>JBCNYH010000009.1:15437598-15455474 GCA_039654325.1 Tandanus tandanus
ACCAGGGAGGCATTCTAATCAGATGCCCGAGCCACCTCAACTGGCTCCTCTCAACGCGAAGGAGCAGCGGTTCTACTTCGAGTTCCTCCCGGATGACAGAACTTCTCACCCTATCTCTAAGGGAGAGACCTGCCTATTTATTAGTAATAATTTAACTCAGAAATTTCCTGCAGAAATTTGGAACGTTTGCATGCAGTTTGGTGTGTGTCCGTCCACCACGTGGCCATTACTTGTGGTATTTATGAAATGGAGTCACAGAGAGGGATTGGAATATGTGAAGATGTCACAAAAATATTAGTTTCATAGATATAGTAACTCAAATCGCTACCGAAAGTCATTCACACACCATTCGCACTTGGGCTGCATGTTTTGACATAGCTCTCTCAATGGTCCGCATTAATGTTGGTGGTAAAACTATAATAATAACAGAATAACAAAATGTTTGCCTGGAGGCAAACATAATTATTGTACTAAAGAAAAAGAAACACAAACTTAATAAAAGCTTGCAGAGTTTGTCTGTTGTTATTCAATCAAACTGTTTCATGAACTTTTTTAATACGTGGAGAGATTAAAGAAACAGCAATAACTCTGCACACACAGGGGGCGACACTGTAATGTTAAAAAGTAGCAAAAGTCATACGATTATATCTTGTATTTGCCTGCAACAGGGAACTAATTTGCATATGAATACATGTTCAAGTACATGCTTGGTTTAATGTATGTAAATGGAAGTGTGTATGAATTGTAGAAGTGCCGAAATTTATTTTATTCAGATTTGTTAGTTTAATATCTGTGTATTATTATTGCCATTAACTTGCTTTTTATGAACTGGAGGATTCTTGTCCTATGCTCACGATTTCACACACTTGCGAAAGGTCTTTTCAAACTGGCTAATGCATACTCTCAAACCGATTATAGCAGATCGCAACTTTGAAAATATAAGCAAAAACCACCTGATAATGAATATATGTTCATGTGTAACAGGAGAGTTTGGAAGGCTTGCCTTTTATTTCACTTAAAGGGGTGATATGGTGGGTAAAGTTGCCACCTCACTGTTCCAGGGTTCATTGTGTGATCCTGATTTTGGGTTTCTGTTTGTATAGAATAGAACAGAATAGAAACCTTATATTGCTATTATGCTTGCAGTACAAGGAAATTCGGTTGGCTCAATCTAAGATGCTCATAAGAAAATTGCACATACATCCAAAACACATTTTCACATTATTGCACAATATTGCACTAGTGTATATTGCACTTGTCACAAAAAGCGAATATGTATATAATAACACTGTCACTATGACATAACGATATTGCACTGTGACATAATGTAAATGGATTGCACTTGTCACAACTGAGAGAAAATGTACACGACACTGTCAAAATTGCATAAGTATGTATATTGCACTGTAGCATAAGCAAGTGTGTTGCACTAGTCAGATATTGCACCATTATGTAATGTATTGCACTATGTAGATTTATATAAGGCACCCATCTGGGTTTTCTCTTGGTTGTCTGGTTTCCTCCCACCTCCCAAAATGTGCTGGAAGACTGGCTACAACCACTGTTCCCTGTAGAGCCTTCAGATTCACTCGCCATGACCTCTGAACCAGGATAACATGATGAAGACGATACTTCATTAAAATGAATTTCCTTACAGAATTGTAAAGAAATTTAGGGTAAAACGTCAACATTTATCCTCAGTGTTACCCTACCTTAATATTCTGCATAGGCAGAGCAGTACTATGATACCCTTCAGAAAATAAATGAATAGGTGAATTAATTTAAGAATCTTTAAAATGACATTCCTTTTCTTTACCTTTTTTCTTTTAGCAAAAATGTGCAGAATGGGAGAATGTTTTGTTAATTAAAAAGTGGTTAGCATGACCAACCTCACAGCAAGAAGACCTGGGTTCGATTCCTGTGCTCGGGTGTTTCTGTGTGGAGTTTGCATGTTCTCCCCGTGCTTACGTGGGTTTTCTCCGGGTACTCCAGTTTCCTCCCAAAGTCCAAAAACATGCACAGTAGGCTAATTAGCAGTTCCAGTTCGCCCCTAGGTGTGAGTGTGAGTGTGAATGGTTGTATGTGTGTTGGCCCTGCGATGGCCTGGCGAGTTCAGGGTGTACCCCGCCCTCGCCTGGAGTTGGCAGAGATGGGCGCCAGCCTCCCAGCGACCCGAATTAGGATTAAGCGGCTTAGAAAATGAAATTAATAAATGAATAAATAAATGTAATATAAAATGACAATACGAACAAATTAATGTCATAATAATGTACAAAACAAAAAGAAAAAAACATGTAAAGCATGTAATATAATGAAAATGTAAGATTTTACACAAAAGCACAAAAAAAAAAACGGTTGTAGACAAAAACAGTTTTCCTGTTGCATGATGTAGCTAATATTTATGTATAGCACCTTTTTCAAAATTATATAAAACTGTTTCATATTTTGCTCTTTACATCTGTGTACAGTGCATATTTTTTAATTAATAATAATATTTAAATTATTTGCTTATAAATAAAATATAGATTTCCCAGTTCTCATTCATAATTATTCAAAATAATACCTTATGGTTTTGTAATTTAACACATTATGCTGAGACAGACACACAAGTGTTTAAAATCATACATTTTAATTCTTTTCCAAATATTGTTTTTCTATGTAAAGCGCCTCTGTGACAATGTGACTTGTAAAAAGAGCGATACAAATAAAACTGAACTGAATTGAGTAGTAAGGAAAAAACTACAGGATCAAATTTATAAGCAAAATGTGCTAGCTATATCAAATGCTAATCACATTTACATATTGAGATGCTTTAAAAAACACAACTATAGAAATATAGATCCATTATAAATAAACACCATTTAAGGAACTTTGTATGTTTTATGGGTGGCTGGATGGCACAGTAGTTACCATGTCCGCCTTACAGCTAGAAGTTAAATGTTTTTTATTTTTACTTTGTGCATGGTGGTGTAGTGGATAACGGGTCCACTTCACGGAAAGAAGGTCCTGGGTTCGAGTCCCGGGCATTTCTGTGTGGGGTTTGCATGTTCTTCCTGTGCTTGTGCAGGATTCCTCCAGGTACTCCGGTTTTCCCCCACAGTCCAACTAAACGGCGGGCTGTTCAGAGTGTACCCTGCCTTCGCCTAGTGTCGGCTGAGATAGGCTTCAGCCTCCCTGCACCCCTAATAGGATAAGTGGTATGGCAGATGAATGAGTGAATGTTTTATCGGTGTATAGCTTATTTTGTTATTTAAATTCTTTATCTGAATAAATAATGTGATCTATTTTGATAAGGAAACTTGGTAGCATGGGGATGAAGTTAATATAATTTTTTTTTTACGAAAATAATTTTTAAATGACTAACATATTCAAGAAGGCAATGTTCATCAGGTCTCTAACCTGAATAATTAGAAATAACCTATAGATATGCTGGGGACTAAATCTTAAATGTTTTTTATTTTTACTTTGTGCATGGTGGTGTAGTGGATAGCGCGTCCGCTTCACGGCAAGAAGGTCCTGGGTTTGGGTCCCGGGCGTTTCTGTGCGGGGTTTGCGTGTTCTCCCAGTGCTTGTGTGGGTTTTCTCTGGGTACTCCAGTTTCCTCCCACATTCCAAAAAACAAGTGGTTGTTCCAAATTGCCCCTAGATATGAGTGTGACCGTGAGTGGTTGTGTGTTTGTTGCCCTGCGATGGTCTGGAGAGCAAAGTGTTGGCTGAGATAGGCTCCAGCCTCCCTGCGACCCAATGAATGAGTGTGTGTGAGAGAGAGAGAGAGAGAGAGAGAATATAATCAAATTGGAGGGAACTGAAGACCGGAAGTAAGACGTCAGTCGAAAGGAGCCAATCAGACGGCACGTATTCGACGTCGCCCCAACGTCCTTTCATCCGCCTGCGTCATCACGTCGATGTTGTGTTCAGCGTCGGGGCAAAATGGCGGCCGTGCATGACGGACCGAGCGACGTCGAGAGCGAGAAAGAAACAAAACCGGACATTCTGAACGACGAGTCTTCGGCAAACATGCCGGGAATGATGAGCGGGACTCTCTCGTCGCCGCCGCCGCCGCCACCACCACCACCCGCTCCTCCGGCTACCGTGGTACCGAAAGCCGAAGAGCAGCAGCAGCAAACTTTACTCGCCGTGCTGCAGTTCCTGAAGAGGAACAACCTAACGGAGTCGGCGGAGATCCTGCAGCGCGAGGCAGGAGTGCAGGGCGAGCTAGTAGATGAGACGTCCGGGACAGAAGCTGCAGCCCCGGGCCTGAACACCGGCTCTGGGGACGCGAGCTCACTCCTCAGCCGGGTGTCTTCCCAAAGCGGTACTCCGGCTAAAGGTGGGCTTCAAACGGCACACTGGACCCTAAATGCACCTCTTTTGGATATGTAGTGCACTGTCTAGGGTGCAGAATCTTTTGTTTATTATCAAGTGTGTAGGGCGGAACATTCATTCATTCGTTTTCTAAGCCGCTTCGTCCTAATTAGGGTCGCGGGGAGGCTGGTGCCCATCTCAGCCCACTCTGGGTCGAAGGCGGGGTACACCCTGAACACCTCTCCAGGCCATTGGAGGGCCAGCACACACACACAACCCTTCACACTCACACCTAGGGGCAATGTGGAACCTCTGATTAGCCTACTGTGCATGTTTTTGGACTGTAGAAGGAAACCGGAGTACCCGGAGGAAACCCACACAAGCACGCGGAGAAAGTACTCCACACAGAAACACCCGAGCCCGGGACCTTCTTGCTGTGAGGTCGCGCCGCCGTGACGCCCAGGGTGGAACATAAGCTTAGTAAAAGATCCCTGATGGCACACATGTCTATGTTTGTTTTGTTTTTTGTGTTGCGTGAAACCCAAAATGCACTCAGTTAAACACCAGTGGTTGTGGATACACTTTGAGGTGTACTAATTAAAAACGAGGCCCTGCGATGGCCTGGCGGGCTGTTCATGGTGTACCCCTGCCTTCGCCTAGAGTCGGCCTAGGTGTGCGCCTCCCCCGCTACTCTAATCAGGATCGAGCCGCTTAGAAAATGAATGAATGAACATAGGGCGAGGAGCTCAGACATCCTAGAGGAGATTTGGGGTAGAGCCGCTGCTCCTCCGCACCGAAAGGAGTCAGTTGAGGTGGTCCGGGCATCTGATTGGGATGCCTCCCGGACCTGGTCGCCTCCCTTTAGAGGTGTTTTCCGTGGACGCCAAAATGGGATGAGGCTCCGGGGCAGACCCAGAACTCGCTGGAGGGATTATATGTTCTGTCTGGCCTGGGCCACACACACACACACACACACACACACACACACACAACCATGACCCGAGTGGCGATAATGCACTAGTACAGTCTTCGATTGCCGTTAAAAAACAATCAACAAACAACAGTTGAGGATCCCCAGGAGGAGCTGGAGAGTCGCTGGGGAAAGGGATGCCTGGGTTTTCCTCCTAGACCTGTTGCCTCTGCGATCAGACCTCAGAGAAGTGACGGACAACGGATGGCTATTTAATAACATGCAGATTTCTTAGACATACTAGGTGCATTCCTACCTGTCATGTTTTTCCCAATAATAATAATAACAATACTGTGATCAGAGCTCTGTGTATTGTGGTATAATCATCAAGTCACTGCTGAATGTAAGGTATGTGATCTATAAGAGGTATGAGTTCAGTGTGAGGTTTATGTTGAGACTGTCAGTATAACACTTTCCCAGCAGCAGTGGATCAGATCAAAACATAAAAAATCCAGTGGTAGACACTCTGAGCGAGCACTGTTTCTTATACCCTGTATCGGCACCTGTGCTTGGCGCTCTAGTCTTGTTTTGGAAATGTTTAACCGCTCATCATAGTTTGCATGGGATGCAAATCTGACATTCAGGCAATTATGCAAATAACAGGGATCCTGCTTTTAATCTCCCTTCATTTGTTTGGCAGCTTCAGGTGGAGAAGACCAGCCGGACGTCAGCGTCGTCCTCTCGGCGTACAGCCAGCAGGGGGATCCTTCCCTCTATCAGACGTACTACAGCGGGTTAAAGAAGTTCATCGAGTCGGTGCTGGACTGCCACAGGGCCGAGCTGTCGCAGCTCTTCTACCCGCTCTTTGTTCACATGTACCTGGAGCTGGTTTATAACAACCACGAAAATGAAGCCAAGGCATTTTTCGAAAAGTGAGTCTTCAGAGGTTTGGACCGTGAAATATCCAAAGTACACAATGACTTAGAAATGGGGGGGGTGTCTTTCAGTATAGTGTATGGATGGATGTGTGCTGTCTGCTGCATGGACTTGGATTAAACATAGACTCTGTCTGTTAGAAAGGGTGCTGAAAATTCCATAAACAGAATCTTCAGGTACTTGACTTAGTGCTAGTATCTCACGGAGCGGCGAATGCTGACGAGCCTAGCGAATTCGGGGTTTCGTAAAAAGGTTACCAAACAGTTTTTAGTGGAGCTCACGCCACACGAGTGGAGCGGCATCGACAAGGAAAAAGCGTCTAATCATTGAGTTGCTTATGAAACGTCCAGAAAAACCTACAGCGTTCGTCCCTCCGTCCTTCCAGTGTACGTGTAAACATGAATTTTAGAAAAATTAAGGAAAACCATAAGAAAATGTGTCTGGGAGAGAGTAATATAGAGAACAAGGGGCGTATAATACTCGGGTCATGTGATCTGACGTCATCGTTAATGACGTGAAATAAATAAACCACTAATGATATTCTCGTGTTACTGAAATGTTCTGTAAAGACGCGGTTTGTAAGTGGTGTCGTTTATATGCCGAGACTAAGATTGCGTGTTCGGTTGCCTCATTTTTAGTCCCTTCTATAAACAAGTTATTACAGTGAATTAATCTTGATTATACGGGGGGTACATGGGTGGGGTTTGAGAGTTCCCACCCAAAACTTGTCAAGTAAGGGGAAGCTAATGGCGGCTCTGCTTTTAGGGTGTCGCACAGATTTATTTTTATTTTTTTTTTGTGGCAATGAAATTTTCCGGCGAACGGTTGTAACACAGGTCGCTAAAGTTATTCTTGGGTCGCCAAGTTGTGAACACAACGCTGAGGAGGGTTTTCTCATCTTTTTATGGGGTCCTTCATTCATTCTATTCCTCTTTTTCTTCCTCTTCTTTCCTTGTCTACTGCAGCAGTGATCACACAAAGCAATTCTTCCTGAAGGGCAGCAGCACGCTGGGCTTCATTACTGACAGAAATCCATTTCCATATTCTGGAAGTGCATCTTCAATATCTGGACAGGGTTTACTCACAGTTTTTTTGTAGGGTTGGGTGGTTCCATTCCAAGATTTGCCTGAAATTTGCCTGGTATTTTACCAGGGTTTGGCAAAATGTCCCCAAATAGTTGCTAATCGTCACAAACACCGTCGCTGACATTTGCTAACATTCGCTAATGTTCCCCAGGTGTCTTTCGTGAATGCTTTCACAAGCATTCATGCGAATGATGCTAAAAGTCGCGAATGACACAGGCGAACCCTGATTTTCGTCAGCATCCGTTAGAACAGTTGGCGGATCCAGAACTCGCTATGTCCATCAGCATTCACCGCTCTGTGAGATTTATTAGCGGGAGCACTCGAATCATTTTGAAGTTTGAATCAGTTCATCCGGACACAAAGTTTTCAGGGAACATACGTTTCTTCACTTATTCGAATGACGTCATCAGTCTCAACGGACTGCAGCTGTTCCTGTCGGCGCGTAAAGATCGAATTGCATAACAAGTCATTTTTGAAGTCAGTAAAATAAATTTTATACACAGTATCTTGTATCCAGTTGGGCTGGTGGTGTAGTGGTTAGAGTGCTGGGCTCATGATTGAGAGGTTGTTGGGTCGAATTTCGTGCTAAGACCCCTGTGCAAGGTCTCTGTCCACCCAGCAGTATAAATGAGTACCAGTAAAAAATACTGGGAAGGTAACTTCAATGGACTAGTGTCCCATCCAGGAGGAGTTGAACTCCTAGTCCCTTCACGCTACAGAAACCCGGGATAAAAATGAAATGGGCCTGATGAAAGCTCAACAGATTTACCTTACCTTGTATCGGAGTATAAAAAGTAGGATAATATACACTGAGTCAGTCCTTAATGAATAATGAAGCCCTTAAGGGTGATTAGAAAACCATGCTGGTGTCCTGCATATGCTGTCACGATAAGTTTTTGCTGTTGTTATTTGATATGTTGTCCTAGAAACGATCACGGTTAACGATACTATCGTCATAGCACCCCACCGTTCAGTTCTCCTCTTCGGTGTCGCCGCTGTCCACGTTCCTCTGTTTGTGTGTTGGTGACGCTGGTGAGAACAGAAACCACGCTTTCCCGTCCCCTCCTCCCCGTGCAAACAGTCAGCCGCAGGAGAGCCGAGGGAATAGAAGGTGAACCGCAGAGGAACCAGGAAAACACTCTGAGCATAGTTCTTTCTTATGGTAATAAGCACACGTTAATTACGGCGATGGGCAGCACGGTGGCGCAGTGGTTAGCGTGTTCGCCTTACAGCAAGAAGCTCCCAGGCTCGGGCGTTTCTGTATGGAGTTTGCATGTTCTTCCTTTGCTTGCATGGGTTTCCTCTGGGTAGTCCGGTTTCCTCCCACAGTCCAAAAACATGCACAGTAGGCTAATTGGCTGTTCCAAATTGCCCCTAGGTGTGAATGTGAGTGTGAATGGTTGTATGAGTGTGTGTGTGTGTGTGTGTGTGTGTGTGTGTGTGTGTGTTGGCCTGGTGAGGTCAGGGTGTATCTCACATTTGCCCAGAGTCGGCTGAGATGGGCGCCAGCCTCCCCGCGGCCCTAATTAGGATTAAGCAGCTTAGAAAATGTATGAATGAATAATTACTGCGATTACTCTTGGTATGATGGTGGGGGGGATTATTTACCAGCTGTTCATTAATGAGCTGGTCACTGCTGACGGACCAGTGAATCCAAGCATTTGGTTATTGAAGCGAAGTGTTAAAACTAATACACCGGAATTTGCAGGCATGAATTCAGCGTCTCATTTCAGGTTCAGCGGCGACCAGGAGTGTTACTACCAGGACGACCTGCGTGTGCTCTCAGGCCTCACTAAGAAGGAGCACATGAAGGGCAACGAGACGCTGCTGGATTTCCGCACAAGTCGCTTCGTGCTGCGCATTTCACGCGACTCGTACCAGCTGCTGAAGCGCCACCTTCAGGAGCGCCAGAACAACCAGATCTGGAACATCATCCAGGAGCACCTCTACATCGACATCTTCGATGGCATGCCACGAAGCAAGAGTCAGATTGACAGCACGTCCGGCAGCCTGGCAGGAGAAGCTCGCCGAGAGGTCAACAAGGTCAAGGTGAGGAAAGGGAATGCCGTAAATGAAGGGCCACAGTGGTCTAACCCCCAAAAAACTGAAAAATGAGATTGTCATATTCTATGCGTGCCAGAACGATCCCTTTATCTTCCTTATGACCCTGAATCACATCGATTCACATGATTATCCCTGATTTTTTTATACTGCAAAAGCTTTCGTCATTTTTCCTCAAAAACAGCTTTCTATTGGACCACTCTGGTTCTCAGAAAGTTGTCAGGTCATACATCTGTCTGGCGTGTGTGTGTGTGTGTGTGTGTGAGTACGAGAGAGGGAGAGAGACACAGAGTGTGTGAGTGAGTAAGTGAGAGCGAGTGTGTGTGTGTGTGTGTGAGAGTGAGAAAGAGTGAAACAGACAGTGTCTGTGTGAGAGAGAGAGAGATAGTGAGCGTGTGTGTGAAATAGTGAGACAGACTGTGTGTGTGTGTGTGTGTATGAGAGTGGAGTGCGTCTGTGAGAAAGAGTGAAACAGTGTGTGAGAGAGTGAAACAGACAAAAAGAGTGTGTGTGAGAGATAGTGAGTGTGTGAAATAGTGAGACAGACAGTGTGTTTGAGAGAGTGAGACTGTGTGTGTGTGTGTGTGAGAGAAAGAGTAAGTGTCTGTATGAGAATGTGTGAGAGAGAAAGAGTAAGACAGTGTGTGTGAGAGATAGAGTGAGAGAGTGTCTGAGTGTTAGAGAGAGGGTGAGAGTGTGTGTAAGAGAAAAAGAGAGAGAGTGTGTGTGAGAGAGAAAGAAAGAAAGAGTAAGGCTGTGTGTGAGAGAGGGTGTCTGTATGAGAATGTGTGTGAGAGAGGAAGAGAGAGGGTGTCTTTATGAGAATGTGTGTGACAGAGAGAAAGAGTAAGGCAGAGTATGTGTGTGTGAGAGAGAGAGTGTCTGTATGAGTGTGTGAGAGAAAGAGAAAGAAAGAGTAAGGCTGTGTGTGTGAGAGAGAGAGAGAGAGAGTGTGTCTGTATGAGTGTGTGAGAGAAAGAAAGAAAGAGTGAGGCTGTGTGTGAGGGAGAGAGAGTGTCTGTATGAGTGTGTGAGAGAAAGAGAAAGAAAGAGTAAGGCTGTGTGTGAGAGAGAGAGTGTGTCTGTATGAGTGTGTGAGAGAAAGAGAAAGAAAGAGTAAGGCTGTGTGTGTGTGAGAGAGAGAGAGAGTGTGACTGTATGAGTGTGTGAGAGAAAGAGAAAGAAAGAGTAAGGCTGTGTGTGTGAGTGTGAGAGAGTGAAATGAAGGTAGTATAGCAGTACATTCACTGAAGTGATTCTGAATAAATGGATGTAAAAGTCGTATTAATTCAGATGTAATCAGTTTTAACTGTAATTGATGGAGACGTTTGATCTCAGAGACTGTTAATCAGGTCGAACTTTTAATGGTGTTTGATTATAATTCCTACAGGAAGTCGAGTTAAAGTGATGGATCATTGGACCGTCCTGGTCATGTGGTTTTTGTGCAGGTGTTCTACGGCTTGCTGAAAGAGCCAGAGATCGAGGTTCCTCTGGATGATGAAGATGAAGAGGCTGAGAACGAAGAGGGCAAACCCAAGAAGAAGAAACCCAAGAAGGACAGCATGGGTTCGAAAAGCAAGAAACAGGACCCCAATGCACCGCAACAGAACAGGTCGGACCGGAACTCCAACATTATCTGTTCTTATTATAAAGATCAAAGAAATGCACTGTGACTCTAATAAATATTAACGCTGAAGTGGAATCAGTGCGAACACAGAATGTACTGGAGATTTTTATAATCCTGTGCTGTGATGTGTAGGATTCCTCTACCTGAACTCAAAGACTCTGATAAACTGGACAAAATCATGTACATGAAAGAGGCCACGAAGAGACTTCGACTCAGCCCAGAAATACTGCCTTCGATATGCTTCTACACATTCCTCAACGCTTACCAGGTAGGGTCACGTGAGCTCATACGTATTACTGTCACGTTTCGGGGTGAGTTGTGTCACACTGCTTAAAGTGTAACTATACCCACTGCATAATTCAGGGGGAAAAATGAAAAGTGGGTCAGGGTGTGAGAGGTGGGCTGGGAGGGGAATGATAAGTCTCAATCGGATATCATTTTAAAAAGGGCGGAGCCAAGGGAAGGTGATGTCATCCGCCTCTGGTTAGAGGGTGTTAACAACCACCTTTTTTTTCCTCCATCTTATTCGTATCCGAATTCCCACCCATCAGGTATTGCTTCCCTGTAACATACGACCACCACCAACCAGAGAGAGGCATAAGCGTGCACGTGCCCCCTAAGAGAGCCCGCAATGTTTACGAATTGCTGCACATGCACACACAGGAGCGGCCTAATCACACTCGGAGGGAAAGCGCCCTCCACCCCCGTACGAAACACACGTTTGGCAAGTGATCAATTTAAGTAACAGGGAGGTGAGTGTATGCCATCCCTCCATTCTGTGAGAGCTCGGTCGGTTAGCAACCATGGACTCCCGACCTCGCCCTCGACCCTAATTGGGATTAAGCGTTTCTGAAAATGAACGATGAATCGATGGACCACAGCTCTTTCTGCCAAATCATTTGTCACTCGCAGGGAAAGTACAATAGCTTGAGCCTCTTTGTATTATTGTTCTGCTTCCCATTGTTGTGGATCCTTTTCAAGAAAAGTTTTATCCAATTCCAAGATCACATTATATCGGATAGTTTGCTACACTTGGCACCTAGATGCTAATCATTGGCCGTGTTGAGCAAGTAGTAAATATTGAGCTACCTGCCTCAAAATGTATATTTGGAGTTTTTGTATGAAGAGTCAGAATAATTTAACCTGGCCAGTATAAAATACTAAATTCAAATTTTTTCATATTGTTAAGACACACCCTAATATATACTGCAGCACTGTTTTTGTGTTTCCAGCTGTTGCTCTTGGTGCATTTAGGTGTCCAATACAGACATGTTTGGGATGTTACAAAATCAGACCTCAAAACTGGGTACTTATTCAACTTCTATTTCACCTACAAAGAAAAGGAATCAACAATAACCAACATTTATTCAACAGAATAAATACAATTTCATGACAATCAATTGAATGCATGCAGTGCTGGCAGTGCTTACACAAAGTCCCTGTTTAGCATATCGTGACTTTTCACACCTTGTCGATGTGCCCCTCAGGAGCTGCTTTTTTTGTTGTTGTTTAAATTAATTAATTAATTAATTAATTTTCTTCCTCTTCTCCCTAACCGATTCATGACATGAAAAACACTAAATGCTCGACTCGATGTCAGATTCAGGATGATTTTAACCAGTAGGTGGCACTTTGAATCATTTCTGAGCCATAAAATACAGATTTTACCAAGTTGATAATATTTATCAGTATTAACCGCAGCGGTGAAGTGTTTCATCACAGTGCAGTCGGATCATATATCTTCTAGAGCTCTGGGGATACATAAAATAAGGGTGATTGTTTCAAAATCTGTACATATGTGAAACTTCATATATGAATAAATACACAATAGTATGGAGTACCTTCAAATAAAAAAAATGAACAAAAGGTATCAGCTTGTCTTGAAAATATACACGGAAGTTACATTTTTGACAAATTTGAGTTTCCCACTTGAAAAATTCTCAGGATTCCAACTGAAATCATTTTCAAAGGAGGATGTTTGTCATGAAATTTTTTCCTTTTAAAATTAGACAAGCATGTCGTTTAACTAAATCATGCATTGGTGGCAATATCGCCGATTTGTTCTGCACAGGGCGGATCTGAATACATGTGAGGAAGAACTCCGACTTTTCTATCTGTTGTGATAATAAGAAATGTATCTTTTTTCAATCAGATGCACTTTTCATAAAGTACATCTAGGTATGTAACTTTAGAGCAAAACATATCTGAACCAGATTCTGAAATGTTGATTACACAAGCCTGTGAATATTTTTTAAAATTTTTGCTATACTGTATTAATCCCACAAGGGAAATTATTGCTTCTGCATTTAACCCATCCAAAGTGAGCACGCACGCACGCACGCACACACAAACACTCACACAAACAGTGAGCACATACACACTCGGAGCAGTGGGCTGCCACACATTGGGGCGCCCGGAGAGCAGTTGGGGGTTAGGTGTCTTGCTCAAGGGCACTTCAGCCATGAAGGTGGAGGAAGGGACGGTGAAGCTCACTTCCGCACCGCCACACATTTCTCCTGCTGGTTCGGGAATCGAACCAGCGACCTTTCGGTCCCAAAGTCGCTTCTCTATCCATTAGGCCACGGCTGCCCCACAATATGTGTCCGTCCAAAAGTATTCACTCCGAAATATATTTATATTATATTGGAATTATATTGGAAGATATTTCTACCAATAAAAGCTCAGAAAAAATATCCATATGCTACATATTTTATATAGTATACATTTAGAATCTTACAGGGTGCTGATTTAGATACAAGCCCACACTGAATGCGTCTCAGAAAATTGCCATGGGAATTTGCAAAATTGTCTGTAATAGGGAAGAAGTTTAAAACACCTTGCAGCGTCATTAGGAAATGTAACACTAATACAGTGGAATTTGAAGCCACATTACTGCATTTATGCCAAAGGGCAACATTTATCAAATGAGCTTAGATGATATTACTGGGATAAATATATTGGATACATGGTAATTAAGTATCATTAGCAAATACTCAATCAAACCAATTTGTGGGGCAGCCGTGGCCTGATGGTTAGAGAAGCGGGTTCGGGACCAAAAGCTTGCTGGCTCGATTCCTGAACCGGCAGGAAAAATGTGTTGCGGTGGGGGAGTGAGCAGCACCTTCCCCTTTCTCTAGTTTCACGGCTGAAGTGCCTCGATCAGGGCACCTAACCCCCAACTGCTCTCCGGGTGCCGCTGCCCACTGCTCTGAGTGTGTGTGTGTGTGCGCATGCTTACTTTGGATGGATGAAATCAGAGCCAAATTTCCTTTGTGGGATTAATGAAAAGGTCATTTTTTTTATTGTACTAGAAATGTTTGTATGTGTGTCTGCTTGTGACAAAACAAAATGTTTGTGTGGGAAACAGTTTGCATCAGTTCCAGTGGAAACTTTCCAAGTTCCCATGGAATGTTTCTGAAAATGTGACGGGTGTTCCCTACTCCTGGCCTTTACTGTGCATCTTTTAAATTTAATTCAAATTGTATTTATCCTCATGAAGACACAAGGTTTTGAGGAAGAAAGGAATTACATTGCAGCTAAACTGCCGTTGGATATCTGATCTGATGTAGGGTCTGACAGCAGTGGACATCACAGACGACTCGAGCCTGATAGCAGGAGGCTTTGCCGATTCCACAGTGCGTGTCTGGAGTGTCACACCCAAAAAACTCCGCAAGGTCAAATCCGCCGCAGGTGAGCCTGAGATTTATCTGTGAGTACTGAGCAACATTTCAATGGTTCAGAACTCTGCTGGCTTTAGTTACATGTCAGGGAGCATATATATATTTATTAATACATTTACTTATTCATTATTCACACAGCAACTCTTCTTTCTTTCAGATCTGAGTCTCATAGACAAGGAGTCGGATGATGTACTGGAAAGGATCATGGATGAGAAAACAGCCAGCGAGTCGAAGATCTTGTACGGCCACAGCGGGCCAGTGTACGCCGTCAGCTTCAGTCCAGACAGGTTAGGGCAGCAGTTGACTTCCAAAAAGAAGAGTCAAAGTGCTTCGTTATAAAGAATGAACTATGATGGAGCATACTATTACAAGAAACAATCCAAAACAGGATATCACTGTGTTTAACACCTGAAGTTGATTATTTTGCCCTAACAGCACATCCTGTAGTGCTTAATTTATTATATACAACTGTAGTGTTTCTCATAGGGTTCTTTGTATTGTTGACTCTGCCTGTAGGTTGTTTCACCTTTGTTGTTTGGTTTGTTTTTCTGTTTGCTTGCTTGCAGGATAACTCAAAGCTGTATGTACAGATTCAGATGAAATTCTTTTCTAGAATCAAGTGTGGTGCAAGTAAAAAAAAAAAAAAAAAAAAAAAATTAAATTCTGGAGGTTTATTATTAAATTTTGCACGGGGGTATGTTGAAAAAAATTCCCGAGGTCCTGAAAAATTCTTTAATATGCTCCAAAATGTTCATCAGATGCCCACTAGAGGGAGACATTTCATTATAACTATGCCAAGTCACAATCTATTGGTGCCTGGCAGACATACCTTGCACTCTCTAAGTGCCCTTCTAGTTTGGTCTGTTGTCTCACCCATACAGTTTTCCTCTATATGACCGTTTGACTGTTTTTCTGTCAGGAATTATGTGTTATCGAGTTCGGAGGATGGCACCATCAGGCTGTGGAGCTTGCAGACGTTTACTTGTTTGGTAGCGTATAAGGGACACAATTATCCAGTGTGGGACACTCAGTTCTCTCCACATGGCTACTATTTTGTGTCTGGAGGACATGACAGAGTGGCACGGTGAGAGAACATTTGTGGGGATTCAGATACATATATACACTATATCTAGTGGTTACATTTAAATTTTTACTATTGAGTTGTTTCCTCTGTAGGTTGTGGGCCACTGATCATCACCAGCCCCTGCGTATATTTGCTGGCCACCTTTCTGACGTCACCTGTACCCGCTTTCACCCGAACTCCAATTATGTGGCCACAGGATCATCTGACCGCACTGTACGCCTCTGGGACGTTCTGAATGGCAACTGCGTTCGCATTCTTACCGGACACAAGGTGGGAGTTCAGGAATAACGGTCCAAGGCAGGGGTGGGCAAGTAATTTTCCAAGGGGCCACATGAGAAACAGAGAATGTTGTGGAGGCTGGACCAGTAGGCTGAACTAAATTATGCTTAATATTAATTTAGATATTCTCTGATTTGGAAGAGATAATCTCTTTATAAAAGCAGTAAATTGCATCCTTTCGACAAGGTGTGATCGCTATGAGTAAATGTGATGATTAAACAATGAAAAGTACGCGCAGGAAAAACACAATTTATTCAATCAAAATTTCCTAAAACAATTGTACACAGGATGTTGTAGTAGAAGGAAAGTAATCCACCAGCGTGTCATGTGATGCATCTTGAAGTTGAGTTCAAATAACATTCATTTTCTGAACCGCTTAATTCTAATTATTGTTGTGGGGAGGCCGGCGCCCATCTCAGCCAACTCTGGGCGAGGGCGGGGTACACCCTGGACAGCTCGCCAGGGCATCACGGGGCAGTTATTTAAAATTGTCATGGTTTTAAATAGTTATAATGAGTTCCTGGTTTATGTCATGGCAGCTAGTAACGTTCCCTCATCACTTCATGAGCAACTGTTTTTCTCTGTTGGAGTTAAGACCCACCCCCTCCAATTCAATTAATCCACACAGGACTGTAGTGGACAAAATAAAGTACCAAAGTCCTGAATGTCTTTAATCTATTGATTAACCATAGATTCTTTGACTCTTCTGTGTGTTGAGGTGAACTATGGAAACAGTAACATTACAGTTCGTATATTAATAGAAACCAGTAATTTGTAGAAGGATGTTGTGCAGGCAGGTTATACAACATTTATACAAAAGTTAAGCAGATTCTAAATAAAATTGCACATAGATTAAATTCCCTTCAACATATTTTCTGCTTGTAGGGACCAATCCACTCGCTGGCGTTCTCACCCAGTGGTAAGTACCTGGCGTCCGGCTCAACCGATGGCAGAGTTCTGCTATGGGACATTGGCCACGGACTTATGATCAGCGAACTGAAGGGTCACACCGACACCATCTATGCACTCAAGTTCAGCAGAGATGGAGAGATCCTCGCCTCAGGTGTGTTCTACTGTCAGAGACCATCATGTCTGATGTTGTAAATTAATGTACACTACACGGGAACGGGATCTACACAAAATCTGATTGGTCCACCATCCAAAGATTAAAAATAACAAAACCTTATTCTGAACGCTTGACACTCACAGTTTATCATGATCACTTGGAGTAGGCGGAGTCATCATAATCACACTTTGAAATGAAAATATTAAAGGGGTTTATTATTTTTACCCAAAATACTTGTTAAATAAAAAAAGATTAGGATTACACTGCAAACTCTGAACAAACTTAATTCATGAATGCAATACATGTCTAGTATCCTTTAAATCAAATTTTCATCAGTATGAATGTTTGTCGTGTTTTATTATGATTTTTTTTTCAACCATAACCTTTAAGCAATTATTGAATGAGGTGAAGTAAGATTATAGACGTGGGTGTTATTAAGTTGGAGCAAGATTGACAAAAATATGAGATGGCGGAGGTGGCTGCAAGCGCACCAGGGGGGTGGACATGACATAAAATGTCTAAATCAGGTGATAAGTTCCAAACTTCTTGCTATACTCAGGGCATTCTTAGAGACTCAGAGTGTGGCTCCCGAGTGGCACATCGACACGGTGCGTGACTATCAACCCGGAGATCGCAAGTTCGAATCCGGATTGATGCCACAGCCATCCGTGACCGGGATTCCATGGGAGCTAATTGGCCGAGCTCTCACGGGAGGGAGGGATGGCATACGCTCACTTCCCTGTCACTCGCAGCGATCACCAGCCATTCATGGGCGTCTGTGAGCTCATTCGTACGAGGGGGCGGATAGCGCTTTCCCTCCGAGTGTGTTAGGCCGCCCCCAAA
>JBCNYH010000009.1:15466925-15492852 GCA_039654325.1 Tandanus tandanus
CCTTAAGTTTGTGGAAACACAATATTGTGTATTGAGTGTCGGATAAGTGTTGTAAAAGTCCGGGACTGCTGCTGAATTATGGCGATTGCCGGACCGATTATGGTAAATGTCCGGGAAAGGGTAGGGACCCCAGACATTAGTGATTGCAGGACTTATGAGGTTCCCGGACAGCCTATTCCCCTAATAATCCGGGAAATCGAGGGTGAAGTGTATAAAAAAAACTCTGTCTGAGACAGAAATCTGGTGTAATCCTTACTTACTAATAAGCAGCTCCTCCATATTCTTACTCACCAAAGATTCCTGCCTTCGTATTGCCTGCTAGCTCATTAGTCGATGAACTCACAGGTCAAAGTTCATCTAAGTAATGCCGACATAGCTGCAAGCAATAAATGTGAATTGTTTTTTTTCTAGCAGGTGAATTTTAATGCCATTTTGATATAAAAAAAATGTGTATTTGTGCATATGTATATATGTACTTGTGTGTGTGTGTATGTGTATAGCATTGCAAGATTTTTGACCTCTTGCTATGGTGGTAAGGTAGGTGCTGGTATGTATGTATACCTATATTCCACCACCTACCTTACCACCATATCAAGAGGTCAAAAATGTTACCTGCAACAGCTAGGTATGTAACAATACATTGTGCAATGATATATTGAGGTACTAATTTATGACCTGTCAATTAAGGAGATAAAAAAAGCACAATTCTGTTGGTTGTAATCTCTAGCTGTAATTGTGTTGTTTAGACAACAGAGGGCTCAATAATGTACATTAGAGGGAATGCACGTGACATCACTGTGGGCAGAAGTAACAGCTTGATTGCCATGAAATTCATAAAAAACCTCATGTGAATTGTGAAATTGAGAAAGTGCTTGTTGTGTGATTAACTAAAAACTCTAAATAGATTAATCAAAATAATTGGAACAATCTTTATACAGACTGACAAAATCAAAAGAAATAGAGATACAGTTAATGTTATGAAAAGGCGTAGATGAGGGGCTCCCGAGCGGCACATCGACAAGATGGAAGACTATCAGCCTGGAGATCACAAGTTTGATTACAAAGTTCAAATCCAGGTTGTCGCATGCAGCTGATTGACCAAGGGATGGAATATCCCTGTCAATCAAAGTGATCACCATCCAGTCATGGGTGAGCTCATATGAGGCGGTTCATAGCATTTCCCCTCCGAGTGTGTTAGGCTGCCCTTAAATATCTTGCACAGATGCTCGAAAAAATGCTGGTGGCAGCTTCATGTGGCACGTGTTTGCTTATGCCCCTTCCCGACTGGTGGTGGTCATATTAAGGGGGCACTTGATGGGTGGGAAGTGGCTAAGACTAAATTAGAGGAGAAAAATGGGGGGAAATCCCTAAAAAAAAGAAAAGGCTAGTTATTAAGCCTTTTAAGTTTTATTAAGGGATTATTTTAGTCAATAAGCTATTTTACCCAAATCTTTACAATATAAATGTATTGATTAGTAATAATTTCTTCATTTAGTGTTATTATTATTTTCAAAAATATTGCCTAAAATAAATCTAACTGTAACCCCAGCATTATGAATTGAGTTCAAATTAAGTTATTACATGCTTAGCTGTAGCCAAGCTGTAGGTATTAGCACCTCTGGGATAATTTACTGTAAAGCTTTACTCATCTGCCTTTTGTTTTCACAGGTTACAGCTCACGGCCTGATTGTATCATTCCTCTCGTCTTATACTGGCCTGGTGGATTTCATGCACATTGACCCAGATAAACGATCCAGTTACAATGTCGGGGATGAGGTAAAAGTTCACAGCCATCTCATGGAAAAGAAAATTGTTTAAACATTAATGCATTGGCAAAATATTTTGGTTGTGTATTCTATTTTCGGAACATTTAACTCTTGCTCAGGTAAGAGCTCGTATCCTGTATGTGGAACCGTCCTCTCGTCTGGTCGGTCTGTCCCTGCGCAGCCACCTCCTACCACCAGTGGGCGCCATGTTGGACAATGTAACGAGTGAGCGAATAGGGGAGGTGGTGACCGGATGCAGGATGGCTGCTGTACATCACCACTCTGGAGCCATAATGGAGCTGCCTGACAGGGCCTTTGCCTTCATACACGTGAGTAACATCAAATAGTGCCAGCATGCAACGTGTGCTAATAGTTATTGTGTTGTGCAGGATGCTGCTGTAGGGGACACTTTAAAAGTATTATTACTGCTTCCTTATTGTCGGAGGGTTGATTTATGTTTGTTTGAATGCATTTTGGGTTTATGGGTAAAGGTAGCTGACGAAGGCAAACACTGACGGTTTAAGTAGGGAAGTATATACAGTAGAAATCAAAAAAAAAAAATTAAAATCAAAAGTAAATTGGAACAGTAAATGGGATGAAATGTTAAGTTTTGATGGCAGGTGCAATGTTTATAGCACTTTTTCTTTAGCTTTCGTCATTACCAAAGGTGAGCGTATCGGGAGCTATAGAAATGGGTTCCGTCTGACTTGTTAATGTGCGAACTTTGTTAGTAAATGACCTAGGATGACCCAATTTGGTGGATGGGTTCCCCTCAGGAAGTTCTTGGTTGGGATTGTATATGGGTGCCCTCTACCTTGTTTCAAGGTCACAGCAGTCAACTTTGTCGATTTTTCTATATTGGGCTTCTCAGTGTTTGTTAGTGCAATAACCCAGGATCTCCAAATTTGGTAGATGGGTTCCCCTCAAGAAAGTCTTGGTTGGGATAAAAAATTTGTTTTAAAGATTGCCTCAAGTTGTTCCTGTGGTAAAATTTAGCTAGCTTTTGGCTCGTGTTTATAACCTGAATCTGCTCAATATTTCAGTATTGTCCTAATAATACTGATAATTGTATTGACTTTAATTAGTCAGTGAATGTGTTGCAGGAGGATCACAGAATGCTAATCTACTCTAGGTTGTTTTTTATTTCCAGCTTTTAACTGTTGTGTGTGTCTGGTTTCCCAGAGAAGCCACTTAAAAGAACCCAAGGGAGAGTTTAACCCAAACCGGCTTCTTGCTCAACCTGAACACACACTGAGAATAATAGACTACAGCCCAATGGAGCAGGTTCACATGGCCACATTGCGCAAGTGAGTTTGTGTGCGCATGTGTGCGCGTGTATATGTTTATGGAGCTCGCATTGGGAATGTGTTAAAAGATTATATCTTAAATATTTTAACCCTGTTCTTGTTTTAAAGGGCGACTATAGCAGCACCCTTCTTCAGCTATCGTGATATTAAACCAGGGGAGATGGTCGAGGTGAGGAAACTTAAGCTTCCTACACGTTATCACTTTCTTTGCCATGTAAATGGAAGAACTGAATGTTCTTACATGTGTGTTGTGTGTTTCCAGGGCACGGTGCAGAGTCTAGAGAAGTACGGTATGCATGTCAAAATCTCAGACCACATTAAGGGCCTCGTTCCCAGAATCCACCTGGCAGACATCATCCTCACCAACCCTGAAAAAAAGTACAAGCATGGCATGAGGATCAAGTGTAAAGTGAGTTACTCACAGTTGGTTTATTTTAATGCTCTCGTTCAAATATGATGTTGTTCCCGCCATCACCAAAGCTGAGCAGAGCGGGAACTATAGAAATGGGTTCGGTCCGACTTGTTACTGCGAGAACGTTGGAAGGAAATGATATCGGATCACCAAATTTGGTGGATGGGTTCCCCTCAGGAAGGTCTTGGGTGGGATTGTATGGGTGCCCTCTACCCTGTTTCAAGGTCACATCAGTCAGCTTCGTCAGTTTTTCTGTATTGATTGAATTTTCTTACTCCGACCTTCTGTTTGCTAAAATGAATTCTCAACAAATTGTTTAATCGTAAACATCAGCCATTTATGATCAGAGTATAGCGTGACATCTGTGTAACATGGATTCATACTTTTCTGATTTCTTGGCAACAAAGAATACGTAAACACCTTCATATAAGATGCATGCGTCTGTTTTGTGCAGGTTTTATCAGTGGACTACCAAAATAAGAAGATTACTCTAACCAGGAAAAAGGCTTTGATGGAGACAGCACTCCCTCTTTTCATTTCCTACACGGACGCCCGTGTGGGTGTCGTCTCCCACGGCGTCATCGTCTGCATCAAGGATTTTGGCTGCATTGTAAGATTCTACGGTGAAGTTAGGGGCCTGGTACCGACATCTGAGCTGACCTCTGAGCCCACTGACAACCCACAGAGCCTTTTTTATGTAGGACAGGTCAGAAAATTTCTTTTTGGGCTGTTTATTTACCATTTAACATAGATCTTGGGGAAAGCTGTGTTAATAATGTGATCTGATCATTTTATATGCTCTGTTTTAAACAGGTAAGTTTTATTCGATTAGCTGAGGGAGGGCTGAGGGTTCGAGTGAACAGGTGGTCACAGGAGTGCAGGATTCTCTTGTTCTGACCTCCAGAGCAAGGCTTTCTGAGCAGGTTTTGCTTTGTCAAAAGCAAATTATATGGCAAAAGTATGTGGACACCCCTCCTAATTATGAGTTAAGGTGCACATGGTCATGCAGTCTCCATAGGGTACCACTGTTGCCACTAGTCAGTTAGTGCAATTAGTGTGCATATTATGCCTCCGCCCACCATGTTAGTGCCGGATGCCCTTTCTGCGTGTCTATGCGTCTGAAATTCCTGGGCCCTCCATCTTCTTTAACCAAACTTTCACCAATTACTTATTACAAAAAAAAAGCCAATAAACTGGTACAGGTTTTAAGGGCATAGGGCACAAATAAGGGTCACAGTTCAAGCAGACAATAAAGAAGTTTACGTCATAGGCATACTAAGTGACACATTGCATTGAGTACTTCTGCATTTCATTGTGAAATAGAAGTGTCCAGAAGCAACAAAAGCTTACCCACTATGCAGTAGACCATGCAAACTTACGGAGCATGATGCCATGCTGAGAGCTAGGCATGTAACACCACATCGTGCAGCAGTAAAACACGGTTCAAAGTGATGAGAATCAGAGGAATGGAAAAAATAAACCATGCTTATTAATACCAGCATGATCTCGCTTTTTCTCGAACTGTGATTGTGTTGTGTGGACAGCAGAGGGTGCAATAATATAATTGTGGGTATACATGGACATTACTGTAGGTGAAAGTCATTGAGGTTGCAATCTGATAAAGTTACACTAAGCGGCAGCATTAGCGTTCAGGTCAAATTCAGTGACCACACACAAACACGAAGGTATCAAAGGGGACAGGGCTGCTGTGTGATTAACTACAAATAGATTCACCGAGTAATCTGCATATTGTCTTTATAGAGTGTCAAAGGCTAAAGAAATGCGACGCAAATGGAGGCAGTTGTTTTATATTTAAGTCTGACTACAGCCTTCACTTCATTAAGAAAAGGCCTATTTACTTACCTTTTATCATTTATAAAAGGAATAATTTATCAAATAGACTATTAGATTTTACTTAAACCTTTACCATGGTTTTTAATAACAATGAATCTTTATTGTTGTTATTAAGCAAAAGAAACAAAAGTGTATTCTAAAGAACAGGAATTTATGTTGTTGAATTGCAGTTTGGGGTTTTTTCTTTCTTTCTTTTTTCAAGAAATATTATGAGGAAATTGAATTTTGATCTTGAATAAAACTAAAATATGAATTGGCTGAATGCTACTGAGTGCTGAGGACAGTGTGACCTTAACAGACACCAATAGAACACTATGATTCGAACAATCCTCACCAGAACACTCTGCCCTTACAAATCCAGCCAGAACACGGTGACCCCAGGAGGGCAGTCTGACCCCAGTGTGATGCTGATGCTGTGTGATGATGCACACATCCAGCTCTCATGTCTCTACTGCCAATACCACAACTGTACAATGGTGCAATTTGTAGACATAGGGCACGAGTCTACAAATATTTCCAAACAGAGGAAATAAACACAAGATGGGTCCACAAAATGTTTTATAGTATTCACTGTGTATTTTGGGATTTATACAGCAGTCGTACTTATTAAAAATATTTTCTTCTTTAATTATGTCCATAATTATATATATGATGGACTTGTATCATGAGCTTGTTGGTATGAAACCAAGAATGTTGGTATAGTGATCAAGATTAATTTACCAATTAATTTGGAATGAGTGATCATATTTCCGTTATTTAAAGACATTTGTAATCCTGAAAAGGAGAACTGTCCAGTGAAGTCATCTCTAATGAAACATATATTTAAATTGTTAATGATTCTACCTATACTAGAGCAACTGTATTTTTTTTATTTATTTATTTATTTATTTATTTTTGCACCATTTGATTATTGGATGATTTATGTGACTATTATTACTATTATTCGTGGGTCCTTAATCGCTCTGTTTCCAAGAAATGACAGAATGACGACATATATGTTATCTCTGATTGGTACATCGAGACCCCCCTTGATAACTATGGCTTTTTCCGAGAAATAACATCATATGTCAAGTTGACCTTGAAGCGTCTGAACTCGACGCCCCCTATCGCTTAGGACGGACATTTTGTACCTTTTTCAAGGTCCTTGTACAGAGTGAAATGACCGAAATAAAAGAATCTTACACTCATTTCAGTGAATAAACTACTCATACAGTAGTCACATAAATCATCCAATAATCAAATGGTGCAAAAAAATCATACAGTTGCTCTACTATAATAATGCATTTTTCCTGCCGGTTGTGGAATTGAAACAATCTTTAGGCCTCAAACCCACTTCTCTACCCATTAGGCTATATCTGCCCACCAAAAAAACTCAGGAATTGCATTTATCTGGAAAGTACTTTGCTTGATTTTAATGATTCCTATAATCCCATGGATGGTTTCCATCATTTTGGTTAGTTTCCATTTGAGTAATGTTGACTTCTCTGTGACGTACAGCTGTTCTTTCTTTTGGAATGTTGAACAGGTGGTGAAAGCCAAAGTGCTTAAGTATGATGCAGAGAATGAGAAACTGCTCATGTCCTTTAAAGAAGTGACTCAGAGGGACATCGAGAAGGTCCAAAGTATCAAGTTCGATTTTGAAGTCGGAAAGGTCAAGTATCATTAATTTTTATTTATTTGTTGGGCAAGAAGTTAGGGGTTCATATAAATTTTACACTATAACCAGGCCCAGGTTTAATAAAATGGCATGAGATATCTACTGTATATACAGCAGTACTTATGATTTTGTTCAGTACTTACACTGTTGGTTTGTTTTTGTTAATTCGTTGTTGTTGTTGTTGTTGTTGTTGTTTTAAACCTCTTCAGAAAGTGGAAGTGATTGTACACAAGAAATACCAGATGGGTCTTGATGTGTCCATTCTCCCAGAAGAAATGCCTGCTCTACTTCCCACAATGCACCTCTCTGACCATATTAGCAACTGCCCTCTGCTGTGGGAGGGGCTGCAGGAGGGAGACACCATCTCTAATGTTGTGTGTCTGAGCAAAAACAAGGAGAACATAGTATCCTTTTAACCTCATTCGCTTTGATTTCAGTAGGAATGTTCATGGTTCTTTGACAGAACAGGTGGTCAGTTAGAATTCGCCTACATTCTTGAACTTCATGTTATTTGGTGAATAGTGGGTGTAACTGAAACATATGGTTCCTTTATCTTTTGAAATTTATATATTTTGAAAGAGCCAATTATAAATTTCTGTTATGTATGGCTTCTTTGTTCTTTGTAGTTTCTTTATTGACAAAGTACCTTAAAGTACCAACTTGATTTGTGTGTCATCACTGGTGGTGACTGTTGTTGCTGTCTTTGGTGGTGAGTGTACGCTGCTATAAGTACAATGTAGCTTTTTGTCAGTATGATTTTGTCCAGGGCAGCATGGTGGTGTAGTGGTTAGCTCATATGTCTCACAGCAAGAAGGTCCTGGGATCGAGTCCCGGGATGGGAGATTCTATGTGGAGTTTGCGTGTTCTCCTCATGTTTGCGTGGGTTTCCTCCCACAGTCGCAAGGAGGCTGGAGCCTATCTCAGCTGACACTGGGCGAAGGTACACCCTGAGCAGCTCGCTAGACCATAGCAGGGCCAACACACATACAACTATTCACACTCACGACAGGGGGCAATTTGGAACAGCCATTTAGCCCAATGTGCATGCATGTGTTCTGGAAACCCACGTAAGCACAGGGAGAACATGCAAACTCCACACAGAAACGCCCAAGCCGAGCCCGGGACTCGAACCCAGGACTTTTTTCTTGTGGGGCGGACGTGCTAACCACTACAATACCATGCCGCCCCTTATGATAAATTAGTTAAGTAATCTATTATGCTGAGATGTATTGATTTCCAATAGAAGATAAATTAGGAGAGCATTTCCCATGATGCCTTGTTCCTGAACTAAAGCACACAGATTCTCAGTAAGAAACCCTCACTGATTGCAGCTTTAGAGACCGAAAACTTGGTTTCGTCCTTCTCTGAGCTGCAGGTGGGGATGGTAATGGTGGGCTGGGTGAAGAGCATCATGCCCTACGGCGTATTCGTCGGCTTCCCTCACAACCTGTTCGGCCTTGCACCCAAAGCTGTGAGTCACCACTTGTTATTTATTTATTTTTACCAACGAAGCATTGATTTCATTATATCAGTTAATAAGAGCTGACCCATAATTCTCTGTTACCGGTAAGTCAACCCATACACTTTAGGACGAAATTGTATCTTGAAGCAGAAATATAGCGTATTATTTATTTAAGTCACCAGGGATGGTTTCTTTTTCATCTGCTTTATAGGCAATGAGTGATAAGTTTATCACAGACACTGCAGGAGTATTTGAGGTGGGACAGACAGTGCTGGCCAAGGTGACCAACTTGGATGAGGAGAAGCGCCGGTTCTTGATCAGCCTGAAGGTGTCAGAGGTGAGCTGGGCAGAGAGTGAAGCCCAGGCCAGACTGATCCAGGGTCAGCGTGAAAGAATGGCAGTCCATGACGCAATGACCTCGAGAGGTAATAATAAAAGTGAATGAATGTGAATGTAAATAAATGAAAGCGCAGATAATGTTTAGTTGGTACACTCCAAAGCAAAAAAAGCCCTAAAGAATTGTTCCTTATGTTTTATGTATGAATTCTTAAGTTTAATATCCTTTGTTAATTGATTTATTATATTTTATTTATATTATTTTTTTAATATTAGCTTTTCATAATTTTCCTGTCTGGAACTCATGCAACATCAGGATTATACTATCCGCCCACTTTCATATGCATGAGCTCACAGACGCCCATGATTGGTGACTGTCACTGTGATTGACAGGGATAAGAGCATATGCCATCCCTCCCTCAATGAGAGCTCGAACAATTGTGCTCTATTGGACTCCCAGCTAAGCTAAGCTAAGGAGCTAAGCTGTGGCATCATCAGGGCTTGAACTCACGATCTCCAGATGATGGGGTGAATGCGTTTCTGTCGCACCACTCGGGAGCTATTCCAGAGCATCTTTTAAATTTGTCTGTCTGCCTGTTTGTTTGTGAACAAAATCCTGAACACACCCGTGCACGGATTTTCACCAGACTTGGTGGGGGCACTACCCTACCTGAGTCCCAGAGATGATTTGATTTTGGAATGTAAATGTCAAAGGTGAAGGTCAGAGCAAGGTCAGAAAGTTTTGGAAATAGGGTACGCAGATAGACATGCTGTTGCTATGGAACACTAATAGGAAACCGTATCTGAAATTACAAAAGAGACAATTATCTTTGACCTTGAGTGACTTTCAAAGGTCAAATCCAAGCCATCACGTAAGTCCTTCAGAATTTTTTTTTTTTTTTCCTGTAACTTGATCACGTTCACATACTATAGAACATATCATGAGATGAGCACATGGGAATTTAATACCAGTTCTCATATTGGGCCTATTGCCTACATTATCCATGCTGCGTAGCGGAGGTATCTTGAACTCTGAGTTCCCCTCTCGTCTCAAAATCCTTACCTTGTATTGTCATTAACTGCAATTACACTTCTTCCTGTAGCTGACTCGGACTTGCTGCAGCAGCTCTCCTCTGTATCACTTGGGAATAAACTGAAGATGACGATCAGCATAACTAGAGAGGATGGCTCGGTCATCCTGACCTCAGATCAGCTTAGCCATGCCACAGTGCTGGCCTCCAAGTACCACACAACAGGTGAGCCCATCAACATGCTACACCCTGCATGCATTCACCATGACCAGAAAAGGTTTGCTAACAGTTCTGGTGTGAATGTTGGGACTGTTATAGGTGTGAACACCACTCCGGGCAATCAGGTCACTGCTGTGGTGCTTCATGTTGACTTTTCAACTTCTGAGGTGCATGTGTCCCTTCTGCCAAAGCTCACGGTGAAAAAGAAGAAGGTGAGTAGGGACGGTTCCAGATATTTACCTCATTGGTCAGAAAAAAAGCAGCTTTATTTCATGGTACAAAGGGAGTACTTAAAGTACAGGAAATGAATAATGCCAGGAAATGAACTTGAAATATTTTGTAAATCTGTTTAGCATGCAACGGTGCTAATTTCTTTGCCAGAAAAAAGGAAATGGGGCACAAAGATTCGACCCATTGCAAACCACAGTTGTTCTAATGTAACTTTAGAATGAGGGGATTGTTGCATGTCTAGAAACTCTGTTCAAATTTCCAAACAGCATCTTTAAAAGCTTTCTATTTTGCCGTGGTGGCACGGCGGTGTAGTGATTAGCACGTCCGCCCCACAGCAAGAAGGTCCTGGGTTTGAATCCCGGTCTTGCCCATGTCTGTGAGGAGTTTACAAGTTCTCTCCATGCTTGCGTGGGTTTCCTCTGGGTACCCTGGTTTCATGTCACAGTCCAAAGGCAAAAACATTAGGCTGACTGGCTGTTCGAAAATTTGCCCCCAGGTCTAGATGTGAGTGTGAATGGTTGTGTGTTTTGTAGTCCCTGTTATGGTCTGGCGAGCTATTTAGGGTGTACCTTTGCCCAGTGTCGGTTGAGAGAGGCTCCAGCCTCCCTGCGACTCATTCATTCGGCAAACGAGTGAGTGAGTGTATTTGTTTCACTCCTAACCCAATTTGTATGCATGTCTTGGGATTTATAAGAGCTGGTGGAAGAGTTGCATATTATATAATGTAACTATAATTAAATAATACTATATAATATTAATTATATCCTATCTGTGCATTAGAGAACAAGAAAGTAAGAACTAGTAAAGGGAAGAGTCTTTGCTGTTATTTGCTTGGTTAAGTGTACACCCTGGGGATTAGTTTAAGTTTTTGAGTGCAGGCAGGCAGGCTCAGGCCTGTTGTGTCATGGAGTGTCAGACTAGCTAGATTTTGATTCTAGGTAGACCATAAGCAGGTTTTCTTCCTATGATTATTCACTGCCCGGCCAAAGAAAAAAGTTGCACACACTAATATTTTCATGGAGAGCATTTAGGCTTGATCACAGCATGTAATCTCCATGGCATTGTTGCTCCAGTTGGTCAGGTCGAGGCTCAGCAACATTAATGTGGAAATAAAATGAAGTCAGCTGATGAGCTGAATGTACTGAATGAGCAGGTTATCACATCAATGGACTTTTTCTTCCCTGATGGCACGGTTGGGTTCATTTCTCACCAAAGTCTTGAATTGATGAGGGGAAAAATTTAACCACTCCATAAAGTCTTCTCCAGCACATCCCGAAAACTTTTAATAGGTTTAAGTTTAGGACTTCATTTTATTGCTTTATTAATGTTGCTGAGCCTCGACCTGACCAACTGGAACAACAATGCCGGGCAATGTGTGATTTTTATTAATTTTTTCTAGCTCAGGATTCAGCAAGAAGCATATCCAATTTATATCCATATTGTATTACTTTATATGTACTATGTGTACTCCAATTCATATTTCATTCAATTTTTTCATTCCTGCAGTTATATAAAGACTCCCATCACAGCGCAACAGTCCAGTACATGGACAGAGACTTTGCCGTAATCTCATTGTATGACACCGGCCACCTGACTGTGATTTCGGCGACCACCCACATCAACGAAATGTCCTCTTTCGATTCCAAAAAGTTGTCCGTGGGTCACAATTTAACCGTGACCATAACTGACCCAAGCAGTGAATATCTAGGTGGACGAGCTCTTGTAGATCATCAGGGTGCACCCATAGTATGCAAAAGAGTTGAAGAACAAAGGATTGGGGACATTGTGACAGTGACGGTTAAAACCATCAAACCTCTGTCTGTGAACGTGACTTTGCCGGATGGCGAGATGGGATGCGTGCACGTTTCTCAGATCCAGGAATCGCCCAGAGTGGGAGGATTTCCCACGTCATCCCTGAAGGTCGGCAGTCAAGTTAAAGCAAGGATCATCGGTGCTCGTCAGAGCAAAGGCCACACGTGAGTTACTTAGCAATGTTGTACTGGGGGTCCAGTCTCCGTGTCCCTCGGTTTCTTTGTTTTTTTTTTGTCTGTCATGATGTCCCGCCAGTGTGTCACATGACCCTCATACTTTGTGACATCACCTACTGATTGACTTACACATCGTCTCCTCTTCCTCATTCTGTAACACAAACTGGGGTCATCCCCACCTGCAGAGCTTTACCCCTGCTTTTAGTTATCTTTGCTTGCAGGCAAAAGTATTGTTATTCTGTATATTTATTATCATTATTATAATTATTATTATTATCAACCCGGACATTAATGCTCGAACCATTGAGAGACCCTTCAAGTTGTATATTAAAACGAGCGGCTCAAGTGTGAATTGGTTTGAAACTTTTGGTAGTGATTTGAAAACCTATATCAACGGAAATTACCCCGGGAAAGCGTTTGTGACTTCCGGAAACATTCCAATCCCCTTCTGTGACGACATTTCCTAAATACCACAAGTAACTCTTCTTCATCATCATTCTTTCAATCATACTCTTCATCATCCCATCATCTTCCACACAAAATGCATTGCTGTCTCCCAGTCATTCGTACACCTGGTGGACATGCACTGAACTGTAGGCAAACATTCCAAATTTCGGCAGGAATTTTCTAGTTGATGTTATCATTATTATTATTATTATTATTAACACATTAATGCCTGTTTTGCTTCACAGGTTTCTCCCCATCACACATCCCAACTTTGCCTTCTCTCGGCCTGAGCTCACACTTCTCCCCAGGTATACATAACACCACGTTAGTTTAGTAACAACGTTTGTTTACCAATTAATATGCCAACATGGATCATCAGTGCATTTAACTCACCTTTCAGTAAACTGCAGGACGATGTAGCTGCCTCGTCACTGATGCGCAACCTTAAACTGGAGAGCTATAAACCTGGACAAGAGATCCCATGCTACGTGTCTAATGTAGGGACTGTCTTTATGCGAGCATGCTAATTTAATGGGAGGAAAAAGCAATATCGTTGCACTTTGTTAACTTGCCTCTTTCACTTTTGTCCAGTTCGAGGCCGAGTCCAATCATCTTAAGGTTGCTGTGTCCCCCAACCTCTTTGGATACGTGCAACTGTTGGCTATGATCACTAAACCTAGAGTGAGTACACCGTTTTTACTGTGTTGACTACAATCCACTGTTCACATTTCCTGCTAGTTAAGTTGCTAATGGTGGATAAAGGATGTTTAAGTGCAGTAATAAAAGCAGATATTTAAAAAATTATGTACACAGTTTCCCGAGACGCAGGAAGTCCAGCTGTGTAGACAAAGTGCTTCTGAACTCAGTTAATGTTTGGAATGGTGGACAATGGGAGGAATGAACGTAGTGTATGTAGTACCTTTAGGGATCTACTTAAGTGTTGTGTTTTAATCCTTAAGTGTCATTTAGAGGATATACTCAAGGGACAAAAAATAAATAGACCACAGGGGTCCAGACGTTCCCGCTGAAGGGACCATTTCATAATATGCCAATATAGAACCCATTGCTTCAATGTCCGGAAACTTAATATACAGTTTTGCCTCTGTGACCTTGAAAAGTAGATCAAGGTCACTCACACAAACTCCTAGCAGTCATAGTAGTGAACCAGCATACTAAGGTTGAAAGCCCCAGCTTCCCCGCGCAGCAAGTAAATGTCTGGCATATTCCTATAGCTCCCGAGCCACTTTGTGGGTGGGAGCAAAAAAGATCAGTTTCTAGCCACGATACATGGAAAGTACTTATGCTGGATAGGTGATGACTGGCTAAAGGTCAAAGGTGATGTTTTTCTAATGTCCGCCTGTACGTCTGCAGCCTAACATTCAGGTTCTTGGCTGACAGGAGTGGAACCATGTGCTGTTGTTGTTCGTCTGCCTCATGGTTTGATGGGTTGAGTTGCTTTTCTGCTCGCCGTGTTGTACAGAGTGCTTGCTTGAGTTACCCTCTGACCTCTAATCAACACAGCATTTCCACTCACAGAACGGCTTCTCATTGCAAGGGTGGCTTCTTTACTTATAAAAAAAAAAAAAAAGAAAATCCATGCATTATTTATTTAGATTTCTTTTCTGTATGTCAGCAGCAGTATTTGAAGTACTGCAGCGCATGTTGTAAAAGAAAAGACCCCCACCCCCCAAAAAATAAATAAATACATTTGGTTTTTACCCCATTTTTCTCCCTAATTTAGTTTAGTATCCAATTCCCACCCATCAAGTATTTGCCTTCCCCATCACACGACCACCACCAACCAGGGAAGGGCGTAAACAGGCACATGCTCCCTCCGTGAAATGCAATGCCCACCACCCACCTTTTTTCTAACTGCTGCGCATGCGTATTTTGGGGGCGGTCTAACACACTCGGAGGGAAAGCGCTATCCGCCCCCTTGTACGAATACTCACAGATGCCCATGATTGGCTGGTGATCGCTGTGAGTGACAGGGAAGTGAGCGTATGCCACCCCTCCTTCCCGTGAGAGCTCGGCCCTGGACTCCCGGTCACGGATGGCTGTGGCATCAATCCGGATTCGAACTTGCGATCTTTGGGTTGATAGTCACGCACCTTGTCGATGCGCCACTCGGGAGCCCAAATAAATACATTTTAAGAGAATATGCTCATGCAGATATTTTGTTGGAGCACCTGTAGCACTGCGTGTGATTGCCGTGGCATTGTTACTTCAGTTGGTGTGCTGTGGTGGTCTAGACAAAGTTCATTGGGTCTCACTAAATTCTGGAGATAGCTTAAAAAATGAGCTTATAAGTCACATACTGTAATATTTTGTTGTACTGCCTTTATCATTAATTACGGGCTGTAATCGTCATGGTGTTCTTGCTCCAATTGGTCAGGTCGAGACTCAGCAACATTTAATATGGCAATAAAATGAAGTCAGCTGATGATCCGAACGTACTGAATGAACAGGTTATCACATCAATGGACTTCTTCTTCTCTAATGGTGTGGATTCGGGGCAGCCATGACTTAATATTTAGAGAAGTGGGTTTGGAACTGGCTGAAGTGCCCTTGAGTAAGGCATTTAACCCCCGACTGATCTCTGGGCGCTGCAGTGTGGCCCACTGCTCCAAGTGTGTGTGTGTGCTTACTGTTTACATGTGTGCTCACTTTGGGTGGGTTAAATGCAGAGCCAAATTTCCCTTGTAGGATTAATACAAGACATCAACAAAAAAATATATATATATATAAATATAAAATTGGGGCTCAAGTAGTGAAAGGGTTGTTCAGGACGCATGAGGAATCATCTGGCACCACAGAGTCCTGACCTTTTCCCTGTTGAAAGTTTTTGGGATGTGCTGGAGAAGACTTTATGGAGTGGTTCAGGTTTCCAGTCATCAGTTCATTATGTCAGTGAAGAATGAACCCAAACATGGATGGAAATTGGATGGATTGCTTAAGTTGGTCTCAGTGACAGAATATTACAAAACGTGACTCTTTTTTTTTGGCCGGCAGTGTGTATTATGATTTTGACCACCTCAGGTATTGAAACCTAGGTGGGTGTTTTTTGTGTTTGAACTTTTAATCGATAGAATCTTGGCAAATTACTTTTCTTCAGTTTTTGTTTGGCTTTCATTCAGTTAAAAAATATTTTTTAATATTAAGATAGCATAGGTTTGTAAAAGCCTCAATTGGCTAGTTCAGTTGTAGCTTGAGGATTGACACGGGTGTCCTGCTTCAGCTGAATTCGACGAGTCAATGCTGTGATTCGGTTGGACTGTGTAGAATCTACAGTGGGAGGATTAACAGCTGTCTTTAATACAAGTCAGAGCATGTTTCTTTGATGGCTATGATGAGTCATAGTGGAAATGAACCTCAAACTGTTCACCCAAACAAAATGCACATTAGCCTAAACAAATTGTTCCATACATTTTTTCAGAGTGATATTGACTTGAATGAATTTCTTTAAAAGTTTGAAGGGGAAAAAAACTTTATTTTTTTTTTTTGCGCATACTCCTATAGTTCGAGGTTAAATTCCTTTATATTAGGTATCCCAGGCAACAGACTGAGAAGTCTTATATGGTTCTCCATTTCTCCTTTCTTTGTTTTGTTTTTTTTGTTTGTTTTTTTTCTTCCAACCCACCGTCTCCAGGCATTATCTCGAGAAAGACTTTGCCAGTCCTCATCAAACTTTACTACTTTGGGGTATTTCCAGAAGCCTATCATTTTTCAGAGTGTGCTAAATTAAGATGCCATGGATTTGTTAGCGGTGCAAATTTCCATTAACCTGGGATGCAAATTTCCATTTCCATAATCCTCCTTTATTGAGCCATGTGCTCAGTTTTTCTGCCTCCGCACCAGCAGTAGTCAGGGCCGGAGATATTATGTGTTCGAATTATCCATCTGTCTGTCCGTCTGGGCCATCATTGTGAACGCAGTATCTCAAGAATGAATGCTTTAATGGATTTTCTTCCAACTAGCCACGAATGCCAACACTGACTCAAGGATGAACTGATTTGATTTTGAAAGTCAAAGGTCAAGGTCTTTGCACTCTCATGTACCATTGTTGTGAACAAGATATCTCAAGCTTATATTTATTTTATGCAATAATTTGACTCTTGTACACTTGACTGGCTCTATAGTCCAAGCTTTAATACAAAGTATGCTCCTAAACCTTTAAAAATCGAAGACGTCTTCCAATCATAGTATCACTGATGCCACACCAACACTGCTACTTGACCCAACACTGTACTTTCACTGTCTGCTTTGTATACCATGTGGAGGCATGTAATTGTCAGACAGTAGATTTATTTATTTTATATAGGGTTTTTTTGTGTTGTATAAACCAGACACCTTTTAACGGTTTGATGGAATGAATGAAGCCAAATTCTAATCTCTGGGCTTTTTTTTCTTTTTTCTTTTCTACTTCTTCTTCTTCTTCTTCTTTTGTTTTCTCTCCCAGGAAGCAAATCGACCACAGAAGCTCTTCAAACTTGGCCAGTGTGTCTCCGCGAAGGTCGTCAGGATCAACCCTAAAAAGCCTCACAAGCTAAAACTTTCCCTTACAGGTATCAGCAGCTTCCCTTAAAGAAGTAGCGCTGTTAATAAAACATGATGTGCTTTTAAAAAGATAAAGCATTATTCTATGCTCTCATGCAGTAACAGCAGAATGCAGTCTGAGTATCAGATACAGCTGATGTAGCGGTAACAGATACCACAAAAAAAGGACTTAAAATTGATTTTGGATTTACAGTATTTCACTTTGTAGGCCAGCAACAGTGCTCCCTTTTTCCCAGTGTGCTCTTTTACTTTGCTGAGTCATATACCGAATATACACACACATATATGTGTGTGTGTGTGTGTACACACTCATGCCCTGCTGAGACCATGACGCACGGCAAGTGGCTCCCTTGAGTGATCTCATCATTTCCGGTGTTTCCATAGGGACACACACTGTCAAGATCGGGGACGTTACCATGGGCATGGTGCGGAAAATCATTCCCCCGATGGGCTTGATTATGAAGCTGCCATTCGGGAATGCCGGCTTGGTGCGCATAACTGATTTAGCGGACGAGTACGTGGATGCCCCGCTTGAGCAGTTTAAAGAAGACCAGGTGGTCAGGTACAAGTCTCTGTGTTTATGGGTTAAAATTGACTCGCACAACAGAAAGTGATCAAAGTGCTGCACTGTAAGGTCCATTAAATTTGATTTAAAAAAAAAAAAAAAGGAGAGATAAAAGCACAATAAAATGGAAATGCATCAATAAAAGAATCAATGCCAGAATAAAATGGAAATACACTAATATATGCAATAACAGACAGGTGTGTTGATTGTGTGTGGGTTTATAAGCTCAATTTCTGTTTGTGTCTACAGATGCTGTGTTATTGGTGAAGAAGATGGAAAGTTCTTATTGTCTCTGCGTTTGTCCAGGTACAGTTACATCAGTGCTTCTCAAAGGGGGTGCCAGGATTGGGTGATTGATTGATTTTTTTTTTTTTAATGATGTTACGGTAGTGGAAATCACACACTACCTTTATATAATTGTTACTGCTGCCAGTAGGTTGTGGTTTCACCTGTGTTGGCTTGTTAGTTTGCCTGTTTGTTTGTGTGCAAAATAGCACAAAAAGAAACCTATGGATTTTGATGAATTTTATTTCTAGAGTAGGGTGTGCTTCAAGTAACAAAGTATCCCTGTACATGGAATCATGTTAAATAACGTTTAAGGTCAATAAGTGCTAATAATGTGTGAATGAATGTTTATCAGATGCCCACTAGGGGGAGACATTTCATTATAACTATTCCAAGTTATAATGATCAAAAGTGCCGTCTTACCCAGAATTGTCAGGTTAATCAATGCACTTGTTAGCATAATCCAGTTGTGCCTGGTGGAGGTACCGTGCACTCTAAGTGCCCTGTTAGTTCTATATGCTATTGAATCTGTGGGTGGAAGGTTCAGGAATAAAAGGCTCTATGGATCTGAGAAATAGACAAGCTGTTGTCATAAACCTTTAAATAGTGTTCATGAAGTATGTCTGTCAGAAAGAAAAATAGTTTTTGTGTGTGGTTATGTTCTTAACTTTTTAATTTCAGTTGGAATAATAAATAGAAATTCTTGTTGATCTTTTTTCCTGCTCAATTCATGTGCTGAATCTGTGTAGGATTCATGCTGGTAAGCCCTTGAAAGTGAAAGATGTGGACGTCAGCTCTGTGTCGGAGCTCCAGGAGGGTCAGATCATCCGTGGTTATGTAAAGAATGTTGCAGAAAATGGCATATATATAAGGTATGAACGATTTAATTAGGATTTTGCCGCTTTTCGTCCTGTCTCTGCATTTGTTTTTGTTTTTTTAAGCTTTTGAAATGAGTAACTGGGGATTCCTTCTTTGTTTATCTGTTAAAGGTTATCCAGATCAGTCACGGGAAGAGTCCTGTTCCAACACGCCACAAATTACTTTGCAGGCAACTGGGACCTGTTTGTTGAACATGTCTCCCAGAATGCACTGCTGACTACTAAAGTTCTCCAGTAAGATTGTACAGATAGTGCATTTTGAATCTGGAAATGGTTTCATCTCTTATAGCTACCTGTCAGTATTCCGGTTTTCTCAAGAAGCTGCAGGCTATGAAGGCATCACGTACTTTCTTCTTTATTTTAGAAGGATAGATATATTTTTAAAAAATAGTTTTGTTATAAATCAAAACCTGCAGAACTTAAGGTTAGATGATGGGTATTATTCACTCTTTCTCCTTGTTCACTCCATCAGGTCTCTTTTTATTGTTCAGACATTTTTCCCCGTGATTTTACTGCAACTTCCTCCACACTGGCATCAGCTCACACTCCATCCATTTGTTCAAAAATCGATCCGAACTCAGCAAGCCGTCTTCTCTCGTATACTCAGCTTTGGCAGCATATTACGCCACCGCTTCGCACTGTTCACCCAGCTTTCATGTGAAACTAAATTTACCCCGTCACCTATCAATGTGTCTCTGAAGACAGTCATTTTCTATTTTATCTTCAGATCTTCCATCTCTTACTCTCCCTGTTTTAAAAGCAGGTTTTCCAACCTGTAACCACATGTTGCTTTTCCACTTAACTGCATGCCACAGTACAAGATCAGATTAGAACTCACCCAGGGTTGATCATATCCCAAGAGCACCGTTTCCTCTAACCCGTGACAGTACAAGTTGCTCTGCCAGTTGGTCGTGGTGTTCGATGATCGGCACAATTACTCACATTTCTACTTAACAGTTATGAAACAATGGCGAGGTTGATATTGGTGAATAGTCCCCAAGACACAGTGTCAATCCGGTGTGTTCTAGTATATACTAGACGGAAACATACATAAGGAAAAAAAATGCAAGATTTTTATGGTTTATTTAAAAAAAATGTAAACATTGCAGCAGGTGTATAGGCTAAGAGCTGTGTAACAGTGTCTCCTTAAATGCCATTCAGATTTTTGACCAAAACTTTTTTAGCTTATAGGTACATATTTTAACCATGACAGAGGCAGGTCAGGTGAGCTCTGCATGCTCTGAGCTAATAGCGCTGTGTAGCAAGCAGTGTCTTTAAGCCTACTTATTCAGAGTCATCCATTAGGGTCGCGGGGAGGCTGGTGCCCATCTCAGCCGACTCTGGGCGAGGGTGGTGTACACCCTGGACAGCTCGCCAGACCATTGCAGGGCCAACACTCACACCTAGGGGTGATTTGGAACAGCTAGTTAGCCTACCATGCATGTTTTTGGACTGTGGGAAGAAACCGGAGTACCCGGAGGAAACCCACACAAGCATGGGGAGAAAATGCAAACTCCACACAAAAAACGCCCCGAGCCCGGGAACTGAACCCAGGCCTTCTTGCTGTGAGACAGATGTGCTAACCACTGCACCACCGTGCCGCCCCTTATTCAGAGTTTAGTACATAATACTACATGGAAACAAAGTACTGCGCTCTGTAATGGTGAGTTTTTACACTCGTGGAAATTTTCAACTTAGAGATCCAAAAAAAATAATCCCCTAAAACAAGATTTTATGGTTAATTTTTCCATTTTTAAAGCCTGAGAGTAATGACGCCGCCTGTGACCATGACAGACTGATTTTTGTTCAAGCATTAGCCACTCGGGATAATGTGTACTGTCTTCAAGATAGCAAGCCAATCAGCCATTCCCATATAGTTTACAATAACAAAAAGAATTTTAAGAAGAAACCAGACACATTAGATCCTCATAAGATCAATTTCAAATGCAACTCTACACGGGACCCATTCTGATTTAAATATCGAATAAAATGTAATAAAATAAGGCAAAGTAATACAAATATCTTTAAAAAAATTATATTTATGTATATAATGTGTATATAGATACAGCATGTGACTTACAGTAGACAGTCATAGTGTGGGATTTGCCAAATGTTTTTGTTTACATTTAGAATCGACACAGAGAAAAATTATGTGGACCTCTCCTTGCTCCCTGAGGACACCGGAAAACCAGACATTCTCCCAGAATCCCTTGGGCTTCCGCTGCGCCTGAGGGGAAAGGAAAAGGAAAAGTACGACAAGAAGAATGCCTCAAGGAAGCGCAAGATGTCCGAGAGCAAGCAGGTGAGTATCTATCTGGGTGTATGTGGTGGATATAAAAAAAAAAGAACAAAACAATAACCATGTCATAATTTTTTTGTTAGGTTTGTTACAATATAACAGGAGCAAAGCCCTAGCTTGATCTTGAGCTCGGGGTATCCTAAGCTCAGGGTATGCTAAGGTCTCACATAGCCGGTTGATACATGTCGTAAATATGGGTGGAGAAAATTTTCAAATGGAAACACAGCATCTGGTTGAAGGATCAGTGCGGTTGAATTAAGCGAGCGTTTGGCTCATGGCAGATTTCAACCCAACTACACTTTCTTGGAATATAAAACACCCTCTTGCCCTCTTGGTGCTCAGCGTGTCTCCCCGACTCACACGTTCCAACAGAGGTGCCCGGAACACTTACAGGATAATGCCAGGTTTTGGAGGGTTTTTTTCTTAGCTCCCGCCCCTCGGGCACCATAGGAATGGGTTCCGTCTGTCTGTCCGTCCCACTTTAGTTTCCGGAAAGTTACTTGGCGTGCACTGAAGCTGGGGCTTTCAAACTTGGTGTGCTTGTTCACTACTCTGAGTGCTAGGATGAGTTTATGTGTGAGTGACCTTGACCTACTTTTCAAGGTCACAGATGCAAAATTGTATAATATTAGGTTTCCGGGCATTTACTTGCTGTTTGCTGAAGCTGGGGCTTTCAAACTTGCTATGCTCGTCCACTAATACGAGTGATTTTATATTATGAAATGGTCCTATCGGCGGGATTGACTGGACCCCTGTGGTCTTTTTTTTTTCCCCTTTATTCACTTAACTTTTCTGACAACACGATGGTGACAAGCTAGCTTGCAATCTTTCCTGAGTCATAAATAACTAGCTGTTTACTTTAAATAGGTTGCTACCACCTAGTGCATGGATGATGAAACAGGGTTCATGGTAATGGTTGATGCAAAGAATCTACGATAATCATATTCTTTGAAACCTCCAGCGGGCCGCATAAAATGAGTTGGCAAGCCGGATTTGACCAGCGGGCCTTGAGTTTGACACCTGTGTAATAAATCATATCATGCATGTTTATTTGGTTACAATCGGTGTAAGTTCTTTAAAATATAAGCAGTAAAAAAAAACTTTTGGGATTCGCTTCACGTCACCTTCTGTGAAAGGTTTTTTTTCCCTGATATTTGAGGGTGCTTCCACAGATTTATGTTTAATAGGTAGGATCAAGGATACATCCGTGATGCTTTCAACTGAGGGCAGATTGAACGCATCTTAAAAGACAGGAAATGAGTCTGATTAGTTTCGAACGGTCCTTGATGCCTCATTGTTTTGTTAGATGTCCTGCTGAGACAGCATTTTCCAACTTTTAAATGCTACCAGTGTTCATTTTATACACATAATTTTGCATATTGATTTTTCAGGCATAATGGAGATACTATGATTTAAAAAGATTATGACTGTGTTTTATATATACATATACAGCCATGGAAAGAATTAGGAGACCACTTTTAATGGGGGATCCCACTGACTTAGCTTGACTCGTACCTCACCCCATTCATGTCTGCTCTGTCCTGCCTCTATCAGGTCATCTGTGTTACTGAGCTTTCGGCGTTTTTGTTGAGGGAAAATTCAATGAGTCAAGAGAGTTGTAATTTATATTTGTGACTAGTTTATACAGGGTGATCCGCATTTAAAAGGTAAATTAAATAAAAAGTTGTTCAAATTGTTGTTTGCACACATGAAATTTCATTCGATACAGTTTTTATTTATCATTATTTCCACACATGAAACTTGGTGAGGCAGGAGAGACGGAGTTAAGGTACGTTGGTATCCCAACCCGAACTTAAACACCTTGATCAATCTTTGGTTTCAGTAAGATGGAGCTACGGCACACACAACTCGAAGATCATTGGAAGTGCTGAGGGAAATGTTTCCGGATCGGGTGATCTCACTGCGTGATGTTGGGTGGCGGCCCGTTTCCCCTGATGGCGCCCCTTGTGAATTTTTTCCATGGTGCTTCCTTAAATCACGAGTGCGTACTCATTGACCCCAAACTCTTAAAGCCCTTAAGGTTGCTATTCAGCAGGAGATCGCTGCTCTTCCACCCGACATGACCCATCAAGCCATGGCAGCCTTCAGAAATCATTTCCAAGCATGTAGAGCCAATGGCCACCATCTGGAGGATGTTCATCTTTAAAACATGATGAATAAAAACTATATTGAATGAAGTTTCATATCTGTGAAGAATAATTAGATTTTCTTAACGATTAGTTTTTTTATTTACTTTTGAAATTCGGGAGGTTTTATTGGGTCACCCTGTATTTACTCCCATTAGAATTGCGTGTGTAGGAAACACTATGTTGTTATTGGGATGCCTGCTGCTGTTGCAGCTTTGTCATGTGTTACGTTTACTGAGATGCTTTTCCGCTCATCACGGTTGTAATGAGTTGGTACCTTGATTACTGTCACCTTCCTGTCAGCTTACACCAGTCTCACTGTAAACATTCTGGGAAATCTGTCAATGTCAGATCTTTCTCTCCTCAAATGTCTTTGCTGTTTAGCAATGATATGCTAAAATAAACAGTTGAGGATAATCCAGTAGATTTTGGAGGTGATCCAGATCAAATACTAGATCCAGTAATTTTTTAAATATTCTTTAGGAACGTGAGCGTATGCTAGCGTGGTATTACAGCAGGCCCAGCAGAGGGTGCTATGTATTTTGTTGGCTTGTTGAAGGTTTGCACTCTCAAAGTGCTTTTATTCCCACCCCACACCATCCTGCATAAACTCTTTTTGTAGTTTAATTTACAAGTATAAGCATAAATTACAGGATGTCATCAGCAGTATAGGAAGTGCTCATACCAACCCACATGATCATGCTGCTGCTACATGATTGGCTGAATATGACATGAATATGAGGATGTTCCTTATAAAATGGCCAGTGGGTGTATCTCACCAATCTGTGGGTGGTGTTTATTTTTATTTTTTTTTTATTCTTCCTACAGAATGATGCTGTACAGGGGAAGAAACTAAAGAAAGAAAAGGACACAGAGACCAAGAAGAGGAAACTAATGAAGGAGACGGAGGAGAACTCGCACGCTGAAGATCAGGACAGTGGAGTCGAGGTGTATTTTAGAGAAAAAGACAAGGACAAAAAGAAAAGGGTGAGCCAAAAAACTGACACGACTTTCTGAAACGGTTCATACAATCTGATTCCTCGATATATTTTAACTATGGGTTTGGGATGTTAATTTCATATTAACAGATTATGATTTAAGATAAAGAGAAACGTTTATTATTATTATTATTATTGTTGTTGTTTTTAGGGTAAAAGTGGGACTTCAGCTCCGGAACAGCCAGACAGGCTCCAGGTAGCATCTGATTTCTCCTGGGACATCGTGCTGAGCTCTCTCAAACCTGCATCTTCTACACAAAACGCCTACGAGTCCAGCGATGATGAGCAGGACGATCCAACCAAGGTCTCTCTTTCACAAATACACGCATAATTATTCACAGTGTGGAATGTGTACCACTCACTCACTTACTTTCTGAACCGCCTAATCCTATCAGGGTTGCGGGAAGGCTGGAGCTTATCTCAGCCAACATTGGGCAAAGGTGGGGCACACCCTGAATAGCTCACCAGACCATTGCAGGGTTAACACATTGGTGGTGGTGCATTGGTGGCTCAGTGGTAGAATTCTCGCCTGCCACACGGGAGACCTGCATTCAGTTCTACGATTTGGAGCAGCCATGGCCTAATGGTTGGAGAAGTGGGTTTGGGACCTAATGGTCGCTGGTTCGATTCCTGAACCAGCAGGAAAAATGTGTGGCAGGAGGAGTCGAGAGCTGCACCTTTCCTTCCTCCGCCTTCATGGCTGAAGTACCCTTGAGCAAGGCACTTAACCCCCAACTGCTTCCCCAGTATATCCAAAAAAAACAACATTCACACTTACGAGCAAATTGGAACAGCCAAGTGTCCTAATGTGCATGTCTTTGGAGTGTGGAAGGAAACCGGAGTACCCGGAAGAAACCCACGCAAGCACAGTGAGAACATGCAAACTCCGCACAGAAACGCCAGAGCAAGCCTTGATGATAATTATAAAGCCCTTTTGCAATGATGTGAGTGCAGATGAAGACTGTAGTGCTGATTAAAGAAGCTGGTTGCTTTAAAAAAGCTTTAAGCTGGTTGAGTATCTTGAGCATCAGCATCTGTGGGTTTGATTATAGATTTAAAATGGCCAGAAAAAGAACCTTCCACTGAAATACATCAGTCTATATTTATTCTGAGAAATGAACGATGAATAGTTCCCACAAAACACCAGTCTCAACTTCAACATATTCATTTTGTAACTCATTTGCTGGATGGACGTTTGTGTCTTTATTGAACATGGGAAATTTTCTGGATGACCCCGAACTTTGGAACGTGTGTGTGCGTACATTGCTCGGCCAAAAAAACAAGCCGCAGACTGTAATATTTTCATGGGGAGCCTTTAGCCTTGATCACAGCATGTAATCTCCATGGCATTGTTGCTCCAGTTGGTCAGGTTGAGGCTCAGCAACATTAATGTGGCAATAAAATTAAGTCGCCTGATGAGCTGAATGTACTGAATGAGCAGGTTATCACATCAATGCACTTTTTCTTCCCTGATGGCACGGATATAAA
>JBCNYH010000009.1:15498310-15509408 GCA_039654325.1 Tandanus tandanus
ATATATGTGTATGTGTATGTGTCAGTCAAGTTGTGCAAGCAGTCAGTTCGTGAAATGACAAAGTCTTAGGAATTTCACGGAATGACTGGTTTCACAATCTGACTGTAACATATATGTATAGTCATACCCGGGCTGAAGGAACGGTTCAGATCTTCATGCTAAATATAATTGGGTTCCAGTTGTGTCTGTTGTTTAGGTTAAATTGGTTGTGAATGGCTCTACAGTAAAATCTGAATAAACTGTTCTCTCCAGGGCCCTCTTCGATCGTGTGGTCCACCTGAGTGTGTCGGTGAAAAAGATCAAGTTCTTCTTCAAGCGCTACCTGGACTACGAGAAGAAGCACGGCACACCAGAGAGCATCCAAGCAGTCAAGCAAAAAGCGATGGAATACGTGGAGTCCAAAGGGACTGACGCTGCTAATTAGAACAAGTAGTTGTTTTGGAACCATTAATAATAAGAACCAATAAACACGAGGACAATAATCTTGGTCTTGTGGCTGTGGAAGGACAGAGTGTATCTTCATTATTCCAGTTATCTCCGGTTCTTGGTGAAATCGCATCAGGTTTCCTTGCATGGATTACTTTGTTGAATCTATTTGATGAACTTGATAGGATTGATGAACAAACATTGGGTTTTTTATCCAGAAGGAAAGGATATGATTAAGAGGTGGGGCAAAACCTTTATTTTTAAATAAATGGGGGGAGGAGTTTGTACTGGTATCATGAATGCAAGATTTTGTAACCGAATTAAAGTGTTTAAAATCAGGCATTGTTTATAAAGTGTTTTATCCACAAAACTTTATTCAAAAAAAAAAAAAAAACATCAAACTGTACAAAATTAAAAAGTGGCAATGCGTTGGCCCTGATACACATTCAGTAACTGGGAAGTACAGTTTAACTGCTGATTATTAGTTCATATCATCATAATCACTACACAAGGTCCATAAGGACTAGCAGTACCTTTTCGAACAGAACACCACATTTTATCTACAGACTACACCCTTTAAACTTCAGGCCACAATAGATCATCATGCATTCTATTGGGTCCGCTTAGTTCTACACTGTTTTTGTGAACAGTGCTCGTCATACAGTTCACTGTTGTTTCTCATTAGTTGCTTAGCGGCACCTCGTGAGACAAAAGCGCCCAGGTGTTTACCTGCCTCTTCCCTGCCGTCCACCCACAGTGCACTTCCTGCACCTTGTTAAGAAACACTGGGCTAATCATAAAGTCAAACAAATGACATAGTTTTGGTTCTTGCCAATCAGGTGCTACTTGTCAAGTCCATTAGGCCTCCAGGGTTGGTGCATATGGAGGTTGTAGTTAGTCTCTTTCAGTGGTAATGGGCAGATCATATGTGCTCCAAGTGTGGCAGTTGTGGAGACCATATACATGGGTACGGCCCAACATTTTTGGGGTTGTGCCATTTATTATTCCTTTTTACCAGGATCACACCTCCTCGGCGTCTTGTGGGCCCTCTGCTCCACGGGGCAGGGTTGGCTGCAGTCGCATGATGGGTTTGTTGCACATTGGGCAAACACTGCGAATCTCCAACCATTTCAACAGGCACCTGAAAAAAAGCATGATACTCATACCTTAAATGAGCCGTGCTATAAATATACAACCAATGTCCAAAATAGCCATGATTGTTAAATAAACTTTCAGACTGCAAATCAAATGGAGTCTCGAGGTTTGATCCCAGTATGGAGCAAATGGAAATGGACTGCAACCTGGAGTTTGTGAAATCTTGTTGGGCTGGATGGTTTTCAAAGATTGAGACCGCATTGCAAACCCATAATAAACTTGATGTATAAACCTCATTCCTGACTAGTATCTTTCATAAACCAAATATCCATCTATCTGAATGATTGTCTTCTTTTATACCACCATTCGTGATATTTAGCCTATTTTTTCCCCAAACAACCATGACCATGTCCCTTTCCAATTGTTTAATTTGGGTAACAATTAAAAAAAAACAAGCGGGGGGGGCAGCCTTCCTTAGTTTTACTGATGTTCTTGTTTTCTTCTGTCCGCATCTGTTGTGGTGGTTTCAGCAGGATAACTCAAAAAATAAGTCAGGTATCAGCACATCTTTTGATATGTCTCAATATACAGGTGGAGTTTAATTCTTGGCTTCATCTGAACTCAGTACAGTGGTATTTTTGGTCACTGTATCCAGCTTTGTGTTTTGTATAATAATGAAATACTGGTGAAGACCCAGCCCACGGCTTTTCCTGCGCATGCGCAATAGTGCTCACTCATTCTTCGGTTCAGGTTGAAGCATATTTTGATGACTGCAGTGGCAAACATCACATCGTCACATTTTTGTAGAAGATGTGAAAGGATGCAGGTGAACTTGTTGAATTTCCAACACAATAGGACTTTCAATGAAAGAAATCGGTGCAAGCCGGTAGCCTAAGCTTCTTGCCTCGCAACATGCACAATGTCATTGCGCGTCTGGGCAGACCTTAAGTTGTCTGCTAAGTCAATTCTGCTCTAGTTTTAATTTGTTGTTGTTTGGATGTTGTTTCAGTAAAAAAAACAAAAGTTGCTTTAGTATGAATTCCTGGATGTTGGCCCATGTGCCGGCAAACAGCCATTCAGCACCATGATGCATACAGATATACAAACAAACCATGAAAAATCAAGTTGATGATATCTTGAGCATGGTGCCCAAGGCCCATGCAGAAGCTGTGCTATAAACATATCTTGTAGCCTAATTTAAACCTGACCAGGAAGTTACTAATGATGAACTTATAAACACAGTTCATGCATGCTAATTATTATGCTTTTTTTTTTTTTTGTCCTGCAAGCTTCATAACCGACCACTCAGTAAAAACCTCTAACTCGAGAAATTAGTACCCGATACCTCCTTTGTTTAATGCTGACTGGGATTACTAGCATGTCATCTACAGTGTAATTACTTTAAAGCTCAGAGATATTTCCACATCAGGTGTAAGTGGTGAAGCAAAGCAAGCAAAGAGTTGCAAATATCTAAAGTGTAAATGCTAACTAACACTGGAACGGAACCTGTCATAAGAGGCTTTTTTTTTTACATTTTAGCTGCTGTTGGTGTAATGCATGACATCCACCACGTCCCTACCAAACAAAACAAGCTCTATATAAGTGCATGTTTTGTTGCCCCTTCACCCAACCCCCTCCCCCCCACACACCCCCTTTTCTTTTTTTAATTTCATTTTTTATTATTATAAATTTTTTATTTAAATTTTTTTAGCTTGAACTAGTGCTTACTTCTTATGGAAGGTGTGAGAGCATGGACACACGCCCAGCTCATCCCGGGCTTTAAATTCCTCCAGACACACGGCACAGGGTTGCTGTGTAAAAAAAAAAAAAAATTATAATAATAAAAAAATTAGAGCAGACACATGCCTAATGGTTGAAGACTTTAACCAATTTAATTAACAATAAAGCTCACTATGGTTTTTTTGGTACTGGGTTGATTTGCCAAAAAAGGTCTTTTCAGCATTTGTACTCTATATAGAACATTTAAAACCTCCTGCATTCTAAAAATGTGTGATAATCTATTTGGTAGTGAGAGATTTCCTCCTTGAGGTCTGAAAACTAGGCCAGATGGAAAGTAGAGAAAACGTGCATCAATTTTACACCCACACACCCCCGTTGTATCTCATAGCAAAAGACGTATAGTTTACACATGAACACACAAATTCACCACATGAGAGCTTGCACACGTACTCCGAGAAGGCTCAGCTTCTTTCCTGCCCCTTTTAGCACCACCTGTTAAAAGAAACATAAAGGAAACATGAGGAAATCAGCCAACACTAGCACCTTACCTTGTTATTCTTCACACACACAAAAAAAAATCCCATCACTGTATTTATTACCTCATTGTATAATACTGTATAACCCAAACAGCTCATTTTTCAATCATTTAATATCCTAAATACTATTGAGTTGTTGCATTTCCTCACCAATTCAGTAGGCCCCAAGTTCAAGTGAGGTCCCTAAACCAAACTCGCAGACGACATGCTTTAAACACTTGCCACATGCCTGGTGTGAAGCTAATATGCTCACTCCACACATACGGACCCACACTACTGCAAGGTCGCTGTCTGAAGGTCATCTATGAGGAGCGAGATTGGGTTTCATGGTGATGACTACAGAGCTTATTCTATATTTACATCCACCATTCTTAACCCACTGATCCTGCATGTTAGCAGAATCACTTCAGCAGTAACTACAACTGGACAAGTTCCATCATTTTCACTCACTCCTGCATTTGCCAAACCGCTTAGTCTTATTAGGGTCGCGCAGAGACTGGAGCCTCTTCAGACTCTGGGAGAAGGCAGAGTACACAATGAACAGCTCACTAGACCATCACAAAGCCACCACACACACACTCAAACACACACTCACACCTAGGGGCAATTTGGAGCAGCCAATTAGCCTTATGTGCATGCTTCTGGACTGTGGGTGGAAACTAGAGTACCGAGAGGAAACCCGCACCAGCATGAGAAGAACATGCAAACTCCACACAAAAATGCCCAAGTTCAGGACTCAAACCCAGAACCTTCTACCCAAAACGCCACTGTGCCACCCCCCTAATATTTATAAGGTAGTAAATAATAATAATAATAATAATGATAATAATAATAATAATCCCTCATTGTTTACCTTACAGGGGCATGGTGGCGCAGTGGTTAGCACATCCGCCTCACAGCAAGAAGACCTGGGTTCGATTCCCGGGCTCAGGTGTTTATGTATGGAGTTTGCATGTTCTCCCCATGCTTGCACGGGTTTCCCCCGGGTACTCCGGTTTCCTTCCACACTCCAAAAACATTCACAGTAGGCTAATTGGATGTTTCAAATCACCCCTAGGTGTAAGTGTAAATAGTTGTGTGTGTGTGTGTTGTCCCTGCAATGACCTGGTGAGCTGTCCAGGGTGTACCCCGCCCTCGCCCAGAGTTGGCTGAGATGGGCGCCGGCCTCCCCGTGACCCTAATTAGGATTAAGTGGCTTAGAAAATGAATGAATGAATGAATGAAGTTTTTCCATGTAATAATGGTAGCTATATCGCAGTACCTCATTGTAGCTGTACTGTTGTCGTGCGTCTTGTTGCTTCAACCTACAGAAGATAAAAAAATTGAAAAAAAAATAAATAAATTGAACATCAGAACCACCTATACTTCCTGTGTGTGTTTAAATAATTTGCCTTTACATTTTTATTCTATAACCACTGCACTTCCTAAAAACACACCGGATGTTATAAATAAGGACTGCTGCTATAATTATCCAGGCTGCCCTGTGCTCATCTCGGGATGCCTATATTTATATTTAGCAAAAACACACCATCAAACAGTATATAAAAAAGAAAATAACACTTAGATTGCTAAAATATGTTAACATTTATAGATTACTTATTTTACTGGTCCATATGTGCCTTTAAATCAGAGGAAGTGGTGTGTGAATAAATGACCTACAGTGGGTCTGCTCTTAAACTGTAAAATGTAAGCCAGCATATGCGATTGTGTCTAAAATGTTTAAGTTAAATGCTTGTGTACAGCTTGTTATGTGAACATGCACATCCCTGAGTATGTGTGTGTATGTACTGTATGCTTGCACCTGAACAGGTAGCAACAGAAGATGACACTGAGCATAAAGATGAACAAGCCAATGCCCAGCACTATGACATAGACGTTGAGCGGCAAATGGTATAGATCTTCCGACGACATATTGCACTGTGAGAGCTGCAGTCCTACTCCACAAAGGCAGCCTAGACATAAACACAGGGTCCGTTTACAATAAAAGATACACAAATGTGCAAATCGGTGGCGGCTGGAATCGAGCCGATCATAAAAGTGGCAAGGGCAAATATTTGGCCGGGAAAACCAGTGGCTTTTTATTCACTGGCTACATGCTATGTGCCAAGGGAACTCTGGGTAATTAGCAATGCACAAAGCAAACATGGAAGACTGTGGTGCTGCCTCCAACAAAACCACCATCTGGCCCTTCAGGGAGGAGCACCTGGTGTGTGTGTGTGTGTGTGTGTGTGTGTGTGAGAGAGATAAAGATCCTCATTCATACAAAAACCCATACATCCAAAGCAGTGAGGCAAATAATGTTAAAATATAGCGAAAGTAAAGCTGATAAAACTGTTATGAAATGGAATGCTTGACATCTGTAGGGCCATTTCAAAAAATGTTTCTGTGGTTCTACTATGGTTCTGGACTATAATTTATGGTAGTCTCATGATTTTACCTCCAGACAAATAGTGACAAATAGTGACAAATAGTGGAATGTAGTGTAGTATAGTATAATTTACTGTAGTGTAGTATAGTGTATGTAGTGTTGTTTAGTGAGGTGTAATGTAGCGTAGTCTGAACTGTAGTATAGTGTAGTGTATTGTAGCATGGTGTACTGTGGTATAGTGTCGTGTAGTACAGACTGGTGTAGTGTAGCATTGTGTGGTGTGGTGTAGTGAACTGTAGTATAGTGTAATGTAGTGTAGTGTGAACTGTAGTATAGTGTAGTGTATTGTAGTATGGTATACTGTGGTTTAACAGACTGGTGTAGTGTAGTGTAGCATTGTGTGGTGTGGTGTAGTGAACTGTAGTATAGTGTAATGTGGTGCAGTGTGAACTGTATTATAGTGTAGTATATTTTAGTATGGTGTACTGTGGTATAATACCAGTGTAGTGTAGTGTGGAATAGTGTAGTACAGTGTGGTGTAATGTAGTGTGGTGTGGGCTAATGTGGTGTAATGTGTACTGTTGTGTGGTGTAATGTAGTGTTGTGTGGTATAGTGTAGTGTAGTACAGTGTGCTGTAGTGTAGTGTGGTGTGGTGTAATGTGGTTTGATTTGGTGAACTATAGAATACTGCAGTGTAGTGTAGTGTAGTACAGTACAGTGTGGTGTAGTGTAGTAAACTGTAGTATAGTTTTGGGTTATGTAGTTAGGTAGAGTGTAATGTAGTGTGGTGTGGTATAGTGTAGTGTGGTGTGGTGTAATGTCTACAGTAATGTCTAGTGTAGTTTAGAGTATTGTAATGTTGTGTAGTAGTCTGGTGTAGTGCAGTATGCTGTAGTATACTTCTATATAGTGTGGTGTGGTGTAATTCAGTGTAGTGTATTGTAATTAAGCGTAGTATAGTGTGATGTGGTTTAGTTTATTGAGGTGTAGTGTGCTATAATGTGTAGTTTAGTGCAGTGTAATGTAGGGTATTGTAGTTAAATGTAGTATAATATGGTGTAGTTCAATTTAGCGTTTTGTGCTGTAATGTGTAGTTTAGTTTAGTGTAATGTATTATGATATACTTTAATATAAAGTGGTGTGGTGTAATGCAGTGAAGTGTATTGTAGCCAAGTGTAGTACAGTGTGGTGTAATGTAGTTTAGTGTGGCGTAGTGTAGTGTGGTGTAGTGTACTTTTGTATGGTACGATGTGGTGTAGTGTAGTATGATGTAGTGTAGTTTAGTATAGTGTGGAGTAATACAGTGTAGTATATTGTAGTTTACTGTAGTGTGGTGCATTGTGCTGTAATGGGTAGTTTAGTTTAGTGTGGTGTACTGTATATGATGTAGTGTAGTTTGGCTTATTGTGGTGTGGTGTATATGAGTAAGTATAATTTAGCTGAGTGTAGTATAGTGTGGTGTAGTGTAGTAGGATACAGTGTAGTTTCGTTTAGTGTGAAGTGGTATATTGTGCTGAAATGTGTTGTTTAGTGCACTGTTATTTAGTTTAGTGTAATGTGGCATGGTGTACTGTCCATTAATGTGTAGTTTAGCTTAGTTTAGTGTGGTGTAGTGTGCTGTAATGTGTAGTTTAGTCAAGTGTGTGTAGTGTAGTATGCTGTAATTGTAATGTGTAGTTTAGTATCGGAGTATACTGTAGTTTAGTGTAGTGTGTATAGTGTGGAGTAGTGTCAGTAGTGTAGTTTAGTGTAGTGTGTAGTTTATTGTAGGGTAGGGTGGTGCAGTTTAGTGTAGGGTGGTGTAGTGCAGTTTAGTGTAGTGTACGGTGGCGTAGTGTGGTGTAGTTTAGTGTAGTGTAGAGTAGGGTGGTGTAGTGTGTAGTTTAGTGTTGTGTAGTTTAGTGTGGTGTAGTGTGTAGATTAATGTAGTGTAGTTTAATGTAGGGTGGTGCAGTATGTAGATTAGTGTAGTGTCGGGGTATAGTGTAGTTTAGTGTAGGATGGTATAGTGTAGTTAAGTGTAGGATAGTGTAGTGTAGTTAAGTGTAGGATGGTATAATGTAGTTTAGTGTAGGATGGTATAGTGTAGTTAAGTGTAGGATAGTGTAGTGTAGTTTAGTGTAGGGTGGTGTGGTATAGTGTAGTTTAGTGTAGTGTGGTGTGGTATAGTGTAGTTTAGTGTAGTGTGATATAGTGTAGTTTAGTGTAGAGTGGTGTGGTGTGGTATAGTGTAGTTAAGTGTAGGGTGGTGTGGTATAGTGTAGATTAGTGTAGGGTGGTGTGGTATAGTGTAGTTTAGTGTAGTGTGGTGTGGTATAGTGTAGATTAGTGTAGGGTGGTGTGTTATAGGGTAGTTTAGGGTAGGGTGGTGTGGTATAGTGTAGATTAGTGTAGGGTGGTGTGGTATAGGGTAGTTTAGGGTAGGGTGGTGTGGTATAGTGTAGAGTAGTGTAGGGTGGTGTGTTATAGGGTAGTTTAGGGTAGGGTGGTGTGGTATAGTGTAGAGTAGTGTAGGGTGGTGTGGTATAGGGTAGTTTAGGGTAGTTTCAGCCTAATACAGGTTATGATATCAACTTTGAACTCAATTTAAACGTACACCGATATTTTAAACTATATATGTATATCTGTTCTGTTTTGACACAATGTGGTTGTTAAATGATTTCAAAGTGAGTAGGAGAAATGATACAGTCATAAAAATACATTTTTCACAGGAATGACACCGGTGTACAGGGGGTCTGTAGTGTATCTTCTTACCGTTACACCTTTGGAATGGCAGCATGTAACCTGACACGGAACTCGGAGCGAAGTGAATGCGCCCCCCTCCCTCTCTCTCTCTCTCTCTCTCTCTCGGAATTACCCAGGGATAGTTTTTGGCTGTTGTTGTTGTTGTTAGCGCTCCGTATTAACTGTCCAGGGTTTCTGAGTCTCTAGTTCCGGAAGCGCGCAGAGGAGACTCTCTCTCTTTTTCTGCTGATTATTCGAAGCTCGTCTTTGTCGTCATCGTCCGTTGCTCTCGCATGTAATTGCATCACAAAAGACTTCGCGGACGCAAAGACAAAGGGATCATGTCGTGTCCTTGATACTCGTTTCCTGGGTTTGGAGAAGATGACTCAATAGGAGTGTTAAAATGACACAGACTGAAGAAATCTCAGTCCAGATTCAGTGTCTCCCCCTGTCTCCCTTCACACACACAAAGTTAAGAATCATAAGCTTAAAGATATCAGTCCTCTGGTCTTTAAGAGTCTCTCACAAGGTCCTGTGATCCTTTAAGATTCGTGCAGCTGCTCCAGAGTGAGACCACACTTCACCGATGAGGACATGTCCACGTCCGTGGTCCTTGTCGAGCTACTGGATCATCTCCTGGTGGGTTTTCACAAGCTTCGTCCGCCTGGTGTCATTGAGCTTAACGGGAAGTCCTGGTCTTTTGTCTCTTTCTGAAAAATAGCTGATTCGTCAAAGATATTCCTTACACAGGGCCCATCCAAAAACGAAGAGGAACAGGAAAACCAGAACAAAGACGTCCCCATACAATCCCTCAAACAGAATGATCTGAGTGTAGAGTGTGTATGGTTTCGAGGATGAGTGTGTGTGTATATGCAGCCTGTATGGGGGAGTGTTTTGGGTTTTTTGTTGTTGTTTTTTTTTTTTTTCCTGCCACCTCAGACCATCTGGTCCCTGAGTCCTTGAAGAGGAAAAACAAAAAACCCACAATGGCTGATAAACAGCTCATCCAGAATTCCTTGCTCTCTGTGGAATGGGTATAGGGTGGAGCATTGTGTGTGTGTGTGGTGTGTGTGTGTGAAGAAAGGCTTTCGTTGTCCGAGAGTGTTAGCTGCTATGTTTCTCGCTTCTTCAGCCTCCGAGCTTCAGTTTGTAAACAGATCTCTGCTCATGTGATCCCGGTTTGCCTCGCAACTCATCCACTCGCACCCTCCCATCACCCTCCCTCCATCCTGTGTGTTGCGATTCCCCTCCTCCAAGCTTTCTCACACTCGAGCTCTCTTCCTCTTTCTCCTTGTCTTTTTCAGGGGTGACTGCAGTCAAAAGACAAACTCTCTCTCTCTATCTATCTCTCTCTGTCTGATTGTGGCATCCAAAATACATAAGGATGTGCACTTCAGCAGAGGAACATCAACACTGGCAGATGACGGCCTTTTCCCCGTCAGACCGCAGAGACGTAGAAAACTAAGAAGCTGTGACTGTGTTTTGGTGTGGCCTATGAAATGACTCACAGGATGAAAGCCTAAATCCTTTACCGTTCCCCTGCTGATGAATATAAATGCGTCGACACATGGAGAGATGGCGTAAACAAACCACACTCGGAGCATTAGCCGTTTTAGGCCAAACAGCCTCTGATGAGCCTGTTATACAACCATTTCCGAGGCATCATCCTGAGCATCGGTGTTCAGGATGATGTGTCATTTTACTGTGGAAAAGAACGATGATGCATTTTCCCAAAGCGGCTTTAAAGAAAACCAAAATGATGACAAGGAAAGCAGATAACATTTCGAGCCAAGGCACAGCAGTTGTGCTATGAAACTAATTAGCACTACTCGTAAGTGCTACCTTTACTTAAAGGAATACTTCAGTGTCTTATTGTTTCAGCACCACAGACAATATTTTCCAAGATTTATGATCAAGAGCTATGACAAAAAAAAAAAAAAGAAAAAGAAAGAAAAGTACACTCTAATTAATACTTTGTTGAACCACATTTAGCCTTAATTACAGCATGTAATCAGCATGGCATTGTTGCTCCAGTTGGTCAGGTCGAGGCTCAGCAACATTAATATTGTAATAAAATGAAGTCAGCTGATGAGCTGAATGGACTGAATGAGCAGGTTATCACATCAATGGATTTTTTCTTCCCTGATGGCACGGATATAAAATGGGGACTTAAATAATGAAAGAGTGGTTCAGGGAGCATGAGGAATC
>JBCNYH010000009.1:15544315-15563628 GCA_039654325.1 Tandanus tandanus
TCACAGAAGTGTGATTGACTTGGAGTTACATTGTGTTGTTTAAGTGTTCCCTTTATTTTTTTGAGCAGTGTAGTTAAAATACCTGTAACCCATATTATAATTGTTTGTTGCACAGTTCAGGAAAGAAAATACAAGTAATAGTATGTGATTTATCTTATTTAATTTTATATTTGTGCACAGTGGCACTTGGAAGAGAAATAATTGAAATCTAAGAATTCATGAGAATGGTTAATGCCATTAGGTCATGAGCTAGAATACTGTGTTGGCTGCTTCTTTCTGGGTTACAATCTAAAAGAAAACAGTATCCTATTATTTTTAGTGGGTGGACAAGGTTAAAATTATTCTATTTAGATTTTTTTCGCAGATTAGGGTTAAAATTCCCTAAGTCTTTACCTTTTTAAGTATATTAATATTTGATCACACTATGGTTATATTTTAACCAAATTATTTTTCAGGTGATGCAGGATTTCCTGGGGTGCCGGGTAAGAGTTCCTTCATTTCCACACTCACACAAACAAACAATATTTTTCATGACACATAAAATACAGATAAATGCCTCTCTGTCCTTCAGGTCCTCCTGGTTCTCCTGGTCATTCAGGACAAGATGGTATCAGAGGACCTAAAGGAAGTGCAGGTAAGGTGCAGCTAACACAGCCTCCTTGCAAAAAAAAAAAAAAAAAATTAAAAAAAGAAATAAAAAAGTTTCAGCTTGAGACCAACACTTTGTAGTTCACCATGCTTCTGGACAATAGCCCTTGTATGTATGTATGATGTACGTATAGATAGATAGATAGATAGATAGATAGATAGATAGATAGATAGATAGATAGATAGATAGATAGATAGATAGATAGATAAGGCAGAGGTGGCTCAGTGGTTAAGGCTCTTGGTTGCTAATCTGAAAGTTGGCATCAGTTGGCAAAGTGGTATCACAAGCTGCCACTGTTGGGCCCTTGAGCAAGGCCCCTAACCCTCAATTGCTCAGCTGTATAAAAACAAAGTAAGCTGTAAATGTAAATGTATATAGATAGATGGATAGATTAATTATTCTGTGTCTGGCGGGAAGTTAGATTAAAATAATGTTGACTCTCTCACTCATTTGCCAAACCACTTATTCTTACTAGGGTTGGGGGGAGGGGGGGGGGGGAGTTTACTGGGTGAAGGCATCGTACACACTGAGCAGGGCCAACACACGCAACCATTCACACTCCCAGTCACATGTAGGGGCAATTTGGAGCAGCCAATTAGCCTAATGTGCAGTTCTTTCAACTGTGAGAGGAAACCGGAGTACCTGGAGGAAACCCAGGCAAGCATGTGTGTGCTGTGAGGTGGACGAGCTAACCACTATGTTACTGTGCCACCCAAAAATAATGTTAGGTAAAGTAAAAATTACATAACCAATCATAAATGGCACAATACATGTGACACCACCCATGGCCTTGTGCTTTTAAGCAAACCAGAAGACCTATTGTACTCAGAAATATGTTAGGGAATTAAAATAGATTAGGAAAGTCCTTTTTATATTTAGTGTAGGAGTTTTGTCCAAACATTGTAACAGTAATAAAGAACAGAGGTCATTCAGGGTTAACACAGGTGTATTATATGTGTGTTTCAAATCAGGCGAGCCAGGACATGATGGTCCACCTGGACAGAGAGGTCGTGAGGGGCCAACCGGACCCAGAGGAGAACCAGGTCCTCCGGGAGTTGGTGAGAAAGGAGAGAAAGGTAATGAGCACAACATTACAATTCATCTCCTCCTGTCCCATCCTATTCTTTCCTATCATGTCCTGTCTTATACCATCCAATTCCATCCTGTCCTGTCCTTTCCTGTCTCCTCCTGTCCCATCCAATTCTTTCCTATCCTATCCTGTCCTATCCTATTCCATGCAAATCCTTCCTCTCTTGTCCCATCCAACCCCATATTATCCTGTCCCTTCCTTTCCTATACTGCTTTGTCTTGATCTATCCATTACTATCCTATCCTGTCATCTCCTATTCAATCCGACACCATGTAATTCCATCCCATCCCCTCTCATCTCAGTTCATTCCATCCCATCCCCTCACATAAATATTTCACCTAAATGGTTTAATTTATTCATCACTTTGATTTCTGTGCATCTGTCATGGCCACAACTGATCCTCTACATGTAAACAGAAGAGCTTAAAAATGTTTTTTCTTTGTTTGTTTTCATGCAACCTCAGGGCATCATTATTACCTCCCTATCACAGCTTTCGGGTGGCTCAAATACAATACAGATCTGTTTACACTAACTACAAATGTGTAAAATGAAGTGAAGATAATGTGACTCATTGCTCTTTATTGTTACAGGGACATCTGGAGATTCTGGACCTCCTGGACCTGCAGGACCGCCTGGACCTATGGGACTTAGAGGTACAACCATCAAGCAAATATTGATTGATAATAAGTTAAGGGTAATTAATAAATAATATATATATTTATGTATATATATTTGAATAAATATAAACTTGAACCCATCTCACAACAGGTGAAATGGGTGCTCCAGGTACGGTGGGGCTTCCAGGGGCTCCTGGTCCTCAAGGCTTCCGTGGAGATGCTGGTGATCCTGGACCAAAAGGTTCCTATAAGATTTGAGGATATATATGTATATTTTTTTGGAAAAGTTCTCTAGGTTTCTTTGTTCAACATCTTTTCTTTTTACAGGAGAGAGGGGACCTGCAGGATCTCCTGGAGCTAAAGGTAAACAAAAACCTCATTAACAAATTTTAAGTATCTGCTCAAGAAATGCTTCCACATAATAACTCTATTTCCCCCCTCACCAGGTGATCAAGGAGAGAAAGGGCCCCGTGGTGCGACAGGTAGGAAACATGGCCATAAATTGAAAAGATCAAATCATTGGAAATTGTGTAGTTCGTACTGTGGTCATCATACTAACTTATTTACAGGAGAACCAGGGCAGCCAGGAACCATCGGCCCGCCAGGAGAGAAAGGACCCAAAGGATCAGCAGGTAGGTCAAAGGGGAAACATAAAGCTCACAAATGTAATTGCACAACACTATGGTTTGACTAAAGTCCACACTGCAAGAGAACAGGTTTTAGGCATATTATTCCATTTTATTGCAATATACTACATGATGACACAAACTGACTGGTTTGCTATCTCGGCATAATAGAGAGTAATGCTGCTCTGTGGTTTCGCTGAATAGTCAAAAGAGAGTCTGAGGTGCATAATTGTAGTATATACTTCATGGGAACCCCTTAATTTTATTTAATTTAATTTTGTTTTCTAAGCCACTTAATCCTAATTAGGGTTGCGGGGAGGGTGGAGACCATCTCAGCCGACTGTAGGCGAGGGCAGGGTACACCCTGGACAGCTCGCCGGACCGTCGCAGAGCCAACAAACACAACCATTCACACTCACTCTCACACCTAGGGGCGATTTGATACAGCCAGTTAGCCTACTGTGCATGTTTTTGGACTGTGGAAGGAAACCAGAGAACCCGGAGGAAACCCACGCAAGCACGGGGAGAACATGCAAACTCCACACAGAAACACCCGAGCCTGGGAATGGAACCCAGGCCTTCTTGCTGTGAGGCGAACGTGCTAACCACTGCGCCATCGTGCCACTCTACATGGGAACCTTAGCAAATAATAAAATAAAAAAAGATTGTTATTATTTATTACACATTTTTTTTAAATGATGGCTGCAGGTGAGCTCAAAGCGTGAGCAGGTGCAGAGCCTAAGAGCTGTGCACCTCTTTCCCCTTCTCATAGTTTTGGTAGTAGTATGTGAAAACATAATGTAAAACAAGCTAATATAAAGATTCAGGCACCACCTAAAAGTGGAGGTCCTTTAAAGGGTGGAACAGCGAGAGAGAGGGAGCGAGTAAGACAGAAAGGCAGGATAGCATGTGGTTTGGAGCAGACAGAAAGTGTGGTAGTGAAGTGTTAGCAGTAGTGAATGTACAGTGAAGTTCTAGGTTGCTTATTAATAAATCCTGCACCTCCTTATCATCGAGAAGTCTGTGTTTTGTTGAAGTCTGAAGTGAATAACACCCTCCCAGATACTTTGACTCATTCAATGTTTGCTTACTATCCTCCCCTGTAAACTCCAGAATATACTTGAATCAATTAAAAAATGTAAAAATAAACTATACATATTATGTTTAAGTTTGCAATCCTCATGTTTACATGTAGTATACACAGAAACAATTATTATTATTATTTAATCATTGTAATTACAATACAGCATTTATCATCTCATCTTATTACAACAATCCTTAATTTCTCAGGTGCCCCTGGGCCAGATGGTGTGAAGGGAAATCGTGGTATGTTCAAGATCCATGAATATCTTACAACTTAATATTTCTGTCTAAATTTCTTTCAAAAGTCATACAATTTACATTTCAATTTAAGGGGACCAAGGGCCAAATGGGTTGCCAGGTCCACGTGGACCAGCTGGACCTCCAGGAGATGCAGGGACACCAGGTATTTCTATCAGCTTGGTTAAGCATCTTAAATTAGAGAGCTATGCACTTTTTGATTGACTCATTTGTGTTCATATTTTCAGGATCTCCAGGGCTACAAGGACCACCGGGTAGGTTTTACATTTAAAATACATTTTGTAATGAAATTTGTAGTTTAAAGTAATATTAAGTCGTAAGAATAAATCATACACTGAATTTTGACATTGAGTGCAGGATCTGGTTTATTGGTTGTAACGTGTTAACAAAGATCTTTGAGATATTTTCATTTCGTCTCTTGCTTGTAGGTTTGCCAGGAACACCAGGTCAATCCGGAGCTAAAGGTAACATCCATGTGTAGATTCCAGTTGATATAGCTCTTTTGCATTGAGTTAGTAAATCAGAGTATGCTAATTTCAAAGTACTGTTGCGATGTATTTAAAACGTATCCCTTTACATATTCCTTGTTTTCTTTCAGGTGAAGCAGGTGAACCTGGAAGAGTGATAACTGCAGGTGGGAACCTCTCCAGCTTTGATTTAAGAACCAATTTTAAGGTATTCTCCATCATTTAACATCTATAAAGATAAATAACAGCATACTGTTTCATCAGTTCTTTCTCTCTCTGTTCGGCAGGTTTGTCTTCCAACTCTGTAGCTGTTCCTGGACCCCCTGGACCTGCTGGACCCCCTGGACCTGCTGGATCTCCTGGACTGTCTGGTAAGGGTTTGTACAAAGTAAAAATAGACAGAAGTGTACATCAATCCAGGTCCATTACTAAATTACGATTATGAAAAGAATCAGGTATGCAGTCATTAAAAAACTGCTTCATGTTTCTTTTCAGGTCCCATTGGCCCTGCTGGTCTTCCTGGTTCACCTGGTAAGATGTTTTCATCCATTTAAAGGTTTTAATTTTCGTTCTTTATTCAGAAGGGTTGGGCTCCATAACTAACATTGATAAATATTTCTGTTCTGTATTTTGGTTAAATATATTAATGTTCTTTAAAAAGTTTAATGGTTTCAGTACTCTGAAGTGTTAGGTGCAGTGATTGTTTATAATTATTGGGTTTAATCATCGTGCAAACGCAAATAAAACACAAAATCATTGCACTGGGGTCTGTTAGTAAAACCTTCAACACAGACAGTACTCTGATAAGGAGCAGCATAAATGTGAAATGATATAGGATTAGAATGAATACGTCATCAAGAGTTCTGGTTATTTTTGGAATTTTCGTAATGCTGTGCCTCCCCTGTGTTGTGCCACACCACCATATCTGTGTACTTTTTTTTTTTTTTTACCATAAAAATAGCAACTGTGCAGAAACTGGAAAATAAACTGGCAAACAAACTAGCATTACACCAAAGACACTCCAGTGGTTTACTTGGTATCTTGGTATCACTGACATGCTAATTGTTCTCATAGGACCCAAAGGAGAGAAAGGTGAAAAGGGTGATGATGGTGAACCTGGCATTCCTGCAAAATCGGTTGAAAGAGTCAAGTTTGAATGTAAGGGATTATTTATTTTAATTACGTGCTATGTTCTAATATTATTATACTTTCAAAATAATTTAAAAACTAATTTCAATTCAACCGAACAGCTGTTGCTGGTCTTCCTGGTCCTCCTGGTCCTCCTGGACGTCCTGGATCACCTGGAGAACCTGGTAATTATTTATTTATTTATTTTATTTATTTTTTTAAAGGTTTTTTTATGTTATACTGTAGCATATTATATGGGTCCAGTGGTGTAGTGGTTAGGATGCCAGGTTTATGATTGAGAGGTCGTAGGCTCGAATCCCATCAGTCCCCCACCTTGCTAAGACCCCTGGGCAAGGACTGTCCACCCAGCAGTACAAAAGGGTACTAGTAAAAAAAAGAATAATAAAAAATACTGGGAAAGTAACCTGCGATTGACTAGTATCCAAACCAGGAGGAGTTGAGCTACTAGTCACGTTACGCTACAGAATCCAGGATAAGCTCTGGCCTGACACACCAGTTGACTCAAGTGAGTCAGAGAGTTTTCTTAATATATTACAATCTTGAAATTTTATTTAATTTCTGCAGGTCAAGGCAGATCTGGACTACCTGGACCCCCAGGACCACCAGGAGAGCCAGGCAAGTTATAAATTGGTTTAACAGAAATCCTTTTACCATTTAGGCTTAAGTACATTTCTGTTCTGGGCTTATGATCCAGAGGTCATGGGTTTGAATACCATCAGACCCCTACCTTGCTAAGACCCCTGGGCCTCTGTCCACCCAGCAGTATAAATGGGTACCAGTAAAAAAATTATAAATATACTGGGAAGGTAGCCTGCGATTTGACTAGCATCCCATCCAGGAGGAGTTGAACTTCAAGTCACTTCACGCTACAGAAACCAGAATAAGCTAGTCACACTAGTTGACGCAGGTGTAAAAAAACCCCCAGCAGACTCTACCCTACCCAACTTTTTATAGTATAATATATATTTCTTTATATATTAGAATCTTCGGCACGGTGGCGTAGTGGTTAGCATGAAGCAAGAAGGCCTGGGTTCTCCCTGTGCCTGTGTGGGTTTCCTCCTACAGTTCAAAAACATGCACAGTAGGCTGATTGCCCCTAGGTGTGTGAGTGTGAATGGTTGTATATGTGTTGGCCCTGCGATGGCCTGGCAAGCTGTTCACGGTGTACTCCTCCTTCGCCCAGAGTCGGCTGAGATGGGCGCCAGCCTCCCTGTGACCCTAATTAGGATTAAGCGGCTTAGAAAATGAATGAATAAATGAATGAATGATATTAGAATCTTAACATTTCATTTCTGCAGGTCAAGGCAGAACTGGTCTACCTGGACCCCCAGGACCACCTGGAGAGCCAGGCAAGTTAGAAATTGGTTTAACAGAAATCTTTTTTTCCATTTAGGCTTAAGTACATTTCTTTGTTAGAGTAGTGGTGGAAAGTAGCTTGATTTAATTTTTATTTTTGCCATACCCACTCTCAGTTTTATCATCTATTTTTCTGTGCACTTTTTTACTCTCAGGTATTGGTCTCCCTGGTCGACCTGGTGACAAAGGGGAACCAGGAATCTTTGTACCCTCCTCAGGTTGATAAATTATCCTTATATTGTGTATAAAATTACATTTGACCTTAATCTAGTCAGTTAATAGAACAACAAGTTAGTAAGATGTGTTTAAATAAATTTTTTATCATTCTAACAGAAACCTTTTTTGCTGGACCCCCTGGGCCTCCTGGACCTCAAGGTAAAATATACTTTCCAAAATATATTAAAGGGGAAGCCATAGATTCTGGAGTAAGATTGTAGATCATTTGAATTTAACAGCCAAACAAATATACACCTCCCTCTTTCAGAGTCTCTGCCCCCTCACTGCCAAGGCAAGAACACGAACAGTGAAACCCAAATATCTTCTCCAGCCAATCAGAAACAGGGTGTTACTGTGTTTTGAGCATAAATGCTTCTGCTTGCTGATTGGCTAAAATAGTGTTGTGTGGCTTGCACTGAGCGACTTTGTTTTGATCCCCTATAAAGGGCCAGGGTATGAACATCAGATGATTGTTAATTTATTAACCTGTAATAAATATGATTCTGATATTTATGATTCTCCTCCCCTCAACCCTGATTAGGATAAAGCGGCTTAGAAAATTAATGAAAGGATAAATTTTACATTTTGTTTGTGTTATAGGAGAGCCTGGTCATCCTGGGCTGCCAGGAGAACCTGGACTTGGTAAGCAGTCTAATGTCTACATTTGTTCCAAGTTTTATGGAACCAGCTGTGCTCTATTTAGATAGAAATAATATTTCCCCCCTTTATTTTAAACCAGGTTTTCCAGGGCCCCAAGGCCCAGTTGGACCGCCAGGTCCTGAAGGCTTATCAGGCCCTCAAGGACCACCAGGACCTCAAGGACCACCAGGTTCCAAAGGTATAACAAAGGCCATGTCATATGAAATTTAGTGCAGTTTTAATCACAAACTAGTCAAAATAACCAAATATTTAAAAAAAGCCTAAAGATATGTACTCAATGTTTTATCATTTATTGATTGTAGGTGATGCTGGTGTCCCAGGGGCCCCTGGCATCCCAGGATATTCTTATGGTTGGTAGTCATTACTGTGCTGAATACTTTATACTTTAAACCTATTTAAATTACTTAACTCTTACTTGGTTAACAGACTATATGCTATTTGTTTATTTGCATTTCTGTTATAAGGTGGAGGCAGAAGCTCACCTGGACCACCAGGTCCACCTGGACCTCCAGGACCTCCTGGGCCTTCTGGTGATGGCTCCGGCTCTCCAGACATTTCTCAGCAGCTTAATGATCTTCTTAGAAGTAAACATCTTTAGTCATTTTGTAACAGATTTCTACCAATACATCTTTCAACTGTTAAAAGCTTGATTCTTATGTTCTGCTTGGGACAAATATCCAGTTTCATGCTTTTTGATCATTTATACTGGGATACATTTTCAAAACTAGCAGTTTTGTGTCTAGAATTGATAATTGTGTGCCATTTAGCCACTGAATAATATCATGTTCTGATTTTGCATTGCCTAATTTCTTTAAAGATAAGGAACACTTAGCTGGACCGCCTGGGCTTCCTGGACCACCTGGGCCACCTGGAAGTTTATCTGATGAAGATTTGGCTAATCGTGTAATCAATTACATACAACGTGAGTCTTAAGAATCAATTTTTCAATAAATTGTATGATTCTATGGCAGTTTTTGTTTACTGTATATGTCAATCTGTTACACATACAGTAATTATAAACTTTCTTTGTGGTATGATGCAGGGGAGGAGGTGAGACAGTATCTGGTAGGTCCTCCAGGACCACCTGGACCTCCTGGTATTCCAGGAATCAATCCTCAGGAAGTAGCTGGAAGAGTCATCAATCTTATGAATGGTGAGGTTTCTAAGTTCGTTCGTTCGTTCGCTCGCTCGCTCACTCACTCACTCACTCACTCATCTATTTGCTGAAATGTTTAATCCTATAAGGGTCGTGGGGAGGTGGGAGTGTATCCCAGCTGACACTGGGCAAAGCTGGGGTACACCCTGAACAGCTTGCCAGACCATAGCAGGGCCAACACACACAACCTTTCACATTTATACCTATGGACAATTTGGAACCGCCAATTAGCCTAATGTGGCCAATGCCTTTGGACTGTGGGAGAAAACTGGAGTACCCGGAGGAAACCCACGCAAACACAGGGAGAACATGCAGACTGCAAACAGACACATCCAAGGCTGGGACTTGAACCCTGGACCTTCTTGCTGTAGGGCGGATGTATTATCCACTATGCCAACATGCCTTCCAGGTTTCTATGTTTCTAAACTAAAATGAAGTCAAACAGTTTTAAGTATTCCACTTTTGTCTAGAAAGTGAAATAAATAATACTGAGCCGTTAAATAACATTTTCAGAGCAGGGTATGCTGACACTATCCGGACCTCCAGGCCCACCTGGCCCTCCAGGACTTCCAGGTTCACCCTACAGTGATCTCCCACATCTTCTACAGAGTAAGAGCTGAATAGCATTATTTCTTCTCATAAATTGTACAGCTTGCCCAATATACCCTTTGGTCTATTGGTCAATTAACATGTAGGTCACAGGCAGTAACTCATAACGAGTATAAATGTAAGGCATGAAATCAGTCTGACAAAATATTCTTCTTTAAAGACTCACGATATAGAGGTCAGGCCCTTCTTGGTCTCCTGGTTTCCTAGAAGCTCATGGACCTTCAGGTTCTGTGTCTTTCTCAGGCACATTTGGCCTGGAGAATATTCAGTAATACCTAGGGAGTAAGCAGGATACTGGAAAAATTAAGGGTTCCCTGAAAATCATTACTCGTTGTGTTGACCAGGCCATATATAATTTCAACTAGACAGGAATCTTAATGTACTATGGTAACTACAGTCAAATCCCCATTGTCACTAAAGGCTTGCCTTAATACAGAAGTCTTTCAGTGTGTAGGATCCAGGATTTATGGTATTTGGCAGACACCCTTATCCATAGCCACTAGCAAAAGTCTGCTATGTAATCTCTATCAGTAATACTAAGCAAAACATACATGCTAGTTCACAAGGCCAGGGATTAAGAGTAGTGTGAATCCTAAAATTCTGTTGGAGAGGTTGGTACAGTATGAAAAACTAGTGCATGAACAAGATTTCTAATATCTCTGTGTAAGACATTCTGAATTATATATTTTTAATACAAGTCCTCAAGTACAGCCCACACTAGTAATTTCGTGGATTTCTTAGGACACTGTAATGGAATTTAGCGAATTAAAATGTCACTTTATTTGCAGATTCTGGCTTTAGAGGACCACCGGGACCTCCGGGTCCTCCTGGACCTCAGGGCCCTCCTGGAATCACAGGAGGTCTGGTGTCATATGCTGAGAATGCACACCAAGAGCCAATCCATGCTCAGCTGCAGGAATATGTAAAGAGTGAGTACACAGAGTATACTTACAAAATAGTCTGGAAAAGAGCAGAAACTCAATGCTTAGTTCTTCTTCCTTTCCTGAATTTGCTGAAAACCAACAATTTGTTAAGTCTTAAACAATTACGGTGCCTCTAATATTGTGACCTTAATGTTATGTATTATCTTTAATTCTCACTTAGCCCTGACAGAGCTTTCGAATATTAAGGTCATGCTGTGGGTGTACTGGTGGCTCTTTGGTGATTGAACACTACATTTTAGCCCTATAGTATACCCCGTTATCAAAACAGTTAAACCTCAAGTTGTAGAAGAATGTGTCCAATCTTTGTTTCTTCGCTATTTTGAGACCAATGCAGTTGTTATTTTTCCATACACTGTCTATGTTATTTAATTAGCAAATGCATCTGGGTTTATATGAGTGTCTATGGGTGTGTTGGTCTTTAAAGACATGTCCTGCACCAAGTATACCCTATGCATGGTCAGCCCCACGGTTTTTGAAAAACCACTGCTTAACACAACTAAGTATTCTCTTGCCCAAACAGAATTGTAATGACTAATTTCTCAATTTTAAACCAATAACAGGGTACAAAAGTGTTCGAGAATTTGCAGGGCAAGTTTCCAAATCCGCCACTCTTTTTCATTCACGAAAATACCCGAACAATGCTGAAGTTTGTGTACATACAATTCAATGATGCTCACTTTTGGATGGGTAAAATGCAGAGGCAATAACTTCCCCTGTGAGATTAATACAGTATATCAATACAGTATATCTGGATAAGAGCGTCTGCTACATGCTGTAAATGTAAATGTACTCACCAGTCAAGCAAAAATCTGGCTGTATCTGATTGCGTTTGAAGATTTCTCTCTTCCCGTATTGCTTGCCACCTCTGCCAATGATCTGGGATATAAATCCTCGTTTTCAAATTTGCCACGTAATCGGGACTTTCTGAAAATAACGGCACTGATTTTGGTGAATATAAACCGCGAAAGTCAAGTCAGTAAGCTGGTTAGCCTTAGGTTTGTTTGTTTACATTGCATAGCTTTTATTCGGAGAGAAAATAAAATCATGATTTCTCGCACTTCGAAGCGTTTTGATCGGTAAGAATGGTCAGAACTTCAACTGTATTTAGTTGGTTTAAACATGTAAAATTTTGCAAAAAAAAAATTTCTTGTGCAGGACATGCCTTTAAATGAGGTGTGGTCAGACACATTGTTGGTGCATTGTGCCCTAAGATAGTGGAAAGTGATTGCAGTTAGCCAAAAAAATATTGGTCTAAAGTCAGTGGTGCAGCATTTCACTGGCAAATCCACCATTATAATATCAATCTGCCAAGGTGCAAGCACACACACGGCACTTAGCAGGTGAGGGAGATGACACTCTGACTGGCTTATTGAGAGTTACACCCAAAACACACCCCTGCTCATGACACTAAGTACAACTCTTCTGATCAATGTGTACCATTTTTCCATCATTAAACTAGTTAAAACGTTCTTTAAACTCTACACTTAGATTGTTAAAGTTGAGCCCATTATCTTATTGTCATACTCAGGGTCAGTCAGAAATATAGATGGTTATGGCATAGATAAGAATCAAACTTGCAATTTTCCAATGATTGGCTTTTTTTCAATTACACCACATAAACATCATAATAAGACTTAAGTAAAACAGCTTAAGGTCCTGGGTGGCATGAAGGTCCTGGATTCAAGTCACGGGCTTGGTGAGGGCGTTTCTGTGTGGAGTTTTCTCCGGGTACTCAAGTTTCCTCCCACAGTCCAAAGACAAACACATTCGGCTAACTGGCTGTTTGAAAATGCCCCTAGGTGTGAGTGTAAATGGTTGTGTGTGTCTTCATGTGGTTCAAGGTGTACCCTGCCTTCGCTCAGTGTCAGCTGAGATAGGATCCAGCCTGTACATGACTCTAACAGGATTAAGCAGTTTGGCAAATGAGTGAGTGAATAAAATAGCTCAATGGTTTTCTTATCTTGCCTTACGTTTTCTTGCAGGTGGCAGGGTGTTTCCTGAGCCAAGCCATAGCTTTGCAGAGAGAAAGCATTTGCCTGATGAGACTTTGGACTACCCCAAAATTGCAGAACAAGTAATGAACTATATCAAATGTAAGTTATCTAAAATTGTCAATAGGCTAAATATGTTTCCACAGGAGACCCATTAGCCAGTCTTAGTTTTAGGATATATTTCCAGGATGTAGCTCCATTTTGCTTTCTTGCTATAGAGTATTGCTTTTGCCACATGCATAAATGATGTAATATCATTCATTTCAGACCACTTTTATTATTATACTTAATGGTCATTGCCCTACTGAGTGGATGCGTACTTGCATGTGTCTGCAAGATGCTCTGTGAATGACTGGTGTCCCATGAGGTGCATTCCTGCCACAGACCCAGTGTTCTCAGCATAGCATACTTAGCATAGTGTTTCAAGAATGAATGAATGAATGGTCACAATGTGGTTGAAGTGTAAAATTGTTCAGGATCTACAGTATGAACTCCCCATTCAGGATAATTTCGGAGTTATAGCCTTCCAGAAATATTTCTGTAGTTTTGGCTACGGATCTCATATAAAAGATACATATGCCATAGTTAATTTTGGGGAAATCCATCACAATGTTGTCTCCTTGATAGGAATGTTGTGAAATTAATGGGCGCTATGTATTCCTACCTCTGTATCTCTGTATCTGTTGTTTTTTTTCCAGCTCATCATTTGTTGTTGTGGGATCTCAAAGATATTCAAGGGCCACCTGGTCCTCCTGGACCACCCGGACGTCCTGGAATCAACCATTCATACAGTACTCATGGCAACATGACTGAGATACTTAAAATTATTAGAGGTAGGGAAAGGGTACAGATACAAAATTTAACCAATATATACAATATACACTGAATGTAGGTTACAAAGTACAGTGGTTATAAAAAAGTCTACATAGCTGTTAAAATGTCAGGGTTTTTTTTTTTTTTTTGATGTAAAAAAAAAAAAAACCCATATAAATCAAGATAAATAATTGCAGATCTTTAGTGTGACTTATAATCTTTACAATTCATCTGAAAAACAAACATCTGGAAAAAACATCCAGTCACTTGGGTGCATAAATATTCACACCCTTAAGCACTATTATGACGTCATTCAGACTTTTTGGCGAGGAGTCTATCAGTGTAGCATATCTTGACTTGCCAATCTTTGCCTACTCTTTCTTGTTAAAGTGCTCCAAATCTGCCAGACTGCACGGGCATGTCTTGTGCACAGCCTTCTTCCGGTCACCCCACAGATTTTCAAATTAGATCCAGATCTGGGTTTTGGCTGGGCCCTTCCAAAAACTTTGTAATGATGTTGTTTTGCTGATGGTAGAGTTGTTTTTGGAATAATTGTTTGGATGTTTTTCTTTTTATGCACGATAATCCAATTTCAGCAGCTTCTTTAATGTTGCTGTAAACCTTTCGCCAGCCTTTCCACACTCGTTTTTCTTTTCATGAATATCGAAGAGATGTCCAGTTTTCGGTCACTGTTGTGCTGTATTTTCTCCACTATTGATGTCTTCACTGTGCTCCATCATATATCATCTAATGCCATGGAAATTCTTTTGTGCCATTTTCATGACTGCAGTGACATTTCTTTGATGTTTTAGAAGCTATTTGCAGACCATGGCTTTTGCTTTAAAGTACAACTTTAATGTTAATGTCAGCTGAACATACAGCTGAACTTTATTTGGGGTTAATTAGCGTCACTTTAATAGATATCAGGAGTGTAGAGTACTATTTAACACGAGTTTGAACGTGACTGGTTCACATTCACTAAACACAGGCATATTGTCAATTATAAGAGGGTGTGCACATTTATGCATATAAATATAAATAAATATATACCTGGCATTTTAACAGGGTGCATAAACCCTGTAAATACAGTCCACTGTAAATACAGTCAAAATGAATGCTAAATTTTAGTTCTGGAACATTAATGACCCACTTGTGTCACTTTTCTAGACCATGGCATGGTTGGACCACCAGGAAGACCTGGGCAGAAAGGGGAGATAGGATATCCTGGTCAAAGAGGACTAAGAGGTTAGTAATTTCATTATTTTTTTTATAATTTATCGGTTACTCCAAAAGTTAATTAAAAGTTGAAACGAATGATTAAAACCAATAATTCAAAAAGTACTTTACACTGAAGCCATACAGAGCAAACAACCCTGTTAAAGTTAACCACTTGTTTTCACCATGAACTGGCTCATAATGTTACTATAATTATTTAAAGGCATGAAAGAGATCCCCACAGAGATACATCTGGATCTGTTCGCCTCAATAATTGTAAAGATATTGTAGAAAATGACGGTCTCTGACGCAGCATCCCATTCAGTTCATGTAGTCCGTTATTACACAGGGTTGTTTTCTAATGTAATAAGCCACTTTTATGAAATCTACATGGCTTCTCATTCTCATATGTAGATTGCTTCAATCTATGTTATAGTGGACCTTTTACCAATTTACTGAAACGCTATATTGACTGGCAAATTCAGGTCCTAGAGGTGATCAAGGCATTCCTGGTCTACCAGGACTTCCTGGCAAAGATGGACTAATAGGACAAAAAGGAGACAAAGGTATTCCAAAAAAATATATACTGTATTGGTGAAATATTTTTCAATAATTCAATGAAGGGTTAATTATCGATAAGACTTATTTATTTGTTACAATATTTTTTTTTTCTTTAGGAGAAGCTGCCTCCATAAATCACAGAAGAAAGAGAAATACAGGTGTTTAATTTGACACAGAAAAAAAAATTTAATTGCCAAACCACTGAGTACACCATACTCATGAACACACCATACTTGCAGAGGAACACAAATAACTGCAGCGACTTGCTGACAGTTAAAATGTCAAATTTCTTGATGTGACAAAACGTATGTATATATTTCATTTTCATTTTCATCTTAAGATAGAAATATAGCCAGAGTCAGGCTTAAATGTAATGTTTCGTTAAATTTCTCAGTTAAGTTTACTTTTTTCTACTATGAATTTTTGAAGAACATTTTTACTACAACCTTTTATCAGTTTGTTTCTTCAGAACTCAAAAGCTCTGATATTATAGTGCAGTGTCCTTATTTTCATATTAGTAGGTTGGGATTTCCCTGCATTGTGAAAGAGTTTCTTTTTAAAAACTCTAATAATGTGCTAATGAACTAGAGAGTAAAGATCATATCAGAACATTTTTCATAACATTTTAATTTGGAGGGAATTAAAACATTTATTTTTTTTTAAACTGTAATTGATGTCTATAATAATGCCAAAATGGGGCAGTTGCAGCTCAGCGGTAAAGGCTTTATACTAACAACCAGATGTGAATTCAGATCGCAGGACTTCCAGAGAGTCACTGTTGCATCCTTAATCAAGGCCTTTAAACCTAATCGCTCTGCTTTATGATTGGATTGCATTCACTTCACTGGTGTGTGCCTTGAAAGTGAAAAATACCAAAAGGAAATGTTGGCTGAACGTGTCTGCTGAATGAAAACATGAAAATGATTTTCTTTATAAAAGTGAAAAATAAAGTTTTACTTTAAAATACCATATGTTTTCAAAGTGAATTTATTATAGCTGTTAACATCAACTTAACATAACTTTACTCTTTTTTTCCCTGCTACTCGAAAAGAAGAGCTTTCTATTTCTATACTGCAAAATTACTAGTAAACCTCCATATTATTTTAGGTATTTGGACAGAAAACGTAAAAGTTGTAAAGACAGACCTCAACACTGGTAGTAACATTTGATTTGATATGATTTAATTAGCATTCCATTACTGCAAATCAACAGTAGCTTTTTAAAACCATAAACATTGACATGGACACATCAGTCACACAGACACACACACACGAAAAATGTCTAAATTAAAAAAAAAACATCTGAGACAGTCTGGATTGGATGCCTATTTGGAACCAAACTGGCCATAGCATAGTAAAAGAGAATACCAAAAGACTCATCCTTTAAGAATATTGCATTCATACATTCAATAGAATGTGTAAAGCGTTCTATGTGATGTATAAAGTAACGGTAAAAGTATCTGTGAAATTTAAAAATTACCCTGACTTTTTAGAATCCCTACATATTTTATATTGTTTTCATGAGCTTAGGTAAAAGTGACTACAGTAAACCTTGGAGATTTCCTACATAGTCATTTTTACATCAGGATCCTTTTCTCTCCTCAACCTTACTAACACAGTTGGCGCATTATAGTAAGCTGGCTGGTAATTTGCTGGAGGTCCTAGCTAATAATGCTAACTAACTGCTAACTTATTTGCTACAGAAAAGTAGCACCAACTGACACACTTAAAATATGTAAAATATGAATTTTATATTAATAATAATTTAAAATTTTTTCATAACAACAACAACAACAACAACAACAATAATAATAATAATAATAAATAATAATAACCATTCAATTTAAATGTTACAGGATCACCCCTCTTTACCTGGCATAACTTAATGATTAATTTATTCATTACTTGTTAATGAAATTATTTGTTAAAGCATAAGTATTAAATGAAACAATATGGTCTCAGACACATTGTTAGTATAGATGGCCTAATAAAACTAAAAAAGGTTATTATAGTTTATAAAAGTGAAAAAATGTAAGTAATCTACAAAAATATGCTTTATAGTGGTTTTAAAATGTTTAGCATTATCATTAAATAGTCTCTAAAAACATGCAGTCTAAATTAAAATCAAATACAGGAGTTGGTGCTGAAGTACACCTTGAAAAAAAAACAAAGTCTGATCAGTTTCAAAAAGTAGCAAAGTTGAAATTTCATATTGCATATTCTTCTTCAAAAGTGCTTTATACACTTTTTATGTCACAGTGATATACAACAGCTTCACGTTTACGCAGCCTTACTCTGATAATTTGTGAAAAACAATATGGCTGACACTTACAGTCTTAAAAAAACACACCTACAGTCATGTGAGAAAAATTTTATACCTTTGGCAGCCTTTCGTTCCTTCATTTCAATGCACATCACGTGACATATACCACTTCATAAGCATTACATTTGAATGTGTTTCTAATGCAGTTTTTTTTTTTAAATAAGTTGCTTCTATTCTCTTAAATAATTCAGTCCGAATGACAGCAGAATTCATTTACATAAATATCAGCTTTCTGTGTGAAACGGTGGCGCAGTGAGTAGTGGTGTGAGCACCGTGCTCTTCGAGGGTGTTTGGTTTCCTCCGGGCAAACCGGTTTCCTCCCACAGTCCAAAAACATTAGGCTAATAGGATATTCTCGATTACCCCTAGTTGTGAATGTGAGTGTGTCTGTGTTGGCCGTGCAATGGTCTCTCAAGCTGTTCAGGGTGTACCCCGACATTGCCTGGAGTCGGCTGGGATGGGTTTCAGACTCTACGAAAAATCTAATGACTGGTGGAGGGAACACACGCCCTCACTGACCTATTGCTTGGCAACAACTGGCATATATAATGTCAGATCCTTATTGCTGTTTAATAGAGCCTAACATTAGGTTACACTACATCACCTGAATGACGTGTTTATGCTAAAACGACTAATAAGATTACTACTCTTATGGCATTAGTTACTATGTCGTTAATGGAGAAATTCAAATTTAAAAACGTACCTTTTCTGAGTCATCAGACACACCCATACTCTTTCTAACTTAAAGATGAAGTTGAACTTCTAATTATCTAATTAGATCCTGGGGTTCGACCTATTGGAAAGTTCCTATCTATGTAAATGTAATGAATATCATAATAGCTTATACTTACTTACGTGGACCGAACGCGCACTCGTGTACTGCGGACAGACTAACACACACACTCACACAATTTCCTGCGAAATGAAAATCGGTACAGAAAAAAACATACAGAAGCTGCCCTACTTGTGTAAATTGTGACTCTTCATTTGCGAATAGTTCAGTCCTTCTACAAATAATTGCTCCAAAACATTTTTATATCAGGTGACCCAATGCATTGGATCCCAAATGGTCTGTCAGGACGGAGACGGCAGCAAAATGTTCGTTCACAGTGTAGGTGCATATCCTACAAGTCACTAATGTACAGAATATAATTCATGGATACTTAATGCATTTGTAAAGTATAACAGTCTAACTTGAGTAAAACATACAGTATGCAAGTTGACATCAAAACAAGTGTAGTGTGTATATCTCTGTGTGTGTGTGTGTGTGTGTGTGTGTGTGTGTGTGTGTGTGTGTTAAAACCCGGTGGACTGGATAGTTGGGACAGGGTAGAACTTGGAGATGCGGCTTTGGGTGGACGGGTTAAGGCACTCGGACTCTCCGCTCATCTTGAAGAAGATTTCCTGTTCTTGAAGCCTCCGTGCAAAGTCCTCCTCTAGTATCTAAACACAGGCACACACACACACACACACACACACACACACACACACACACACACACACACACACACACAGACACACACACACACAC
>JBCNYH010000009.1:15572900-15604675 GCA_039654325.1 Tandanus tandanus
CAGCTAACTGGGTTATCAAAGGCCGGCCATGTCTCTCACTGTCTGTGGTGAGAGGCATGTAAAAGAACCCTTGCTGATTTTCGTCAAGAGTAGACTGCATAGCTGTCAGCGTGTTTCTGCCCTGCGATGGCCTGACAAGCTGTCCAGGGTGTACTCTGCCCTCGCCAAGAGTCGGCTGAGATGGGCGCCAGCCTCCCCGCAACGCTAATTAGGAATAAGCAGTTCAGAAAATGAATGAATGAATGAATGTTTAGCTTTGACTTGGCAGTTACTTATTTGAGGTTCTGACCTAAGAGGAACAGACTGGTCTTAGATCAGTGATTCACAGCACATGGGCAACACTTTCGTCCTGCATGGAAGAGGTCAACAGCGTGCAAGACGAGAGCTGAAAAGACTCATATCATTACATGAGCTACACCCTGTGGAGTTAGAATATAACTAGGACTTCTCAAAACACAAATGCACAAAGGCTCACGGCAAACAACCACACCCAAATTCTCATGCCATGCACATTTGTAACAGGAGAGTGGGAATCTTAACATACTGTTTTTGAGTTGGAAAAAAAGATGAAAGATGGATTCAGTATAGTGGCCACAGAACACAAAAAATATTTGCACACTGAAAACACGGCCGACCACCACTATAAACATAAATTCAGAATTCTTATTTGAAATGAGGGATATTAACTTTCTACATTCACGTGAGAGAAAAAATATTCATGGCCTGACTTAACCTCTTCACGCGGCATTTGGATTAAATCCTCCTTAAGTTGTGTCATGATTGAGTTTCCCACACAGTGAGGTGAAAGTCTCATCTTGATAACAGTCCAAATGCATGCAAGTGGAACAGGGAGGAGAGATGAAAGAATGGGTAACAAACACTCTCATCACTCACGGGTAGGCTGGAGCCTATTTCAGCCGATACTGGGCAAAGGTTAACACACAACAAACACACAAAGGTTAACACTCTCACACTCAAACTAAGGAGCAATTTGGAAAAGCCAATTAGCCTAATGCGCATGTTTTTGGACTGTGGGAGAAAACCAGAGTACCCAGAGGAAACCCAGACAAGCTCAGGCAGAATATGCAAACTCCACACAGAAATGCTGACCATTGCACCACCATGGCGTCCCGATGGTAAATAACACATTTAAACTGAACGTGAATATAGAAAAAGCTAAAGGGTAGGCTGGCATGGCTTTTTTGTGCCAGTAGTTGATCATGAGTAATTAAAGGCGGCCTTAATGAACTAAATAGCAAAACAAATCCTGAAAACCGTTTATACCCAGATTTCACACTTGGATAGGGTCCCCCTGTCAATCTAATCATTTTGGATGGTTTCCTTTCAAGTCTGAGCTCATCTGAAAAGTTGCTTCATTATGTCAGCTCACAGGCTTATTGGACGTCTATATTTTAATTTCTCTAAATTTGTCTTGGTACATAAAAGCACCATGCAGATCAATTAAAATTTAAATAAATTAACTGGAACTAATTTAATGTCTTCTATATTTTATTCTAAGGCAAAATAAACTACTGAATGCTTCTCTGGAAGCTGCTAACGGCTAAGTTGCTAATCGGTCCACTCACGATTAGCAGTGAATTGCAGAGGAGGAGATCAGATTACCCGTACTCCCATTGCCATATAATAATACATTATTACATCAGTTTTTATATACTCATTTTTCTGACTGGTCATTTATAGCATTCTATGGTCTGTTATTTCTGTACAAGAGACCATTTCTATATACATGTCATTACCGGAAGCATTAGAATCCTTTTCACATCAATAAAATCATTTTTAAATCAATATTTTGTGTCAAATTATTAGTCTTCAGTCAGTCACTGTGTAATAATGTTCAGCATCAGTTGTTATATTAACTGTTGAACTGTGACCCTTTGGGATTCTGGGCCCCTTCACTCAGTGTTAGGATCTTGCATCACCCTGTTGGGGTTCATCTGCAATGATGACCGGATCGCTATTCATTCATTCATTTTCTAAGCCGCTTAATCCTAATTAGGGTCGCGGGGAGGTGTGGCCACCTAATCATTATACCCGTATATCAGCTTTCTTAAAACTATCGACACAAAGTCAGAGGCCCACTAGTGTCTAAAATTGCACTCTATGCTACAACATGAAGCTTTGGAACAGGCCCAAAATTATTCCAGCATCACAATGCCACTGTGCACAATGCAAGATCCATAAAAACATAATTCAAAATCTGAGGTAGAAGAAATTGAGTGCTGTTGAGAACAAATGCACACTGGTATATTACAAAGTGTGGTGTGCAGCCTTCTCAGAAGAGTGCATGCTGTTATAGCAGCAAAGGAGAAACTCTGTACTGACGCACATGATTCTGAAAGGTGACTTCTGGCCATATATTCTCACTCACTCATTGCTGAACTGCTTAATCCTACCAGGGTCACGAGGATGCTGGAACCTTTCTCAGCCAACACTGTGGCGAAGGCGGGGTACACCCTGAACAGCTTTGCCAGATCATCGCAGGGCAAACATACACCCACATTCACAAGAGGACATGCAAACTCCAACTTCTGGCCATATAGTGTGTGAAAATTATTTTAATACTCTGTTTTGACCAAACAGGGTCCAGGTCTTGTATCCTTTTCTTTAAATTTTCACTTATCCCTACCCATCCTTGAGCCTATCAGGTTCCTGTGGCTCATACCTCTTTTTTACGGCTCTTCAACATGTTTTGGAACTTTGACAGCTCCTTGTCCTGCTCGCCTTTGATCTTCTTTGCCTCATCACGGAGGTGGTTGGTGTGCTCTAGTTCAAGTCGCTCGATAGTCTGCTTCTGTTGCCGCTCCATGTACTCCACCTCTGTATCATACTGACGCTTCTTGACCTGAGAGATAAAAAAAAAAAAAAACAGAACACCAGAGACTTCAGTAACAGCAGGAGGATCGGAGTGTGCTGCAATTTTCCATTAATCAACAGCTCAGTTCGGTTCTTGATTCAGATTGGTCAGAAGATGCTGATTAATTTCGCTAACAGCATGGCCAGGACAGTAGGTTAAATGCATGGATATTATTAATGCACTATCTTTAATACATTACCGTTTCTATAGTAACACTACACACAAGGACTTAGCGAGGTTAAGGAGGTTCTCTTTCCAAGCAAACTTTAATGCAGTTTGATTGTAATGAAAACGGGAATCAAGCCAGGAGTTGCAGGAGGTGGATGAAATGCTGCATGTGCATAATTACCATGGTCTCCTGCTCAAAGCGTCTGGAGATCTGCTCCTTCTGCTGCTGCAGTTTGTTGCTGAGCTGCTGTTGGGCTCTCTGCTCCTCTTTCTGCAACAGCCTCAGCTCTCTTAGCTCTTGACGTCTGTCTCACACACACACACACACACACACAAAACTGTGTCAGGACTAGGATAACTGTAAAACATTTTTACATCTTTGTGTACAATAACGTGTGACATTCGCCTTGAATCCACACCAAACGGACATCCTTGTTTGACTAACAGGATATACCCAGACAGGAAGTGCCAGTTGATATAAACATACTTCCTGACTTTTCTTTCCAGAGGCGAATCAAACATTGCAGCTTCAGTATTGAATTCACATCCCTTAAAAACACTGTAATCGTACAAATTTGCATTTTCACGTTGATCTAGCACATCAAATGAGCCCCCTAGAGCAACAGTGGGCTACGTCCATTTTTGTGGATTTTCAGGAGAGCACTTTAAAGTTTTAAGGCTATATATATATATAAAAAAAACCCTGTATGATTCATATTTCAATGCCTTCAGTCTCACTGAATACTTCTCCTAGATACTTTTTTCGGCCTGAATTGCTCTGTTGATTTCACTTTGGTATTTTGCCAAAGATTTTGGAATTAAGACTTAAGACAGGAAATGTAGCAATATTACAAAAAATAATGAATAACATTCAGTTAAATACTAACAAGCAGATGCAGTGGTGTCCGAGCAAAAGGAATACGTACTTTCCGAGTCCTGTATTAACTGAAGAACCTCTTTTTCTGGTATGTTTTTCCTAGATGTGGAGGCTTCACACATGGGTGATCTTGGATTTTGGACTTGCCCCACTGTTGCACTATAACTAACACCACTGAGACACCACTGCCCACTACCCATCATTATGAATAATTATATGATCTTGTGTGTGTGTTGGCCCTGTGTTGGTCTGGCAAGCTGTTCAAGGTGTACCCCGCCTTCACTGAGATGGCTGGCAGAGATAGGCTCTAGCCTCCCCACAACCCTTAGTAGGAGTCGATAGATAACTGCCCACATGTTTAACCTTAAGGTCATTTTTTTCATTGAAAAATAAAATAAAATAAATAAAAACATTAAAAACTTTAAACTGACATTTTATATTCTACCAAAATACTCTCTAAATTCCCAAATCTCCAAAATTATTTTACCACTTTTTATGTTTAAACAAAATAAACTGATTCCATGTGGTTTATAAAATCATGCCAAAAAGTTACTTCTCTTGGGTATCTTCTATACCATCTTTCCAAGGCAGATTTTTTTTATTTGTTGTTAATGTCTGAATCCAGGGTCTGAGTCCAAATCATAGATGAAAATAATATTCTTTTGAAAACATATCAGGTCAAGCTGCTAAAAACACTCACCTTAGGAATCTCATCTCCTCGTTTTTGGTGTCATTATCCGTGACGATCTTTGACGTTGTTACGCTAACTTCCACACCATCCACGATAAACTTGCGGGTTTTTTTAAGGGTCTTCTTCTGGCGCTTCATTTCCTGTTAATACATGAACCTGGCTTTCAAAGTTGTTTATGTTAACAACCTAACATACCTGAAAGAATATTTCCTTATAATAACCCAACCCTCCTTTAATTAAAATTCTTACCTGTACAGAAATGGATCCTGCCTCTTTAGACTTGCTTATGAAGCTGGAGATGGACAGGTTTAGATCGACGTTGCTGTTATCTGCTGCTGACCCTCTTCCAGAGACTTTCTTTTGAAATCTGGGCTTCGAAGGACTTTCATTCTCTGGAGAAGATTTCTCATCCTTCGCTTCACTTTTATCCTCTTCTTTCAGAGGAGAAGTCGGAGGTGTCGGTTTCTCCCCGGGACCTGCATCAGGTCCGTCAACCTGTTTGATGGAATTATCAGGTGTGTGCTCGCCCTTCGCTGCCACATCCACGTTATGGTTTACCATATTTTCCATCTCCTCTTTCGGTGTCAGTATAATTAGTGGAGTAGAAGTTACTTCTGGCTTGGTTTCTACAATATCCTTTCCATCGTCTTCTTCCTGAGATTTCACATTGGAAACTGATTCCTCTGCAGGTTCTTCAGTGGACAGTTCAGGTACAATAGGGATGTGGTTCAGTTCCAGTTTGGAAACTTCAGGTTCAGCTGCCTGGTCAGTATTAAGATCCAAATCTGGGCTCTTAGGAACTGCAAATTCCTCATTTTTTTCTGGAACTGCTTCCAAGGTAGAAGGTGACTGAGAAAGTTTTTCATCCTCAGAGCTTCCAATACTGATGTCAGATGACGCACGCTTGTGTCCAGGAAGCAGCTACGTGAAGGTAAGCAATGTAGCATTACATTTACATTAGCCACATTTGGCAGACGCCCTTATTCAGAGCGACATTTATCACTTTTACACAACTGAGCCATTGAGGGTTAAGGGCCGTGCTCAAGGGCCCAACAGTGGCAGCTTGGTGATACTGGGGTTTGAACCCCTGACCTTTGGATCACCAATCGAGAACCATATGGTTATTTATGATAACTATCCGTAGAAACAGTTTATTCATTAATTTATTTGCCGAACTGATTTATCCCCCCGCTTTACCATGGGGAGGCTGGAGCCAATCTCATCCAACTCTGGGTAACTTTGTCCATCGCCAGGCCAACACACACACAACCATTCACACAGACTCACTCCTATGGGCAATCTGGAACAGTTAATTAGCCTAATATTCATGTCTTTCCACTGTGGGAGGAAACTGGAGTACCTGGAGGAAACCCATGCAAGTGTAGCAGCTGTGTACTCTCTCTTGCGTTGTGTAATATTAAAAAAAAACGTTTCACTGTTGGCACTCGCCATTTATTCTGGTATCTGGCAGAGGAATATCCATACAGTCAAAACTGTTGCTATCTTTGGAGTGCAGGGGTGCTAATCTGCAGGGGTGTGTTCAGTAAACATGAATCAGTTTCAGCAGTTTTGCCATCAGTAATTAATAAAATAATGCAGTGTGAGTGATGGCAAGTGGAATCACACATATTATACATTTACTCCGTTACATAAGCACTGTAAGAGCATGCAAACTCCACACAGGTACGCCCTCGCTGAGACTCAAACCCAGGACCTTCTTACGGTGAGGGTCACTGTGCCACTGAGAAGCAGTTTAGTCAAATCCAAAACATTATGATATGAACTATACACACTGCAAAAAGACCTCTGAGGACACAGTGATGAGGATAATGTACACAAACTATAGTATCCATCCATGACCTTCAGAAATGATCTAACTTGAAATAATTTTTAGAGAGAATAAACTACAAAAGAAACTTATTATGACATACACTGTTTTCACAGAATGGAATGTTGAACAGATTAGCGACGGTTAAAAGAAGGTTAAATACAGGAAATAGGTTTTTTTTTTTTAGTATTCCCTAAATTGTTCTGTCAACAATCATTTTAGCCTATTCAAATTTATGGAGGGGCGGCACAGTGGCATAGTGGTTAGCACGTCCACCTCATAGCAAGAAGGTCCTGGGTTCGAGTCCTGGACTCGGGCGTTTCTGTGTGGAGTTTGCAGGTTCTCCCCATGCTTGTGTGGGTTTCCTCCGGGTACTCCGGTTTCCTCCTACAGTTCAAGGACATGCATGTTAGGCTAATTAAATGTTCCAAATTGCCCCTAGGTATGACTGTGAATGTTTGTGTGTGTGTGTGTGTGTGTGTGAGTGTTGCCCTGTGATGGTCTGGCAAGCTGCTCAGGGTGTACCTCACCTTTGCTCAGTATAGGCTAAAATAGGCTCCAGCCTCCCCATGACCTTAACAGGATTAAGCAGTTTGGCAAATGAGTGAAAGTGTGAGTGAAATTTATGGAACATGAATCTTACAAAGTCCACTTCACACACTTCATTAAATATTAAAATGCTTCAGTAAATTATTAGCTGCTTTAGTAAATATTAAGGTAGCTGAAACCAGCATTTTGACTCTGGCAACCCTAACAGCTTTCAGAATGGTGGATCAACAGCCCAGATGCCATCTTAATGACTTGTTTTCTGAAAAAAGTGGTCAAAATTCGCAAGAAAATGCTAATTATTTCACATCACACATCCCGCCGTCTGAGAATCAACATTTGTTATGAATTCTGCTTTAGCTGAGAAAACAGAAGCATGAACTTCTATACTTCTAGAACTTTCAGGTGGCTCTGGTACATGCTATGGCTAAACCGTAAACGTTTGCACTTTTGTAGCCCTTTAGTAGCCCTTTTTTGTAACTGCTAGCTGACCACTTGCTCAGCATGATATATTTATTGAGCACAAACAAAATGACTAACACCTAAAAAAAGCTCAGCTGGGTCTAGTTTCCAAAAACATTTGTCCTACAGTTACTCCACATTGATTCAACAGTTTCTATGATCGAGTTTAATAAAATGAGTAAAATAGATTTGACTAGGAAATAAACTGCATTAGGGTAGGATTAAGCGGTTCAGAAAATGAATGAATGGATGAATGAACTGCATTAGGGATGTTTTTTTTTTTTTGTAAATTCTCTCACCAGCCGTCCCTCATGATCATCATCCTCATCGTCCTCCTTCGACTCCTCTATCTCCTCTGTAACTTCAGCTTTGGCTTCTGCTATCAGTTCTCGTAGTGGTTTGTTATCAGTAATGCTGCTCACAAATGGGTGCTGAACACACAAAAAGAAAACACATGCATTGCAATCAGTGAAATCAATTTGAATACAGGTGTCCACTGGAATTTCTGTCAGGGTATTGGGGTGGCCATTTCAAAAGCTGTGCTTAAATTTCCTGGTACTTCATGGAGCCCATGATGCAAAGTATACTAACAAGATTGAAAAACAAAAGCCCTACAACATCATAGAGCTTCCTCCATACTGAACAGACTGGATGAGATGCTTTTCTGTAAAATGTCGGCCTCCTGATGAAACCTGCTATCTCCATTTTTTACTTTTTTCAGGAATGACAAAAAATAGCCGTACTGTAGAACGTCGTAACCCCTCAGCCAGGACGCCTGAAGCGCAGGACAAACTTTATATGTTCAAGGTCACTGTACCAAGGTCAAAGGTCACATATGCAAATTAGCTACCCCACACACGGGTTTAGGTCATAGGGAGTGCCTATGCAAAAGTTCAGAAAGCTATCATATAAATGAGCCGAGCAATGGCCCGGACAAACTTTACATGTTCATGGTCACTGTGCCAAGGTCAAAGGTCAGACATGCAAATTAGCTACCCCACGCACAGGTTTAGGTCATAGGGAGTCCCTATGCAAAAGTTAAAAAAGCTGGCCTGTGCATGAGCCGAGCAATGGCCTGGACAAAGTTATTGTCATGCTGCCCGTCAAGTTCCAAGGTCATGTGCCAAACCAAAGGTCAGATATGCAAATTAGCTACCTCACGCACAGGTTTAGGTCATAGGGAGTGCCTATGCAAAATTTCATAAAGCTGGCCTGTGCATGAGCCGAGCATTGGCGGGACAAAGTTATTGTCATATAGAACAGATTTTGATTGCTCTAACAATGGTACAATGGTACAGTAGTTAGTTTCAGATCAGTGGCATGTCACAAAGGTTAAAATTAATGTGTAGTTAGAAATGACTGATATTTGGGACACACCCGATATCACATTATAAAGTGGAGATACAGGGCGACTCACCTGAAGGAGCTGTACTGCGCTCCATCTGTTTTCAAGATTCTTATCCAGAGCACGTTTTAGAAAGTCACTGAACTCAGTAGACCTGAGAAACATATTTGTTGATAAATATTTATTTATAGGAACTATTTGTACAGCACTAACTCTTCCTAAACAAATCCTTCCTTTTAACAACAGAATTACAATAAAAAATTGCATTCAGGTAAGCAGCACTTAAAGGGTACCTGTGGTGAATTTGTATTACTAGCTCTTTAAAACGTATGACATCACGTATGACATCAGCAGTTCTATCAGGCAACATCAGTCCTTGCTTCTTGTCAAGTACACGTGAGTGCTACCACACTACTATTACTACTAGGCATGCACAGCGACATGTTGCCTTCTTCAGTGGCTCTTCCTGCCCTGGTAGTGACGTGAACTCGTTGTTTTGTCCTATGGGCTGGGCGGTGATGGACTGGTCACTGTCCCCGTGCAGCAGACACCAGGCTAAGATACCACATTCTCAGACAGTGCTGAGCTGTGTTGCCATGAAAATGGCAGCGTGCAAAGCATGCGGCTGCACAAACAACAAGTGCAGAAATCACGGAAAACATTTCTTTTGCATTCCTAAACCAACTGACGACAGGAAAGCCGAGTTGGCAAAATGTTGGCTGCATAACATCGGCACAGGCCATAAAACGTTTCCTTTCGGATGCAGTTCAGTATTCTGTGAAGATCACTTCAAGCTGACCTGTTATCGGCATTACCTCCAGGCAGAACTACTTGGCACAAAGCCCAAGCTTTTACGTCTAAAACCTGATGCTGTTCCTATGGAATTCCTTCATAAAAAGTCAAAAGAATGACAGCAGACGGGAGCAGCGCCACACCAAAAGGAACCAGTAAAGAGTCTTTAGTTTACTTGCGCTGAGCAACCCAGCCCAATGAGTTCACGTCACTTCCAGGAAAAAATGGTTGTTCTGCATTGGTTCAGCCCCCGCTAGTAATCCACGGGATAAAATTGTCCAGTTTTGTGCATTTTATTGTCATTTATGTTAAAATAAGCTCTGTATCGCTTAAATGTATTACATTACACACAAATTATGCTGTAAGGATGACCAATACTGGTGCTCTTTAAACAGAACTCTACAGACTGACATTTTTTTTCTGTTACTCAAAAATAATCTTTAATCTTTCAAACACGGCATTAGTTTACTACAACAACGGTTCTTTATAGTTCTTTCATAATTCTTTATGTTCCCTCCTGCTACCTGTACACAAACACTCACTTCAATTAATAAACTCAGTTATGTCATAGCCTAAAAATGTAACTACACTGCACGCTGACACAAACCGCAACAGCTGTGACTGGTCTAATTGTTAACATTACATTTCCTCTTATGTGATTCCAGCTGCAGCAGCACAGTGGCATAGCGGTTACCATGTCCACCTCACAGCAAGAAGATCCTGGGTCCGAGTTCCGGGCTCGGCGAGGGTGCTTGTGTGAGTGTCTTCTTTGTACTCCAATTTCCTCCCACAGTCCAATGACATGCACATTAATCTAAATGGCTGCCCCTAGGTGTGAGTGTGAATAGTTGAAAGTGCTGGCCCAGTGATGGACCCTAGTAAGATTAAGCAGTTCGGCAAATGAATGAATGAATGAATGACAGCTGCTCCCACTTCTCTGTGAAAATTCAGAAATACCACCATGATATTATATTCATTCACTCATTTGATAAACCATGATCATAAGGGTCGTGGGTAGGCTGCAGCATCGCAGGGCAGGACATCACACACAAAACCATTCACACTCAGATCTAGGGGTAATTTGGAACAACCAGTTAGCCTAACATGCATGTCTTCAGACTGCGGGGAAACCGAATACCCAAAGGAAACCCACGCAATCATGGGGAGAACATGCAAACTCTACACAGAAATGCCCTCGCTTAGCCCGGGACTCAGAAGATTTCGGTTGGGATTGCATATGGGTGCCCTTGATCTCACAGCAGTCAAGTTAGAGATTTTGGGGCATGACAATGATCACATCACCTGCTTTATCGCAGGGTTCATGCACACTTAATGCCGTCTCTTAAATCTCATTCAAAGTTTAAATAAAGTGCTTTTTACCTTTGAAAACTTGAGGGCCATATACCATATAGCTTTCTTCATGTGTTGTGGGAAAGCTAATTTTTTGTTGAATTTCCAGCATCTCAGAATCAGTGACCGTGAAAAACAGTCAGTGCCTGCCATTTCACTCAGGAGAATATTTATTAACGCCCCGACAGCAAACCATTCAGATTATGCTATTCTAATGTAGTATACGTAAGCATTTTATTCCTGAGCTTTTCACTTACTGATGCAAGTAGATAGCATTTAGTCTATTTTTTTCATTATGAAGGGGTTGATTAAATTTATTCAGCACAAACGATGCTAATAGCTATAAAATCTAAAGAATAAATACAAATTGTTCCCAGTTGTTGTAGCATTTGCAAGATACGCCCACTCACTCTCACTTTGTCTTACCATTTGGAAGGCTGCATAAGAGTGGGCGGGTCAGCTTTGGCGATTTTCAGCAACACCCTCATGGGGTTCATCTCATGATTTGGTGGTTCAATCTGGGCCATCTCAATCAGGGTGACACCGAGGGACCAGATATCTGCCTTGTAGTCATATGGCCTGTCCTTCGAAGTCTCACACATCACCACCTCTGGTGCCATCCTGAGTACAAGTATGGGTGTATAAGGAAGTTCCAGAATTAAAGGGAAGTTCAGGAAAGGAAATGATTTAATGATACTGTACAGATCGAAAATATATGTTTATAGCTTGTAATTTTTTTTTACTGGCTCACCAGTACGGGGTTCCAATGAAGGAGTCTCGTCTCTGGAGTGTTTTAGTGTTTTTCGCAGAAACCCCAAAATCCGCTAAAGAGGGGAAACACATGTTTAGGTCTGCGTCAAGGGACAGACTAAACCTAGTCTGCATGTGCCTGTTCCAAACGTTTTAGTTTTTTTTTTAATTTTAGGGTTTTTTTAATATATTTTTTTATTTTTAGAAATAATAAACTAATTACTGTCCTTGATTACAAAACAGCAAAATATACTGCCCAGCCCAAAAAAAGTTGCACATACGAATATGTTGTTGTTCCACCTTCAGCTTACAGCACGTAATCGTCATACCATGGTTCCAACAAACTTATGCACCATAACATTTATTTCCATCCAGTGTTGGGTTCATTTTTCACCGAGGCCTTGGATTGATGAGGGGAAAAACTGAACCACTCTATAAAGTCTTCTCCAGCACATTCCGAAAACTTTCAATTGGGTTAAGGTCAGAACTCTGGGGTGCCAATACATATGTGAAAATGATTCCTCGTGCTTCCTGAACCACTCGCTCATTATTTGAGTCCCCATTTTATATCCGTTCCATCAGGGTAAAAGTTCATTGATGTGATAACCTGCTCATTCAGTACATTCAGATAATCAGCTGACTTCATTTTATTGCCACATTGATGTTGCTGAGCCGCAACCTGACCAACTGGAACAACAATGCCATGGAGATTATATGCTGTGATCAAGGCTAAAGGTACTCCAAGAAAATATTAGCAGTGTATTATTGTGCACAATGTTAATACCCCAATGAAATGGTTTAAGACCTGTGATTTACTTGTCAATACAGAAAGTCTGAATGATGGTATTGAATTGGGGACTGATTAACACATCAGCCAATAGTGTTCAAGATTCCCCACACCCATGACTCATTTAAGCAAATTACACAGTATTTTAGAAAACTAGCTAAAATAAATTTACACAAATTTCAACAGCAAAAAAACTCTAATTCTTCAGTGTTAGTTGGAATCAAATGTTTGGAAAGAAGTCAAAAACAGATGGAAGATCCATTTTCCTGCTAACAAGCTGCTACAGTTGAGCAAGACCCAACACCAAGGGCAAGACCTATAGTATATGTTCTAAAGAGTTAATTGGACAAACACAAGACTGGGAGAGGATTCGGTAAATTTAAAATCTTTTTTTTTTTACTTATTATACTGATGTCTGTAACACCAATTTTGATTCCTGGGCCACGATCATTAAATTTTAAAAGGATCACTAAATATCATACACACATCATTATACCTTATTTTACTGGCTTGCAAAAACAAGCCCTATACCTCAGAAGTCAGCAAAAAGCACCCACCCTGATTTGTTTAAACCTCTTGATGGATTCCTTACATTGACTTGCAAACAGTTTCTCTCTTTGGATGTTAGCATGTAATATCACTCAAAGGTATTTGTACCCTTAGATAGTGATTAGAAGTTTTTTCTTTTGTCTGTGTATGAACGATACAAGCACTGTGAACACTTGTTTACGACAGACAGAACCATCTTATTTCCTCTAAAAAAAAAACAAAACAAAAAAAACAAAAACAAAAAAAAAACACTTTTATATGGGGCCAATAACAATTAAAAATAAGGCTGTAACATCAGGAACATAAACACAAACTACTTACAAAGCATGTACTGGTACTGATCTGATCATTGTGAGTACAATTTTAAAAAGGCACAGAGGTTAGGGGTTTTGTTTTGGAGTTTTAAAATATTGTCGCATCATTGTATAAGTAATTTTCAGTTTAAAGTTCCAGTTCAGAAATGACAATTTATTAAACATAAACTGCTATGACTTCTGTAACAGATGCTCCACCCTGTTAAAACTTATCCAAACACATGCATTTTTAAAAATTATTTAGTGGAAGGCAAATCAACACAAAGAGAGTAGCTAGAGAGGTAAGAAAGGGATTATTATAGAGCATTTATTTTCCATTTCTAATTGGATTAGTGAAACAATGACATGAAGTCAATGACTTAACCTCCACTGGAGCTTATTGCACACACCCACAACCACACCCACACACACTCACCGACCTACACAAAAAGATACACACCAAGTTTCACTTGACCAGCAAGTGTGAGCAGGATGTTTCCAGCCTTCAGGTCTCGGTGGATGACTTTGTTCTCATGCAGGTAAATCAGAGCCTCTAGAGTCTGCTTGCACACGACCCTGATCTGGGGCTCAGTCAGCGGCCTTTCCAGTTCTAAATATCCATTCAATAATCATCCATTAAATTCATCCATCCATCCATCCATCCACACACACACACACACACACACACACACACACACACACACACACAAAACTTTTAAAGCAGCTTATCTAATAACCTGCACACCATTAACACCACTAGTGTGCATCGATATGGTTCTGTTGGATGACTTAAGTTTCACTGAGGTCATAACATTAAACAGAACAGGGCAGCAAAGGAAGTGATAAAAGTGGAATAGACTGAAAATTAAATTAAAATATAAACATCATGTCAAGTGTAGATTTTGATGTGGATGCAGAAGAGGTGGTGTGTATGATTTCTAAATGAGTATCGTAGACTTTATCTTTAACAGATTTAAACAAAAGAACTTCTGTAATCATAAAGCCTGTGATATTGGATGGGGTGAGTGGGGGCGATTCATCTGCATGGTTTGTTTTCGACCTTCCAAAGTTCCTCCACACCACTCCACTGGCTTCATGTAGCTGCTCGCATTAGATTTAAAACACTAATGCTTGCCTACAAAGTCAAAATTGGACCTGCACCCTCCTACCTCAAAGCACTTATCACAACCCGCACTGCACTGCGTTTTCTCCAATCCTCCAGCACTGCTCGACTGGTCCCTCCTTCTATCAACAAGGGACAAGGAAGACATGCATCTACATGCACGGGGGTGGTGGAATGAGCTTCCCCTGACTGATTTTGACTGATAGTGTTCTTAGACTGTGTCCTATTAAACTAGCATCAGAATGTATTCAAACCACTTCAGTAAGTCTCACTGGATAAGGGCGTCTTAAAAAATGCCGTAAATGGAAATGTGCTGATTGGCTTATCTCTGGATTATTATTAGGGACAGAATTGGTTAGGAGGTCATTAGTTGGGTAGTAGGGTAGTAGGGTAATGAATAGACAGCACTAAATGCATGTATGAATGTACCCAGACCACTTACATGGTTGTATTTGACCACATTTCATTTGTATATTTCTATGATGTCAAATCAGCGTACACTGAAATTCTCTGTGAACACATCTCCTTACAATAATCTTTTAAACCAAAGTGGACTGACTCGCTGTGACCGGCTATTCTAATCCGGCTAAACTCCCAGCATGTACAATATAATAGCCTATTGTCAGGATACATTTACAGCCGAACTACTTTCTCACATTTTTCAAAAAAAAAAAAATCCATCAACCGCTTCTTAACGGTGCATATTTCTGCTCCTGTTCACCTGTACCCTAAACTAGAATTAAAAACACCTGGTTCAGGTTTATATGTGACAGGAAACGTTTTTAAGGAATACCTGGTATGGAATTGGCAAACAGTGTGCAATTATTGTTTGTGTTTATTTTTATAGTTGGCTTTAATGTGGGCGGCATGTTGGCGCAGTGGTTAGCGTGTCCGCCTCACAGCAAGAAGGTCCTGGGTTCGAGTCCTGAGCTCAGGCATTTCTGTGTGGAATTTGCATGTTCAATCTGTGCTTGCGTGGGTTTCCTGTGATGGTCTGGCAAGCTGTTCAGGGTGTACCCCGTCTTCGGCCAGTGTCGGCTGAGACAGACACAGCCTCTCCGCGACCCTAGTAGTGGGATTAAGCGGTTCAGCAAATGAATGAATGAATGACATTAATTTATGAAATAGCTCAACATTTTATTCATCTGTAAATTACTGTTTTGTGTGTGTGTGTGTGTGTGTGTGTGTGTGTGTGTGTGTGTGTGTGTGTGTGTGTGTGTGTGTTACTCACCCAGCATGACAGCATCCACAGCACCTCCAGCACAAAACTCAATCAGAATCTGCAAACAAAAGATCATACCACATCACAGTTACAGTATCCCATACTGTAATTATAGTATTATCGCACACTGATTAGACATAAACGCTGTTCTCACAAACTATTTAATCCATTTAACATTTAATCCATTAACCATTATTATCCATTTAACATTAATATGGTACACTTCCAAGATTATGAAATAATGATTCTCATGATCCTTCTCATATGCAGCTAGCACCTAATGCATATAAATCAAACCCTATTGTGTTTATCTGCTTGGTGCAGATTGTTTGTGCAGGTGAGAACACCACAATCACACTTGTGTGCGGAGAAAAAAACAACCACCTCTCCAGAGGCTAGGTCCAGTTCCAAATTAATTGGCATGTATTTTGGGGTTTGCTTAATAATGTGCAATGTCAAACCAAAGTAAAACTTAAAAGCAGACAGGGCAAGCATATCGATTTCAGGCTCAACTCGCCCTTAATTTCAGTTTTGTAGAGTGAAAGACATTTGACTCTGAATCAACCCAACTTTTGGTTTGTGGGCAGCATGCTTTTGGATGAGCTCATGTTTTTTTGGAAATGTGAACTACAAGTTGCATACTAAGCCTAAGAGCAGGACTCTGCCCCTTAGAGCATGATTACTGATTGTATGGGACATACTTTATGGGGTATATGCTATTATATGATTTCCATTCTTCATTTGTTTACATCACTCATTCACTCATTTGCCGAACCGCTAATTACTATTAGGGTCACAGGAAGCCTGGGGCCTATCTCAGCAGACACTGGGCAAAGGTAGGGTGCACATTGGGCAGCTCACCAGACCATCGCAGGGCTTGTTTGTATTAGGACTTGCTAGTTTTTACCTGATCTCAACTCCTTCGGTGACTTTGAAATGTGACTTACTAGGTTTAACCAATGAGTCAGCTGCCATGTTCTATACAAATCACATGACCTAAATAACTGAACCAGATAGGCTGCTGAGAGTTACTAAGTTTTTTCTGATCATGAGTACGCAGATGTGAAACTGACAGGGTGCTTCTTGATCGATATCTTGGACGTTTGTGGATATTTTAGTAATGTTTAATGTAGTTTATGAAGCAGTGAAAACTAGTAAATCCAAAAATGCTCCTAACTCAATTCTGATGAAAATTTGACACACCAGGTTTTGCCAGAATAGGGCAGAGCTATTGTGCTGCAGAGATACAGCAACTGGGCAGTCACCCTTATCCAGAGCAACTTCTATTTTAATCACATTTATACAATCAAGGTTAATGTCATTGCTCATTCGCGGAAGCTTGGTTTTACTGGGGTTGAACTGCCAACCATCTGATCAGTAACTGATAACTACTGAGCCACCACTGCACACTGAATCCTGGTCCTTCTGTGTAGACCTTCTGTGTTCTTCCAATGCTTGAGTGGGTTGTTCTGATTTCTTCCCACAGTCTAAAAACATGCACATTAGATCAACTGCCTATTTTAAGTTGGCCAAAGGTATGAACATGAATGTGAATGGTTGACTGTGTTTGTTTTGGCCCTCTGGCAACCTGTTCAGAGTAGACAGATAATATATCGATAATGGATTTAGGATGCCATCAGTACCATGTAAAATTTCAAGATGACGACTCACAAGTGCAGGTTCTCGGGTTTCACTGAAAACAACATGGTGAGCAGAGCGGCACAGTCGCATAGTGGTTAGCACTTCCGCCGTATAGAAACAAGGTCCTGATTTCAAGCACGTGCCTGGCAAGGGTGTTTTTGTGTGGAGTTTGCATGTTCTCTCCATGTCTGTATGGGCCTCCTCCGGGTGCTCTGGTTTCCTCCCACAGTCCAAAGACATGCACATTGGGCTAACTGGATATTCTCGATTGCCCCAGGTGTGAATGTGAGAGTGAATGCATGTATGTGTTGGCCCTGCAATGGTCTGGCCAGCTGATCAAGGCAGGGGTGGAAATTAACCGTGGCGTGGCGAGTCAAAAATCTATAGGGCGAGTGAAATCAGCTAGCAAGTCATCCTGACGAATCCAGTACGCAAAGAAGATAGTGTTCTGACCAGTAAATACGAAGGAGGACTAGTAGTTTCATAATTTCACTAGTCCTGTTGGCCAGTAGCTTAGTTTTGCTAAATTCCACCCCTGTCAAGGTGTACCCTGCCTTCACCTAGAGTCGACTGGGATGGGCTTCAGCCTTCCTGTGACTCTAATAAAGAATAAAAATAAAGTGATTTGAAAAATTAAATGAAATAGAAAAATACAATATTATGGTGAACATACAAAGGGGTTGGGCAATACTTGAAAACATGAGGCAAGATAATGGTCAGGTGACCAGAAAACAGGAATAGACTAGATAAGAACTAGACAAGAACACTTAATTGGGAACCCTAATACACACTATGGTTAAAAGGCAGATAACAATATCTCAGAGTCATCACCAACAGAATGCTAGAGATGTAAAGAGTATATTAAGCAAGCCGAGGGACTGAAAAGTAATCACAAGTAATCAGTAAAAAAAACAAAAGAAAAGTGTCACAAGTAATCAGGAAAGGGTGAATGGGGAAAAGTGCTTTACTGGTGTTTTTCGTAGCCTTTTATCCTTGATGTAATTAGAGCTTTCAAACCAACCGACATTCACTGGTGAACAATAGCAGCCTCAACTCAGACTAAACAACAGTTTAAAACAATGAAGCCCCTATAAAGCCAGCAACACATTGTTTATGTGTGTGTGTGCTCACTTTGGATGGGTTAAATGCAGAGGCAATAATTTTCCTTGCGAGATTAATACAGTATAGCAAAATCCAAAAAAAAAAACCCCAAAAAAAGGAAAATAAAATAAATTTAGCCAGTAAAATATTTTATCTTTTTATGACGCATGTGCTTTGTCAGTTATAAATATTTATCCAGGTACTCTGGTTTCCTCCAACAGTCCAAAGACATGCTAATTAGGCTAATTGGCTGTTCCAGATTGCCCCTAGGTGTGAATGTGAGTGTGAATGGCTGTGTGTGTGTTGCCCTGTGATGGTCTGGCGAGCTGTTAAGGGTGTATCCCACCCTCGCCCCGTGTCAGCTGAGATAAGCGCAGGCCTAACCCGGCAACCCTAACAGGATTAAGCGGTTTGGCAAATGAGTGAGTGAGTGAGTGAGTGAGTGAGTGAGTGAACTGCATTCTGAGATCTATTTTTAATAGCCTGTCTTCTTTACCTGACTCACACATGCAGGGTATCTTTACAGCAAAACTTATAGATACACTGGCAAAAAGAAAAACAATTGAACAATGAGGTTTAATAATTATTTATTTTACTCCTTGAGACCTGCTTATGCCCAACAAGCTGCAACCTCATAAACATTGGTGGATCAACTAGACTTCTTACTGAAGTAAACATTAACAAGAACTATCCTAACACCCCTTTAAAGTGCACTTTGACCATAAGAATTGGCAAGAGTGCCATCACTGTCTATTTTTACTTTTTAGTAAGCTCATACAGGTTTTAAACTGCAGTGTTAAAAGAAAATTGGTCATGAAATTAAAAAATTTACATTTTGATTCAATTGATAAATTGAATGAAAAGCATATCTTAATTAAACAAATGAATGTTTCCGTATAAGGCCAAATCAGAAGAGGTGTGCCAGAGTCCTTTACCATATATGGAAGGGGACCTGACCTCTGGTGGGTGGGTGGGGTTACATAAAGCACCATGCATGTACAATATGTGAATCTGGGACCTTGGGAAGTCCGCGAAGGTATTTCGCTCTAGTTAACGATTTCCTTTAACATGTTAGAATTACTAGTATAAAGATTAAAGATAATTTAGCTGCTTGAAAGTCACAAATTTAAAAAAAATAGACTATTTGTATTAGTAAGAATTAAACTAATACTGCATCTTTAGGACAGACAATACAATCAAACAGGATAGCATTTATTCATTCAAGGTCTTTTCCATTGTAATGGTTTATGATATTTCAGGTTACTTGTTATATAGTACATAGCAGTTAATGAATTAAAAGAAAATAAAAATCCTTCATAAGTCAACAAATTTGGGATTTTATCCACTAAGATTCCACACAGCAGCTACTGTCTGATTATTCCCATTCCAAAGAGGCAGCTTTTGTTAATTCACAGAGGGTGAGATGTCGCCTGAAATGAGCACACAATAACACATGGGGCATTCACACACTCACAGCACGGGTTTGGTTTTCCTATCCAGACAAAAGGCCTCTAAGGAACCACTGGGGCATTACATCCTGTTAATGTGTAATTGAATCTAACACCTGGGGCTGTGAACTAAACACACACTCTTACAAAACAAAATGTAACGAGGTCAACTAATCAGATTTAAAGAACAAAAAGGTTCATCGTGTGATTAACAGGGACTCGGCATTGTGGAAATCCACGCACTCAAATAAAGCTGTTTGCATTGCGCATTACTTTAGGTATGAAGTAAAGGTAGAAAAACTTTAGGTAGAAAAAAGTAAAGATTAAAACACATTTATTGAGGTTTTTTTTTTTATTATTGTTAATTTCTGTTTTGGAATCTAAAATAGTGTTCAAAAAAGAGAAGAAGTTATATTCTATGTAGTGAACATGAAACCAGTACATATATAAATAATAAACGCTGCCAATTTGTCCATAAAGATGATTCATTTCTTCAAAAACATTACAAATGCTGGCTGTTGATGCTATATTTGCAGCACTCTTGGTTGGCTAACTTATCTGTATTTTCATCTAATCTAGCTCTTGTTATTGGACCAGACTAGCCAGGCTAACTCTAAAATTAGAATAGAAATGGTATATTTAAACAACTTGACATTAAACAACTTGACTAGTCTTAAGTTACTCAATGTAACTTAGCTTAAGCTTATTTTCCAAAGCTTCCCATGTTCATTCAGTGCTGATATGAAAATAAGCTAGATTGCTAAAATAATCAAAAGTTTAAAATATCTAAGTATGAGGATACACAAATGTAGACACAAGTGAATGTAGTATATGTTCTGTGTGAAAATCAATATTTATTTGTTTAATTAATATATGATAATGACTAACTACTCCTAAATTTTAAATTAAACACCAAGCATGCTAACTGTGATTATTACATTCGCATCTTGAACACTTGGTTAACTCCAAATTTGCTGCATTATATTGCATCATTCCTCACTGGTGGTATTAATCTAAAAGGTGTATGATTTACTATAGGTACTGATAACTCATACACTGCACACTCTTGAGTAATAAAAACACCGGACTTTGCAATCGGACTTTGGAACCATACAATAAATGGTAATATGTAATCCACTTCACTGCTTTTAAAGAATCATAAGGAAGCAGATAGAGTCTGTAGGTCTATTTCCTGAAACTCTGAGCCTGATAAAAACCGGCATGCTCCCATAGACAAGACACACCCATCTGTCAGTGCACAATGAAATCAAAGGGAGCTGGTAGGAGACAGGCAGTGCGGTAATACAACAACCTAATAATAATGGCTGGCCTCTACGGACAAACGTGTACATACAATAGGACACCTCAGTGTGACCGCTGCTTACACTTGCTTTTTTCTGAGGACAAAGAAACTAAATATTTCCCCAAACCAGACTGTTTTAATGTGCTACCTTTTGAAATACTTGTTAATGTGTGAATGTTAATAATAAAAATGCAAACAATAACCTAAAAATGTAAAAAATAAAAATAAAAAAGTAAAAAAAATAAAGATACAAGCACCCATTCAAGTTGTCTCATCTATTTTCCAACCGCTCTTCCACAGGAAGTAAAAAAACACACTGAACTAACACAGCTTGCTGTCTCTCTAATCTAGTTTTCCATTGTCTTCATATTTACTGTAAAAGAGCTCGTCCACACCTTGCTTTCTGAAACACATTCATTGATGGCACCTCATCAAAAAAGTACATAAATTATACATAATATAACTGGCGACTTAAAGCACAAGTGTAGTCGGGATTAACAGGGAGGAGAGTTTAAACAGATTCACTGATACAGATATATACAAATTATACTGGGTGAAATTCATGGCTGTAAAAAAACTCAGGTTTACCAATTCAGTTAGCAGTCATGACAATAGTTTCATCAAATCAATAACACAGAAATTACATAACAGAGTTTTAAAACTTGCATAATTTTAGTTGGTTATTTTACCTGTATTTTAAACTTTTTAATTTTACTTACCTGTTAGTTACTTGAACTGATGTTACTAAACTTAATGTACTGTAAATAAACTTTATATATAAACATTATATATAAACTTAATGTTTAGTTTGGAATAAAGCAACAGCAGTTTACATGTATGTGGTTTTACTGGTTTACCATATAGGATAATTATGTTAGTTGTAATAATTAATTAATTCATTCATTCATTCATTTTCTAAGCCACTTAATCCTAATTAGGGTCGCGGGGAGGCTGGTGCCCATCTCAGCTGACTCTGGGCGAAGGCGGGGAACACCCCGAACAGCTCGCCAGACCATTGCCAGGCCAACACACATGCAACCATTCATACTTACAACTAGACGCAATTTGGAACAGATGATTAGCCTTTGTGCATGGTTTTGGACTGTGGGAGGAAATCGGAGTAGCCGAAGAAAAGCCATGCATGCACGGGGAGAACATGCAAACTCCACACAGAAACGCCCGAGCCCGGGAATCGAATCCAGGGCCTTCTTTCTGTGAGGCGGACATGCTAACCACCGCGCCACCATGCCATCCTAGTGGTAATAATAATAATAATAATACTAATAATACTAATTATACTAATAATCCTAATAATAATAATAATAATAATAATACAGTATACAGCTTGCATATACATTCTCTATTATAATTGTTAAATCTCATTTCTAATAGTAATGACACATATATTAATTAAATATGTTTTTTTTTTTTTTTTACAAAATTTAGGTAACAAGTGACATGTACTCATAGTTATACAATATATAACATATATTATAATAAATATATGGTTGATTAATTAAAGTAATAAATATTTTGGCTTGTTTGGGTTTGATCTTGGCTCCTCCAATTAAAGAAAGTAAAACCTCTCAATTTGCTAAACATTACACACAGAAATAAGATTTCACATAGCTTTTCCCTGTTAGGTTATGTAAAAATGTAGGCTATGTAAAATATATGGTTCCAAAATATTTGTGAGCAGCATATAAAACACAAAAGATCAAAGACAAGATATATATTTTTAGTAAGTTATGTAATATGCAAAGTGCTTTACTTAATTTAGTAAATGAATATGAGGTTATTAGAGGTTGGTCTTAAATATTCTAAATGGGAATGCATTAAAATAAAAATGACTCACCCAGAGTTTGCTCTCATAATAAAAGGCATCCAGAAGCTTGACAATGTTGTCATGGTTACAAGACGCCAGTATGTCAATCTCCACCATGTAATCCTCCAGCTCTTCTTCCGTCTTAGTGTCAATCACCTTCGCTGCAGCCAAAATGCCTGAATGCTTGTTCTGAGCCTGAGAGAGAAAAAGAATTTTAAGTTGTTTTATATTATATACAAAAGAAGTAAAACATCAGAACCAGGAATGTGAATCTGGGTGCTTATAACATTGAAACTGTTTGTCTTGGCGCACAAAATCGCAAGTATTGACCAAGTCGATAAACTGTAATATTGAAATGCCATGTTCAGGTATTTACTGGTCCTTTGATAAGGGAAACATACTGAGTTTGTTTTTTTGTTTATCTTTTCATTCTTTTGGAAGTTTTTTAAAATATTATTATTATTATTATTTTGAGGTTACTTAATTGAAATCAGTAACAAATGCATGAGGAAGGAGAAGGAAACTGTATAAAGTAATGGACTAATTGTTACACTCCTGTGTGGCTGGAATAATGAAATGTGACGGACCGACGCGAGCTTCCGAAATGTTCGGAACAAACCATGTCAGGCAGTAGTGTTGGTTTAGCGATTTAATGTGAATGAGCCTGTAAGTGTAATAATTTCAGTGAAGTAGTGAAGGGAGTCATTATATTCATGAGTATGGGTGCTGGAGATAAGTAATAAGAGACCGGGTGGATTTTTCACACTCATTAGTGAATGCATGATTTAATCGATTTTTATCTAGTTATCTTTAAGATGGTGGCTCACTGCTTTGCACTGTCACCCCACAGCAAGAAGTTTCCAGGTTCTTCGGGCCTTTCTGTATGGAGTTTGCATGTTCTCCCAATGGTTGTGTGGTTTTCTCTGGGTACTTCAGTTTCCTCCAACCGTCCAAGGACATTCATATCATGCAAACTGTTTACTCTAAATTGCTCATAGATGTGAATGCGAGTGTGAATGTTTGTTTGTGTCTGTGTTAGCCATGCTCTTGTCTTTGCACTAGTTTTGTGTAAGTCCTTCCATTACTGTTAGTATTCATCATTATTACCCCTTGCTGTTATATTATCTTTCTGTTACTCTGATTGTTATTGTCTACTGTCCTGTTAATTGTGTGTGTGTGCATGCACCTGGAGCTCACGTGCCCTGTATGTAGCTGAATTACAATAAAGTTGAGTTTGAGTGACGTTTTCAGGGTGTAACCCCAGCTCTCACCCGAAGTAAACTGGGATTGACGCCACCTTCCCCGTAAATCTGATTATATGCTTTCCTTAGATGCAAACATTTCTTTTCCGAATTAAAAAAAAATGATGGATAGTGACAACAGTACTGGATGAGTCCAAGATATGAACTACAAACAGCATGAATGACTTGCTAGTGTAAATACACCGTAGGATAATACTGTAGCTAGGAAATCCTGTAGTTCCCCCTTTTTGTAGGATGTCCCATGTAACTGGCAGACCCACTTCTACTCCGTGTCCTTCTGTCATGATGTCTCACCGGTGTGTCAAATGACCTACAATACATACTCTGTGATTATGTCACACAGAGGGGTGCTTATATACAAAAATCATTAAAAAAAACAACAACATTCCTATAGGAATGAATGAGAAATTGCGAGTTTCAAGCTGGAGTGTTTCCCCACCCTGGGACGTCCCACCCACCTATCGTGCTGTACACACTGCTTCGAGTTAAGGACTCGTTTCAAAGTTCATCATTATGTCCATGTCATCATTCCACCATTAATGACGAAGGCACACAATGATGAAGGGAATAAACTTCCTGACTTTCGCATCATGACGTAACATGCAAAACACACCCCAGGTTAAAACAGTAACCTACAAACAACATTAGAGTGTAGAATATTGGTCGGATCACACGGTATGTGGTTAATCCCTGAACTCATTACTTAAGGCATGGTGTGTGCGTGCGTGTGTGTGACACCAGAGACTGAGAGAAATGTCCAGTTTTACCCCTGTGACATAGAGTCTTCTTCTAATGGCATCAGTGCTGAAGTGAAACAGCTTGAGACCTGAAATTAAACTGACGTGTTCACTGGGAACCCTTTCTTTCCTTTGTTTTAAGCTAATCCTTCCTCTTCCTGTAGTACGGAAATCCAGGAGTATTTCCTGACAGCAAAAACAATTTCCACCATCTTCCACCTATTCCTGTTGCTGATACCTGATGGCTCTTTAAAGTGTTCTCTCTCTCTCTCTCTCGCTCTATTAATAATGCTGCTTTAATCTACCTCAAAAAAGGGGCTAACCTTCTTATTCATTCACCAAACTGCTTAATCCTACTAAGGTTGTGGAGAGACTGGAGCCTATCTCAGCCAACACTGGGTGAAGGCAAGGTTCATCCTAAACAGCTCACCATTCCATTGCAGGACCAATGCACACACAACCTTTCACACTCACACTCACACCTTGGGGCAATCCAGAACAATCAGTTAGCCTAATTTGCATGTCTTTGGACTGAGCACCTGGAGAAAACTCACACAAGCACAGGGAGAACACGCAAACTCCATCCAAAAACACCCTCGCCAAGCCTGGGACTCGGACCCAGGACCTTGTTGCTGTGAGGTGGACGTGCTAACCACTATGCCACCGTGCCGCCCCTTGACGGTTAACCAACACACTGGTAACACTGTAGTACTCATACCATGCAAGGTGCTGTTATACAGATCAAGAATGAGTCCTAACAGCACGTGTTTTGGTTGTGATGTATGCACACTTGTGGGTTATTATTTACCAGAATGTAAATCATGCGATATCTTGCAATATTGCCAACCCAGAGCATTTGTTGCTAGAGTTAGCAAACCTTTAACAACTTAGAGCCCTTTAGAAAATTTGTTTCAAACTTTGATCCCAGCCAATGTTGTTTACCACCAATCACTGATCAGCACTGTTTCCCACTGACCAATCACTAATCACCACTGTTCACCATCGACCCGATCACCCTTCTCCTTTTCAGCAAATCACTGATGACCACTGTTTACCACGAAACAATCACTGATAACCACTGTTCCCCATGAACCAATCACTGCTCACCATTCCCCATCAACCAATCATTGTTCCCCATTAACCACACCACTGTTCACCCACCATGAATCACCATTATTCCCTATCAGCCAATCACTAAACCCCACTGATCACCACCATTCCAATTTGACTAATTTCTGATCATCACCATTCCTCATTAAACAATCACTGTCAACCACTGTTCCCCATTGACCAATCACTGATCATCACCATTCCCCATCAACTAGTCACTCCTCACCTCTGCTCCCCATCATCCAATTACTGATCACTATTGTTCCCCATCGACCAATCTCTAATCACCGTTTCCCATCACCCAATAACCACTGTTAGCCCATTCACTAAACTCTGATCACCATTGTTCCCACCAGCCAACCACTAATCCCCATTGTTCACCATCAAGCAATCGCTGATCACCATTGTTACCCATCAACCAATCACTGATCACCTGCTGACCATCAATCAATCACTGGTCACATCTGTTCCCCATCAACCAATCACTGATAACCATTGTTCCAAATCGAACAATCTCTGATCATCACCATTCCCCGTCAACCAATTACTAATCACCACTGATCCAAATCGAACAATCTCTGATCGTCACAATTCCCCATCAACCAATCACTGATAACCATTGTTCCAAATCGACCAATCTCTGATCGTCACCATTCCCCATCAACCAATCACTGATCACCACTGAACCAAATCGACCAATCTATGATCGTCACCATTCCCCATCAACCAATCACTGATCACCACTGAACCAAATCGACCAATCTATGATCATCACCATTCCCCATCAACCAATCACAGAGAACTACTGTTCTCCCAACTAACCAGTGATCACCAATGATCCCCTTCAACCAATCACAAATCCCTAGTGTTCACCATCAACCAATCACTGATCTCCCCTGCTGACCATCAACCTATCATTGATCACCAGTGCTTGTCTCGCTCTGTTGCCTCTTTGCTCTTAGTTTTAAACTTTTTTTTTTGCATTTCATAAAACAAATAAATGCTTTTTTCCTTGTCCTTGATTGAAAGTTACGTATCCTGTACATGCATAAAGTTTTATTTATAGTTCCATAACTAGAGATGACTTGGTATGTGATAAACTATTTTAGAAATAAGCATTTCTTCCTTCATTTACCCTTAATCTCAATCTGACCTATCATTGATTATGACGACATAAATTGCAACCATGCAAATGTCCTGTGACGTCACTGAGTGACTTCTAGAGCTTGCTCACCCCTGAAAAGACAGGCTTTCCTTCACCACACGTCATATGGAGTTCTCACCGATAGAATGTTTATTATACAGGTATACAGGTGTAATAACAGTGATGATGATGTTTTACCTTATACACCTTCCCGAAGGCTCCGTCTCCCAACTCCCCGATAATTTCCCAGGTTTCCTCCGGGTTCACGTCTCTGTGGACGTGTTCATACTGCTTTCTCTTCCTCTCCGGACCAAGCTTGAATATTTTCCGAAAGTTAAAGAAAGCCATGGTGTCTCCTCGGGGTTCAACAGGCTGAGAGATGAGTTTACATCCGCGGAAAACGCACCAGAAGCGACGAGTGGGTCGTTTTTATCATCATTCCCGTGAAGTTTACACGTTTCTGGGTTTAAGAGAGGTGTCCGAGTCACTATTACGTTATTCTTACAGAAGCTTCTGGCGGGTAGAAGTTGTTTAAGGTCGCGAAATGAGGTGGAGCGGAAGATAAGTGTAGCCTCCCATTTATTTACACGGCGATGCTAATTAACATTAGCATGTAAACAAACACAGCAGATTAAACACGAGCCCGGGCTTTTTAGTGTTTTATATCACACACCCTTTTGTTAACTATCAATTCAGTCCTATTTCTTTAAAATGACCCTGTATATTATCCAGAACTGAAGTAAATCCGAAGGTAAATAAAAGGAAACCGGCGTTGTTGTTGTTGTTGTTGTTGTTGTTCCCAAACAGATCAACACTCCGCTTCCTAACTGAAAACACAGGCTCAGTAGACTATAACAACTCCACTGTGAGTGACTTCATCCCCGAGGATGTCGTTTTAATCCCACACCGAGTGTCCACAGTACCCCTCTCCTAAACACGTCCATCTGGCCCCGGAGCGACCATGACGTAGCGGATTCCCAGTGCGCGTTCACGAGCAGAGGGAAAAGCACGTGCGCGTTGTGCGCGTTGTGCGCGTCGTTGCCTCCTGCTGTTGGGGATGTTCTGGCTTTCATCCCGAATGACCTCCTGTTTAATATACAGCGCCCCACATGGGGTACCCAAGCCCCCAGGCATTTCACAACCATTCACAAGCCTACTCTGTGCATGTTTTTGGAGTGCAGGAGGAAACCGGAATACCCAGAGGAAACCCACACAAGCGCTGGGAGAACGTCGAACCCAGGCCTTTTTGATGTGAGGCAGATGTGCTAACCACTGCACCACCGTGCCGCCCTGTCATCACCATTATTATTCATTCATTCGTTCATTTTCTAAGCCGCTTAATCCTAATCAGGCCTATCTCAACCGACTCTGGGCGAGGGCGGGGTACACCCTGAACAGCTCACCAAACCATTGCAGGGCCAACACACACACAACCATTCACAAGCCTACTGTGCATGTTTTTGGACTGTGGGAGGAAACCGGAATACCCGGAGGAAACCCACACAAGCACTGAGACAACATCGAACCCAGGCCTTTTTGAACAGCTCACCAGACCATTGCAGGGCCAACACACATACAACCATTCACAAGCCTACTGTGCATGTTTTTGGACTGTGGGAGGAAACCGGAATACCCAGAGGAAACCCACACAAGCGCTGAGAGAACGTCGAACCCAGGCCTTTTTGATGTGAGGCAGATGCACCACTGTGCCACCCTATCATCACTTAATCCTAATTAGGGTCGCGGGGAGGCTGGCGCCCATCTGCGACGTCTCTGGGCGAGGGCAGAGTACACCCTGGACAGCTCGCCAGGCCATTGGGCAGAACCACGCTGACTGCAATCCAATGGTCTACTCTTTTCGAACGACAGCAATGGTTTTTTTACATGCCGCTCACCACAGACAGTGAGAGACATGGCTGGCCTTTGATAACCCAGTTAGCTGCACTGGGAGGACAGCAGTGACAACTCGGTGATAGTGGGGCTTGAACCCTCTTTTGTGAGATGACCAGTGGACATGACGATGTGGATAATAATATTTATCTATAAAACACATAGGGAGTTTATTTATTTATTTTAAGAACCGTGAATTAATTGGACCACATAATAAACTATAAATAAGGGATACGTGTGTGCCGTTGATCACCAGTGGATTTGGTCTCATTCTGATACTAGATGTTTAGTTTCATGAAGCTTCAGTACAGAAAATCCAGCAGGAGATCTGGACTGTGATGTATGTTGTATTAAACAATGACCAACACGTCACACGTTTCAGAGTCTGTGCTTGCAGGTATGCTTTAATGTGCACTGCGTCACACACACACGCCTGTGATGCAGTGCACTCAGGGTTTTTAGTAGTTTACAGATGCACACAGTGAGGAAATTAGAATGAAGGATTCCTATGCTTCACTTCCACTGCGCCCTCTGGTGTGTGCTGCAGGAATTGCACCCATAACCCCAGGAAATTATGCCATGACGCAGCCTCCTAATGATGGGAACAGAAAAACATCTAAAACCAAAAGTAGGCTTCATTCTTTTCATTACTTTTTATTTAGACATATAATCCATAGACAACGCATTCACTTTGATCCCCATCAGTACTGGTAGTGGCAAGTTCACTGTGTAATTTAATAATAATAATAATAATAATAATAATAATATATAAATAATTTATATATAAATATCTTTAAATAATGATACAAATAAAATAAACACTTAAGTTTTCCTTCAAATAATTATGAAGAATTTTTTTTTTTTTGCATGAGTGGCACGGTGGCGTAGAGGTTAACGTTGCTGATTCACAGCAAGAAGGTCCTGGGTTTGAGTAATGGTCTCGGCCGTTTCTGTGTGGAATCTGCATGTTCTTCCCGTGTTTGCGTGGGTTCACTGACTTCATTTGGATTAAGGGGCGGCACGGTGGGGGTAGTGGTTAGCATGTCCGCCTCACAGCAAGAAGGTCTTGAGTTTCAGTCCCAGGCTCAGAAAGGACGTTCCTTTGTAGAGTTGGCATGTTCTTCCTGTGCTTGTATGGGTTTCCTCCCGGTACTCCGGTTTCCTCCCACAGTCCAAAAGACATGCACATCAGACTAATCGTTAACATTTTTAACATCTGTTACGTTTAACAGCTTGTGGGTAAAACCTGTTCTCGAGTCTGTCAGTTGTTTTTCTGCGTGTTTTATTGGTGTTGTTTATGTGTATATATTTGTTCACTTACTTCTCCCTTTCAGACAATGGGCAGGTTACAGACAACACAGTGACATGGGATGCTAACTGTCCCAAGAGATCCACACAGAGTCTAGAGAAAACCGAAAAGATGAAGATCCGGAGATCGGTCAGCCCTATTCAGCAGCCCCATGTGAAGGTAACTGGAACAGAGACATCGGTCAGATTTCATGAAGTGTTATGTATATGTTGAATTTCACAGTTGTGCTTTATTATTATTATTTTTTTGAAAAATAAATATTAATTACAGCATTGCAGTAAAAGCCCTACTTTATCCATGGTTTTGCTTTCTGGGTGATTTATAAGAGAGGCTCGTATGACTCAGAGCTGATGAGAGTGCTTAGAGAGAGGGACAAGATACAAAGTATGCTGGAAAAGAACAAGTCCCACCTGTCTGAGATGCAAGCCAACGTTCAGGTGCTTAAGGCCGAGCGGGACAAGACCAGAAGCTCCTATCAGCAGGTAGGGCACAATGAACCAAACCCAAGCTCCGGCATGCAGTAGTTTAGTTTGATTGCGGTTGTGATGTTATTGCTCACACTTCCTTTCGAAAAGCATGGAACATCCTGAGGCATGTCGTTACCCTGTTTCTAAGAATGCTTGCTTTGCTGATGACACTAAAGGTGCACATTCACCAGTGAATATCCTGCATGTTTTATCTTCTGTAATCAGTTCATTTGGGCTGAATACAAAGGTTTCCAGCCAAAACCATCCCAGCTCACGGGCTTAGTGTTTCTGATTTACCTGTTTTACATCTTTTTTTGGTTCTCCGTCAGTTTACAATAACATTAACAAGACCGCGCGTCCGGAGGAACAATCTTGTGCATGCGTGACAGCTTGGCAGTGCAACACTGATTTGTAGGGAATGAAAAAGTCTGAGATCAAGTGTTCTGTGCTCTAGCTCTCCTCAAGATGCCGTTGTTTATTAAGACCATCACGCCCGGTGAAGGGGTCATTGATACTCACGTACAGGTACAAGCAAATGGTTTCAGAAAGGCATCATTGGCTGATTTCATTTTATTACCAAGAGATAGCAGTGTGGACGGCACAGTGGTATAGTAGTTAGCACATCTGCCTTATAACAAGTAGGTCCTGGGTTCTAGTCCCTCTAGTCTTGGCGAGGGCGTTTCTGTGTGGAGTTTGCATGTTCTCCCTGAGCCAGTGAGGGTTTTCTCAGGGTACCCCGGTTTTCTCCCACAGTCCAAATACATGCACATTTTTTTTATTTTTTAAAAAAAAATTTTAATTTAATTTTTTTTAAACCTGTCCTGTCCAGCATCATAGCAAGCAGAATGGCAGTCTGGTTGCAGTGTTGTGCCGAACAAAT
>JBCNYH010000009.1:15658581-15672630 GCA_039654325.1 Tandanus tandanus
ATAGGACACCCCCCCCACGCACCCATAGAGAGGAGGAGTAGGTGGAAAAGAGGCATGTGTGTGTGTGTGTGTGTGTGTGTGTGTGTGTGTGTGTGTGTGTGTGTGTGTGTGTGTGTGAATTTAACCCCCAAAACAGCTAGATGGAGCCACCAGCTTTTTCAAGTAAATGCAGAGGGTTATCTTTATTTGCAGACTTAAAGAGGCCAGAGCAAAATTTCATGCAAAATTCTTATTTACTGTGAAGTGGCTAATAAGTTCAGATTTGAATTATATTTCAATTTAAGTCAAATTATTAATTAATTCATTTATTTGCTGAAACACTTAATCCGACCAGGGTCGCGGGGGAGGCTGGTGCCTGTCTTAACTGACTCTGGGTGAGAGTGGGGTACACCTGGAACATCTCGCCACTCCATCGCAGGGCCAATACACATACAACCATTTACACTCACTCACACCTACTGTAGGGGCAATTTGGAACACCCAATTATCCTACAGTAATGTGCATATTTTTGGACTGTGAGAGGAAACCAGAGTACCCAGGTAAAACCCATGCAAGCACAACTTCTCACTAGATCTTTCAAGAGGTCCCATATTAGTCTTCCTCAGTAAGGGCGTTTCTGTGTTGAGTTTTTCTCCATGCTTGTGTGGGTTTCCTCTGGGTACTCCAGTTTCCTCCAGCAGTCCAAAAGACATGCACATTAAGCTAATTGGCAATTTAAATTGCAATTAGGTGTGAGTTTGAGTGTGAATGGTTGTGTGTGTGTTGGCCCTGCATTGAACTGGCAAGCTGTCCAGGGTGTACCCTGCCTTTGACCAAAGTGGGCTGATAATGGATGGATATTACTTTTCTTTTAAAATGTCTTCACTGGCTTCGTTTGTTTTTTGTTTTTTTGTTTTTTTTTGGGTCTAGTTTAAGATTATTATCTCATATAAAGTATTTTATGGGCACGCTCCACGTCTGAGTGAGTTGATTCATTTTCATACTTCTTCACATATTGTACTGAGCAAACAAAACAGAAAAACCATAAAAATCTCTATTGTTTTACATGCTACAAAATGTTCAGCAAATGCCCTCTAGGGGGAGACATTTCATTATAGCTGTGCCAAGTTAGAATGAGACCTGCAGCCTTAGCCAGATTTTTCAGGTCAAAAGGAAATTAAACCCAAACTAATAAATGCTTGCATGCATAGTGGATATCTGGAATGAAAATTACTTTCTTACACATCTGTAGCCTTTCTACCTATCTTCCCAGTTGTGCAATGTCCTGTTGCTGTCTTCCTGATGTTGAGTATCTTCTTGTATTATTCTTGTCCTGTTTAAGTACCTGAATTCTGCTGGTCTGAATTCTATCTTGTTTGTGGATCTACCCTCAGTGACCTGTTTGCCGTAGTCCTCTACCCCTTGTTTGTTTTTTCACTTTGGGTTTGGAATGTATTATTGGATTTGTCTGCCTTGGATTTTTAATAAACATGAGTTTTTATCTGCATATCCTTCCCGCCAGCCTCCTGGCCTCGTGACAGCAGTGTGTTGAAGCAGCACCTTTTTGAAACCCTCTGTAAGCCCCTTTGAAAAGATATAGATATAGATAACCCTGTTGTCTAGACCACACCCTTATCTGGTACAAACCTGAACATAGATCCAGATATCTGAAGCAATAACAGATAGAGCTACAGCACGTGATTACAGCTGTATTGCGTCAATTTGAATTTTGAAATTAGGCCCTGAGTTTCTTGATAATATAACTGTGTAGCAACCATATGGTACACCGGTTCAAAATTCATGCTTTCCACATACAACCATGATCAAATGTGTCTTACATATCAAGCACTGAGGTTCAGGGGAAATAAAGTACAGTGTGAGGTCTTAAACCAAACCTGTTTATTAAAATGAAACTATTTCTGTACAGGCTGTTCAGGGCGTACCCCGCCTTCGCCCTGAGATAGGCTCCAGCCTCCCCGTGACCCGAATAGGATTAAACGGTTTGACAAATGATTTAGAGAGTGAGTATTTCTGGACTGCCTAAAGTCTGACTCAAATTTGACTTCAAGTTTCATTTAATAAAGAAATTGCCCATTAGAAATGGTTCAGGTTAAAGTTTATCAGCGATTCCTCGCCATTCCACAGGCTAAGAATACAGCAGAGACATTGAGAACATGTGGTTTGGTGCTCATTTTGATGAAGACTGAACTTGGTGTCATGTAGAGAGCAGGGTGCTGAAGATGAAGAATATCTTGTTTAGGTCATGCCACAAATGCCAAAGTAAGGTATCACTGTCGCATAAATATAAATTAAGCATATAATATCTTATTTCTTATATTGCAGATAAGCAGATACAGTGATGGAGTCTACCCCAGGAGAAATGGGTGGGAATGCAGAGGATGTTACAGGTTACAGATTTCTCTCTTTTTTAAAGGCATCCTGCTTTATAAATATTGCAAGAATTTACGTGATATCAGTTATGTCAGGTTTATTATTATTATTATTATTATTATTATTATTATTATTATTATTATTATACCAACTGTATTATTCATTTATGAAATTGGGATATAACATCAGAATAGGCTCACAGAACCTCAATAACTTAGACTGCTCAACCAAAAAATGTTGCACACTTTAATATGTTGTTGGACGGCCTTTAGCCTTGATTCCAGCACATATGGCTGCATATGGAAACATGGCATTGTTTCACCAAACTTAACCAACATCATAACATTTATTTCCATCCAGAATTTAGTAGAGCTGCTTAGTGCCAAAAATCAATGGAATCGTTCATTTTGTGATGCAAGCATGAAATTTGGTGTGAGTGTTATTTGGATCAGGAAATTACTCCGACCATCAGTGTTTTATTTGTTTTTAATGTTTCGATTAGTATTTAATATACTTTTTTCTTGCTAGATGACTCTAGTGAGTTTAATAATGGCCTATTTGAGAGAATATTCATTTTAATTATGTTATATTATAATTTACGTAAGAATGAAAAAAATTATTATCATTCTATCAAAAATATTCAATTTCACAAATTTTATTTAATTTAATTTATTTATTTATTTTTGATATACTGTATTAATCCCACAAGGGAAATTATTGCCTCTGCATTTAACCCATCCAAAGCGAGCACACACACGTAAACAGTGAGCACACACACACACTTGGAGCAGTGGGCTGCCACACACACACTGGGGCGCCCAGAGAGCAGTTGGGGGTTCGGTGCCTTGCTCAAGGGCACTTCAACCATGAATGTGGAGGAAGGGAAGGTGCAGCTCACTGCATAAAATGCTGCCATATTCTGTTGAGTTTTTCCTTCAGATTCTAACCATACTCGTGTCCTTATAGAACAGATGTGATAATATTGTAATAGGTGAGAAATGCATGACGAATTCTCTAGAGTTTAGTTCTTTTCCTGAATATGTTGTATTTTCAAAGTGAATTTCATGAGAGACGTGTTCTAAATGGAAGAAGAAATGACAAAAGTAGATCAAGCAACTAATATTATGTTAAACCTCCAACTTTCATCAGCTGAGGGGAGAGAACTCAGAAAACAGTTTCGTGTTGATATTCTGATAGAAAAATGATTTTTGTTCCTTGTTGTACATCCATCTGTTATGAGGGGTTTCAGTGAAGCCCTGTGTGGTGAAAACTCAACTCAACAGATTTGGTTTGGCAGAAAGGTGGTCATTTTGAAATATACATTTTTGATGGCTGATGGTATTTAGTGATTGATTAGTGTCATTTGAACTTCTGTACCAAATTTCATGCTTGCATCACTATTTGAACTATTTTTACAACAAGTCGCTGCACTAGTTAGGTTCATTTTCCACCGACATCTTGAATGGATGAGGGGGAAAACTGAACCGCTCCATAAAGTCTTCTCCAGCACATTCCAAAGACATTCAGCGGGATTAATGTCAGGACTCTGTGGTGCCACAGAGTGTGTGTGAAAATGATTCCTCATGCTCCCTGAACCACTCTTTCACTATTTGAGCCCCAATTTTACATCCGTGCCATCAGGGAAAATAAATCAAGAAAAAGTCCATTGATGTGATAACCTGATGTGAAGTACATTCAGGACATCAGCTGGCTTCATTTTACTGCCGTATAAATGTTGCCGACCAACTGACGTAACAATGCCGTAGTGATTAAAGGTGGGCAAACAAAATAAGTAAGTGGGCAACTTTTTTTGTTTTGTTCAGTTTTTTTTCGAGCAGTGTGTGTCATCACTAACACAGAATAAGTGTCTATTACCTGTGCTTATCAGGGAGGAAAAAATCAAGGTTCCAGCTCTTCAAAGGCCGTCTTTTTGGGCGTCTGAAGAAAAAGGAGACTGAAGGACGAATGAAGCAGAGCCAGTCTACTGGTGATGTTACTGCGCAGGAGACTGGGAGAAGTGAGGATGACTCAGAGGATGAGTACATGTATGTAAATGTACTGAAGGTGTACTCAAGATTAGACTTTTTATTCGTGTATTTTTTTGTTGTTGTTCTTATGTGAATGTGCACACTGTTGCACTCTTATCTTTATAATCTCTATAATCTTTATAATGTCTGTTTAATCTGATGCTGCAGCTATCCAGAGGGGATGTTAAGCTCCAGGGCATTGTCTCATGAGAGTATCTTCCTGGCTGAACAGAATCAGTCCTCACAACCAACACGGGTTCTATCACAGGAGAACGTTCACAGCAAGATTAAAGATCTGCAAGTGAGAGCGTCATCAGCAAAGTTCTATATGATTAAATCCACATATATTAATAACTGAAATACTTTTAGATTTATTTATTTGCTATACTGGTTTTTTATTAATTATTAATAATTAATTAAAAGTTATTAATCTGGCAAGAGAAATGATTGCCTCTGCATTTAACCCATCCAAAGTGAGCACACACACGTAAACAGTGAGCACACACACACTCGGAGCAGTGGGCTGCCACACACATTGGGGGCACCCGGATAGCAGTTGGGGATTAGGTGCCTTGCTCAATAGCTCTTCAGCCATGAAGGTGGAGGAAACCGTTACCATTACCATTATCTAACCATTAGGCTACGGCTGCACCCAATATTATTACTATCCCATATTTAGGTCTGTTTAATAGAGCTGAAGGTTTCTTGTGTGGATGTTACATTTAAAAGCAGCATCTGAAGGATATTAAATGTTTCTAACTCTGTACAGTTGAAGCTACAGCAGCAGAACATGCGACTGAGCCCTCCAATGTTGATTTTTGGAAAGCCAGCCGAAGACTCCGGGGCAACTTCTGAAGATGACGGTTTACCTTGTAGTCCTCCCGAAATGTCCTACCAAGAGGTAGCCATGCAAAGAGCAGCCTCTAAGATTGAAATGACTCAATGTGATATTATTTTTGAAGGTGCCTTCATTATGGGAGAAATAAATTTTTTGCTTGTTTGTTTGTTTGTTTGTTTGTTTGTTTGTTTGTTTGTTTGTTTGTTTTTTGGTCCCTTACAGTATCCCAAGGCTAAAAGCTATCTTAGCTCATTAAGTTTAGCAGGAACAGGAAGTGAAGAGGAAGAGCAGGTAACGACAAAATAATACTGAAATACTATACTGTGCTCTGGTGAAGGTGGGAGGGTTTCATTGTCACACTGCGCGTGTGCCTGAATAGCATATTTTTCTTGAACCTCAGGGTAGTTTCTCACTCTTATCAAGACCCCTTCCTCCAGTCCCCAATATGTCGCCAGCAGGAACACCCTCTGTTGGTGTGGATTTCACAAGCCCCGCCCAGTATGTTCCCATCTTAGACAATTCAGCCGCTCGCCATCGCATGTCCATCAAGCCCAGGAATCAAAGAGCGAGCACCAAAGGGAAAAGGCCATCTGTAAGTGATGAAGTGCAATACTGGTTTAAGAATAGAGCCACAAGTTAAGCTTTTTTTTTTTTTAAATCAGTCACTATTACATGTTTTTAACTGTTTGCCTGTCATCCATTTTTTGACCATAACTTTCCTTTCCCAGAATCTGAGCCATCCTCGAACCAGCAGCATGAACAGCCTGGATCAGTCACTTTCTGAGAAGGAAGAGACACAGCAAAGTGTTCCACCTATTCAGATCACACACCATTACTACGAAGACTCAGCTCAAGCTGCGGAATCGGTTTCACCTCCCTCCACTGCACGCTTAAACGAAGAACAAACATCAACCGGCGATAACATCACTACAGAGCCGTTTCAACATGACCGCAGAACCAACACCGCTTCACATGCATCCTCTCATGAGATTTCAGCCCTGTATGCCTCAAACCTCACCGATATGAATGACAACCAATACACAAATAAGATGAATGTTAATGATGAGCATCGTGCCAGTGCTTCTTTAGTACCTCTGTCCATTTGTCCGGTAGATATAGCAAGGGATTACAGTGTTAAAAAAGAAAGACGTGATGATGATTTTAAAGCAAATCAAATGGAGTCTTTGAAAAAAACCACAGATGTGGATGTTTCTAAACCTGTAGAAACCATACCTAGGCCTCACCCTGTTCCTGTACCACGCATCAAAAAGCCAGATTTATCGAACATAAATAACGCCCACTCTAAAATATCAAGTGCAAAACCTGTTGAGGCGGAAAAGAAGACAGCGCCTTCTTCATTCCTGGCTGAATTATTTAAGGAAGACGATAAACAACAAAGACCCAGCTCATTTCGTTTTAACGTTGCGTCTACAAGATATCGCACCAAGCCAGATGATGAGAATGTGGCTACGCAGAATGAAGAAAGCTTTACACGGAAGGGACAGATCTACATCCAGATCCCAGTAGTACAAATAGAAAAAGTGGAAAACATAAAATCCACTGAGGACTGTAGAGGTACTCTCTCAGCTCCAGATAGAATGAGCAGTTTGTTGAAGGAAGTAAAAGGCCAAAATGTCTCCAAGGCAGGATTAGGTGACAGTCAGGAGAAGTCTGAAGGGTGCTCACAAAACACTGAAAATCTGAAAAGTGAGGAAGATGAGCAAAACAGAGGTCTTTTTGGGATTAAACTGCGAAGCACATCTTTATGCCTAAAGTATCGCTCTGAGGTGCCCAAATCACAGACAGACTTTAAACCACGTAGTCTGGAGAACAAGCATATTCTACCAGTAAAGGAAGCCGCTCCCATTGATGTGGAGGTACTCAGTAATGACAAGAAAGCGAATGTTCTGACAAATCCTGCACCACAGAGGTTGGATTCACAGCAAGACCCAACTTTAGACAAAGGTACATTCTGGTATTCCTTCAAAGAGGAACTTTTACTGTGTAAGGGCTCTGTAGTTATACAATAACTTATGATAATTAACAACTATGTATTGAAGGCGAGGTGGATGTTGCTGAACATGACACAACATGGACACAGTTGAACTTGAGTGCACATGCTAGCAGGTGTTTCTGTAACTGTGTAAGGGTTTTGGTACATAAAACGCAGAAACAATGAAAAGTAAACAAACAATGAGATTTTTATAGTTTATATTTACATATTTTAAACATGACACTGAGGCAGATCTATGATTTGAGCAGGCAAATAGATATGTCTAGCTAATGGCGTTAGTTCTGGTCTGTTTAACCTACACACATAAACACAAAACTAAATTGCACTGCGTAAATGTTTTTTAGTATATACTATGGGAAACACAAGAAATGCAAACTTAAATGAGATTTTTAGTGGAGCTCCCAGCCTGAAAACCATAGTTATGGAATATGGTTGGAGGGTTGTCTCGGGTCTGTTCGGTGTACGTACATGCCTATCGCAGGAAAACCCAATAAGGCTGCCATGTTACTGAGTTGATGCTGATTGGCCATTACATATTGCTGACTTGCATGACGACATGCAGCAATTAAAAAAAAATACAGATTTATTATTAATAACGAAACTGAAATCCAAAAAATAAAGGCTCATACACCACCACTCAGATTTGCACAGAATAAAAAACACACAGTCTAACTTAGGTAGGCAGGCAAACTTGCAGTAAATAAAAGTTCATGGAGAAAACACCGAAATCAGAAGAACATCAACTCATTAAACGGATAATTAAACTAACAAGACAGGTGACACAAATGAAAGCAGAAATCAGATAGTAAAAGGAAAGATGGTGAAAAGCAAACCCAGGCTAGCTCCACTTTTAGGCAGTGCCTAACCCTATATATTATGGTTTAATTTAAACGTGAAGTGATTACACCGCATGCTCATAGTGACAGTGACTAAATGTGAGTGTCGACCATTTGGAATAAAGGAATAACTATTCAAAATAGTTACGTAATCTCGATAGTGGACCAATCAGATTGTACCATTCCCGTGTAGTACATACACCTTATTCATCAGAGTTGGGTAGAAATGAGCTGACCAACGTTCATAATTAAAATGATCCTACATTTTAACATTAAATCGTATTATCTATAATTTAATCTATTGTATATGCAAATGCATGTGCAGTTATACATTTTAGTTTAACATTATTAAAGATCATTATTGTATAAGTTATAGCACTCAAGTTTACACACATTTCAACCACTCATAAAGAAATAAGGAAACTGATGGTGGGGCGTGTGCATGCTTGTTTCATTTATCAAATTTAATTTTGATTATTAAGGGTCGATGTACAGTCATTGCGCACTCATTTGTGGCAAATATTGTTTACTTTGCCTTTCTGGAAAATTGAGGACCTAATAAGTTTTCATTTACTAGGTAACGAAACAGACAGCAGGCCTGAACCAGCATGGAGGAGTCTTACCCGAGAAAAGAATAGAGTCCAGCAATCCCCATCCATTAAACAGTCGACTCAGCAAACTCCACCACCAAATTCAACATCTTTATCTATACCTCAATCCCCCTCCACTCAACAATGTCCAAAGCCATCCCTGCAGCACAGACCACAAGTACCAGCCACCACCAAACCCCAACCAGTCAGCAGATCATCACCGCAAATCCCACCCAAAGCAGCTCCAAGGGCAATGGACAGATGGGCCATGTCTAATCAGAGAGAAGAAAAAAGTTCTATGAGCCAGTCTAAGCACAGAGATGAATTATTGGATGTTAAGGTGAGGTAGAAGAAAAAAAGGTACTTACGTTGTTTCAAATTTCAAGTTTTATTGTCATGTACAAGTAACAACTGAACATCATTACCGGCAGTGAAATTCTTGAACTCAGAGCCTCCTCAATATTGCACATAAGAAACAAGTATTGCACATTAAAAAAATATATATTGCACTCTTGGGAATCAAATCAGCCAGAACATCAAACTATCTGACCGGTGTGAGGCTAGGCAGCCCCATACATAGCTAATGGCAATCCACTGGGTTCCCGGACACCTTTCTATCATAGCCTTAGTTTTGCTCTTCATCATTCATCATTCATTCCTTCATTCATTCATTCAATAGTTTTGCTCTAGTAGGTCCAAATGTGATAGCCCCCATGACATTCTTGCCAGTTCTCTGGTTGTCATTTCTCTGACGACCTTTGGTAGGTATTTACTACTGCATAGCAGGAACAGTTCAGGACAGGAGATGAATAGACCCAGTCATTTACCCATCACATTGTGGCTCTTGTTAAAGTCACTCAGGTCCTTACACTTGCTCATTTTTCCTGCTTCCAACACATCAACACAACAACTGACTGTTTATGTTTAGCCTAATACATCCCACTACTTGGCAGTAGTCAGTTTTCAATGTAATCGGATAATTAACAAGTATTCACCAAAGTGGATATGACGAAATCCACAGAGCCCGAGGGGAATAATTGTTTTAGTATATGCTACGTGGGAACAAAAATCTTTTTACAATAAATTTTTTACTTTTTAAAAAAAATTATGACAGATGCATGAGTTCAAGCACGCATGCAAACAGGTACATAAATGCCGTGTCACAGTGTCTCCTTAACTCTTTTTAAGTTTTAGTGAATGCTATGTTGAAGAAAAACAAACTAAGCAAATTAAAATGAAATTGGGTATATTTTTCCATTTTAAAACGTGATAATGATGACGTCGGCTACGCCAAGTAACCGTGACAAACTGTGAGTGTCTGTCATTTTGATTCAAACATTACCCATTTGGGATAATGTTCTCTAATCCCCTGATAGCAGACCAATCAGATCACACCATTCCCATGTAGTTTAAACTACAATGTTATTAACTTCACCTGTTATTGATAATGATTTTTTTATGTTATAGCTGATCGGTGTAAATGCGTAATGCATTGTAAGTACCCTTAATTGTATGCATAACAGATTATAAGGCAAGAGTTTAGTACCATAGCTTATGTACAAAATTGTGTATACTCCACTCACAATGTTTAATGCACTAAAAGCAATTCTCTGCACTATATTAACCCTTTCCTAGATGTTTCACCTCCAAGTCACTAAAAGTTATTACTGTATATCATTATCCTAATTTACATTGCTCTCTAGACTCTTTAGTCTTTTTTAAATCATCTTTACAAACTCATTCACTCGCTTATTTGCTTATTCCTGCTTAGTCCTACTAGGGTCAGCCAACTCTGGGGGAAGGCAGGGTAAGCCCTGAACCTGATACCCGCCAGACCATCACAGGGTCAATACACACACCAGCGTTCACACCCACATTCGCCAATTAACAGACCTTTCAACTGTGGGAGGAAACCGGAGTACACAGGGGATACTTATGCAAGCACGAGGAGACCATGCAAGCTCCACACAAGAACGCCCTTGCCAAGCCCAGGACTCGAACCCAGGATCTTCTTGCTGTGAGGGGGACATGAAAACCACTACGTCACTGTGCCATCATCTTTAGAAACAATAAATAAAACTTCTACCAGACTCCACTGAATGTCATAGAATTTTAAAGCTATTTTTATTGAATTTATTTTATTTAAAGCTATTTTTATTAGCATTACTTGATAAATTTAAGCTTATACTGTATGTATATACTGCCTATACTCTATGTGTATTCTTGCCGGGTACTCCGGTTTCCTCCCGGAATATAGTTGTGTGTGTATTGTCCCTACGATGGACTGGCGAGCTATTCAAGGTGTGTCCCGCCTTTGCCCACGACGGCTAAGATAGGTTCCAGCCTCCCTGTGACCCTAATAGCATTAAGAATTTCAGCAAATAAATGAATAGATGATGGTCATGAGGAATCATTTACACTCATGAACTGGAATCACAGAGTCCTGACCTTAACCCTGTTGAAAGTTTTTGGGATGTGCTGGAGAAGACTTTATGGAGTGGTTCAGTTTTCCCGTCAGCAATTCAAGATGTCGGTGAAAAATTAACCCAACGCGGGATGGAAATAAATGTTGTGATGATGCTTAAGTTGGTCAAAACAATGCCATGGTGAATATGTGCTGTAAGGTTAAAGGTGGTCCAGCAAAATATTAGAGTAACACACTATTTACTTATCATACTAGTCATACTGGTATAATTACATTTTCGTATACGCTTTTCTTTTCATTTACATTACATTTATTTTCTCTTTTATACCGCAGGGACAAGCAAAACTTGGAGCCAAAAGTAACACCCAAACAGAACAATCTCCATCTGACAACACCCAGCCACCATGGATGGAACTTGCCAAAAGAAAATCTCTTGCCTGGAGTGACAAGACCTTTGAATCTATGAATATTTAATAATGCAAACAGGTTTGAAGTGCACAAAGACAATTGACAGAATAAATTTTTGTAAATACAGACTGTGCTAGATGTGCAGAATTACCATCCTTTCAAAAGTGAAAGCGAAAACACTTAAAATCTTTTTTTTTTAATTCCAGTACATGCTTTAAAAGACTGAAACACTGATCAAGGTGGTTTACAGTATACTGGAAAACTATACTACTCACACTTACTCATTTGCCAGGTCGCACAAATCCTCTTAGGGTCGCGGGGAGGCTGGAGCCAAACTCAGCTGACAGTGAGCAATGGCGGGGTATGCCATGAACAGCTCACCAGACCATCGCAGGGCCAACACACACACAAACTCAAACCTAGGGGAAGTTTGGAACAACCAATATGCCTAATGTGCATGTGTTTGGACTGTGGGAGGAACCCAGAGGAAACCCACGCAAGCACAGGGTGAACATGCAAACTCCACACAGAAACACCAGAGCCCAGGACTCGAACCCAGGACCTTCTTGCTGTGAGGTGGACATGCTAAACACTACACCACCGTGCGGCCAAAACTTCACTAAAGTAATATATTATGCTGTTATGTTTGTATGTTATCCCAAAGTTGTTCCTTTGTAGTTACACAATTCTAAACCATCTACCTATGCATAAATTCAACTGGTTTAGACACACACATAAAAAACAGAATAGGCAAAATGTTGTGAGTATTTTAAAATAATTATTCTTGATGAGCGAAAACGCAACACATTATCATTCGGTCTTATTATCATTTTATTACAGGTTCCATGTAATAGGAAAATGTGCACTTCTAAATCATCCGCATGCATAATGCACTTCTAAATAATCCCCATAATCCTAATTTGTCATTATCTACAATTATCATAAGTGTTCAATGTAAATTATTTTATTAATACACAAACCTGACATGTCCTATTCATTGTGGGAAAGATTTTTAATTCCTAGGATTGAAGCAACTAAAAGATTGTGTTTCATGGCTGTAGTAGTGACAGACATTCACTGAGCTGCTACATGTAGTAGTGGCATATATTATGGTTGGAATTCTAGTGCCAAAAGTGAGAAAAGTGGCAAACAAGACAACTGTAGCAGAGCTTCCAGCAAATGCACTGAATACCGAGATGAACTACATCTGTACCTCTGAGTCACTTTTACATCTTATATGTTCATATTAAACCCCACCATCTAAATTATGTTCATAAAATAATTTTTAATGAATGGAATTAGACTTAAATTGGAGGATAAGTTTTGCCAACTGCAAATAGGAACTTAATGTCATTGCATATGCATGTACAGTAATTATCTGGAAGTTAGACATCAGTTTACCCACTGATTACTACAGTGATTTAGTTCAGTGGACACTATAAGAATAAAGTGCTGTTAAAAGCATGTGAGATCAGTAATTATTGTTTACATTATCTGCAAGGTCTTTCATCTGAATAAACTGCTACAGATTTACATGTTGAACTTGTAATTGTACATACAAAACATTCATCAGTAACTCGGTAATACTGAGTAATGCTGTGGAGATACTCCTCTCTATTTAATCCTTAATTAATTTTACAATTATGGCATTTTTTAAAATTATTATTATTATTTTTTAATTTTGATTTTAATATACTTTATTAATCCGGCAAGGGAAATTATTACCTCTGCATTTAACCCATCCAAAGTGAGCACACACACTCGGAGCAGTGGGATGCCACACACTGCAGTGCCTGGAGAGCAGTTGGGGGTTAGGTGCCTTGCTGAAGGGCACTTCAGCCATAAAAGTAGAGGAAGGGAAGGTGCAGCTCACTCCCCCACCGTCACCCATTTTTCCTGCTGGTTTGGGAATTGAACCAGCAACCTTTTGGTCCCAAACCCTCTTCTCTAACCATTATACCACAGCTGCCCCCACATCCACGGGTACACCCTTATCTAGAGTGACTTATGTGTCTTTTTTTTTTTTTTTTTTATTAACCCGTCATGCACATATGTTTGTTCAGTACTCTACATCAAGAACACTGGTTTGGGCTCAGTGTCAATGACAGTTTCTGCACTTAATATTGTCACTTTTTGCCATTTTTGCACATATTTCCTTATAGTTTATTTCTCACTTTATATTTATCTTTATTGGCTAAAACTCTGGACTAAGCCTACTTAACTGTTTTTCTGTACAGTGTGCAAAGTTAAACTGGAGTCAAATTCCTCGTTTGTGTACATAAACTTGTCCAAATTAAACTAATTCTGATCATACATCTGAGCAGTTGAGGGTTAAGGGCCTTGCTCAAGAGCCCAACAGAAGCAGATTGGTGGTATTGAAGCTTGAACCCCTGACCTTCAGTCAGTAACAAAGAGCCTTAACCACCTGAGCCCCCACAATTTTATTACTGAAAATCAAAGGTATCTGCCCTGCGATGGCCTGGTGAGCTGTCCAGGGTGTACTCTGCCCTCGCCCAGAGTCGGCTGAGATGGGCGCCAGG
>JBCNYH010000009.1:15693806-15707017 GCA_039654325.1 Tandanus tandanus
AGTTAGCTGCACTGGGGGGACAGCAGTGACATCCCGCTGATAGTGGGGCTTGAACCCCTGACCTTGGGATCAGTAATTCAGCACCCTACCACCAGGCCACCACTGCCCCCATCTTGGGATAAAGCTTAAATCAAATAAAAATATGAAAATTTAAAATTGAAATTTTGCTATAGTTATGGTCCTGTGCAGAATATACCAAAAACAATTATTTAATATAAATATTAGGAGCTGCCTAAAAGCGGAGCCCCGAAGATGTTTGCATTTATTTTCAGTAAAGAAACAACCATAATATAACTTACTATCTTTTCAGTGTTATTCAGAAACTTAACTAAAACTATTGACGAAACAAACATTTCCAGCGAAGTGCAAGTGCACTCAGCGCCAACAGCGGTGGCACGTGGTGCTTTGGGTTGCCCGTGTGACCATGTGAGCATGGATGCTACAACAGAGTCATGGCTTAACGACATTTCAAATTCAAATTCAAATTTATTTGTCACGTACAACATCATACACAGAACAATATGTAGTGAAATGCTTGTTTCATTTGCATAAGTATATAGCTCTTATTGGCCGAGCTCTCACAGGAGGGAGGGAAGGCATACGCTCCCCTGTCACTTACATCAATCACCAGCCAATCCATGGGCATCTGGGAGCTCAATAGTACAAAGAGGGCGGATAGCGGCCGCCTCCCTGCGATAGGATTAAGTGGCATAGAAAATGAATGAACGGAAGAAATGAAATATTATGAGATACGTTCTCATGACAGGAGACTTTATTTATTATCCACCACCATCACACATCCAGGTGGATAATTAACACATAAATGCAAAAATATATAAATAATACACATTTCAGGTTACCTGGTAATCAGACATGTATGCAGCTTGTGTTTTTATTTACATGCGAAATGTTTGTTTATGGGGTGGCACTGTGGTGTAGTGGTTAGCACGTCCGCCTCACAACTAGAAAGTCCCTGGCTTGAATCCCAGGCTCGGGGCGTTTCTATGAATGAATAGAAGAAATGAAATATTATGAGATACCTTCTCATGACAGGTGACTTTATTTATTATCCACCATCACACGCCCAGGTGAATAATAATAAATACATAAATGCAAAAATGTATAAATAATAAACGTTACCTGGTAATCAGACATGTAAGCAGATTGTGTTGTTATTTAGATGTGAAATGTTTGTTTATGTGGTGGCACTGTGGCATAGTGGTTAGCACGTCAGCCTCACAGCTAGAAAGTCCCTGGCTTGAATCCCAGGCTCGGGGCGTTTTGATGTAAAGTTTGCATGTTCTCCCCGTGCATGCATGGGTTTCATCTGGGTACTCCGGTTTCCTCCCACAGCCCAAAAGGCATGCACATTAAGCTAATTGGCTGTTCTAAGCTGCCTCTACTGTGTGTGTGTGTGTGTGTGTGTGTGTGTGTATGTGTGTGTTGGCCCTGTGATGGCTAGGCGAGCTGTTCAGGGTGTACCCCACCTTCACCCAGACTGGGCTGAGATAGGCTCCATCCTCCCTAATAGTAGGATTCGGCAAGTGAGAGAGTGAGAGTGGGCGTGTGTTTGTTTATCTCAGAACAGTGAAGCCGGTAGTCCGTTAATTTTGCTCGAATCCCAACAAGCCTCGTCCTTCCTTCATCACTACACTCACCGTGGTAGGAACCGCAGGCTATGTAGTGCACTTCGAGTGCTTTGGGATGGGGTTTGTTATCTAGTGCCAGGTTCAGTGCCCGGCAGGTGGCTGGTCACATCCTGGCAGTGTTGAGTGAGGAGGGGCTGGACTGGGCTGGGCTGGACTGGGCTAAACTGGGCTCATCCGGCTAGCTCAGCTTGTTCGGGGATGCGCCGTGTCAGCGGTAAGTTATAACCGTTCTGTCTCTTTTTATAACCGCGTTATAAAGCTCTGCATAACTCAAATGACTGGTGTGTATTAGAGCAGTGTTTTTGGGGGACGCGGCGGTTAGCAACGTGTGCCGCAAACAAAAACTTGGTTTGTGGACCCAATATAAGCGTCGAGGAGACAGGAAGACCGGACCAACCAGTCGGGTACGAGGTATTTAAAAAGGGAAATAGATGTGAGAGGAATCCGCGTCGTGTTGTTCGCCCCCGACACCAAAACGGGCCGGGTGTTAGTTAGCGGATTGTTTAGCCTGCTAGCCGGTTTGTTAGCATACCTTTATTTCAGGCCGTTTCTGGTGGGCGCTGTTGTTTAGCTGGAGGAAGAAACGCTGGCTTTGAACTAATTTAACAGTAGAACTGGTACACAAGTTCTCTTATTGCTTTATCAACGCCATCACAAATATAACGGGCATCTTTTCTATCCTGTACCGTGAGCTAGGAGTTTACAAAAGGGTTGCTATGGTAGCTACAGTATGTTGTTGTTGTTGTTATCTGAACTCACGCGCATCATGAAGCCATGACAGTCAGCAACAGCAAGCAGAACTGAAGAAGGTTTTACTCTCATGGTTGCCAGGTTTGTGTGACAAAAACAGCCCTCAGACGTCTCAAAAACTGTCACTTCATGTCTAAACATTTTCTACAGTTTCTCAGTTCTCTGTAAACAACAGGCCCTGGGAGGTGGTACTGTGTCACCCCTGAAGGATAAGTGCACCTGAGGGGATGAACAAACTGTATGTGTGTGGGGGGGTATTTAGTATGGACTACATGGGAATGCGGCATTCTGATTGGTACGTTATACAGGGGTCATGGGCATTATCCACCTGGCAAGTAATCGGAATAATGAGTAAATCAAAACGGCGGACAAAAAGCAGTCAGGGGAGTCCCTAAAACGAATGACAACAGCAAGAATAACGGGAATGACGAATGGTGGGCAGTACCGCACGTATCACCTTCTCCTTCACCATGCCTCAAAGCGAATAACACATTTCTACCAACAATACCGCTCACATAATCCCTCATTCGCTCCTCACACACACACACACACACACACACACACACACACTTTTACCTGTAATACAGCTCATATCACCTTGTTCTTTACCATGCCAAAAAGTGAACAGGTAAAAGTGTGTGTGTGGGAGAAGCGAATGAGGGGCGAATGAGGGATTATGTGAGCAGTATTGTTGGTAAAAATGTGTTATTCTATGTGTTAAATCGGTCATTCGCTTTTTGGTATTGCGAAGGAGAAGGTGATACGTGCGGTACCGCCCACCGTTCGTCATTCCCGTTATTTTTGCTGTTGTCATTCGTCGTTCGCTTTCCTTCGTCATTCGTTTTAGGGACTCCCAGCAGTCAGCGATTCTGAAATCAGATAAATTCAACGGAATGCTGTCCCAAGAAATATGAAGAAATGTACACAGCATATCTGAAGGTCGGGGGTTCAAGCCCCACTATCACCAAGTTGTCATTGCTTGAACGTGGTCATGTCGAAGGTTATGCTTCGAAGGATGTTTTTCATGGCGATTTTTGACGATATCAAATTTTCGTCCAGGTACGCCATTGGCTCTTACTCGAAACACTACCTACTAATTATTGGCCGAGATTATCGGTCGACCCCTAACAGACACACAGTCTACAATAGATCGATGGAGACGTATGAATGGTTTGACTTAAATTAAACTAGGGCTGTTTAAATGATTGTTTAAAGGTAAGAATGCTTACTTTGCTTATAGTGGTCGGTCGTAATTATGACGATGTTCACAACTTATAGTCTTGTCCATTTCAAGGTCGGTGAGATCTCTGGTGGCTTTGTAGTCCGAATTCAGATGCACATCATCTGCCACAGGTGGGGCACAGTATACCGCCATTGGGTGCTCTGTTGAGTCTGGCATGTCTCATGACTGACTTCAGAACTCCGGCGAATTTAGGATAAGAGGAAAGCAGTGCGGGTTTAAAGACGAAAGAGTGCTGTGTCACTGGAGAGAGGTTCGGGTGAGTACATGATCGGCAGTCAGAAAAACAGTCTCGCGCTAAGTGGACATTTTAATCCATATTCAGAAGGTAAATTAGTTTAGTTTGAGACGGTTGCATCCAGGGCTTTAATTGTGCGTGATGATCACTGAGAGCATCAGTGGTGAACATTAAATTTGATTTGCCTTATTTTAAATGTAAGGTCCATAGTGCTGACCCGAGCCATAAGTCCTGATGTCATAATGACAGCATGTAGAGGTTGGGTTAGAAATCCGGTCCTTAGAACACCGCAGTCATGAGGTTTACTATGTCCTGTAATGGGAAATTGGGAAAGGGCTGTTATGAGGCAGGCAGACGGTATCGAAAGCACCCAAGTCAGCTGACATAAGAAAATAATATATTAATTTGCTTTTTAGGTTTGAGCCCCATCCACACCTATAAACCTGCGGAACTAAGCTTTCTTTTCAAACACGTCCTTAGGGTGTCGTCATCATTTCTTCTGCCTGCTGATCAGGCTGTGTTTACAAATGTAATTCTGTTTTGTTTTATGATTCTACCGTCATTACACGATGCAAAAGATTTTGTACTGCAGCTGAATCCATCACTGATAGTAGCGCTACATGCAGATATTTTGGATGCGACCCATTATATCAAATTCAAATTCAACTTTATTTGTCACGTACAAAATCATACACAGTACAATATGTAGTGGAATGCTTGTTACGACTGTCCTAAAATTTGAAGAATAAACTATCAATATCAAGAAGAAAAAGAACAATAACTATAACTATTTGAAGGACTTTATAATTAAAGGTCAATATAAATATAAAAATGTAAAATATAAAATAAAATATAAAATAAAATATAGAATACAAAAATATATAAAATGAAATCTAACATAATACCTTAATACGTAATCATTTTAAAACTTTTGGCCAACTGTGTCGTTGACGAGGAGAAGAGCCGTTACTGAAGATGAATGGATTAATGAACAAGGGGTTTCTTCTCATTTTACCTTTTCTACTTTTTGAGGCGTTTGATCAGGGTTTTGTGAAACTGTATTTAAAAATATCAGAATACATGCAAACGGGGCTTGAGATGAGTCCAATGATTTATGAAGAGAAATGTATTTTTACTATTGAGTAAAAGTACTAATAATCTAGGAATTGGATATGTTAATTTTTTTGGAATAATGATGTTGGTAGTGCGTGTTATCTATCCTGTTGCTATCACTTGTTGGCTCCAGCTTTGTCCCGCAACCCTGATGGAAAAGTGGTACAGATGATGGATGGAAGGATAGTAAGTGAGTGTATAAACAACTATAATAGCTGAATACTGGTTTTTACCAGTTGAATTCCTTTTATTTTTTATTTTTTAAAACAAACTCCTGCACAGAGTTTTGCCATGACTAGATGTTCCTGCCTGTTCGTCATGGTGACCAGTGTTGTATTCTGGTGCACCATCAAGTTTTCATTTGATGTCATTGGCAATACCGATATGCTTGTATTTTCGATGCATTTCAAAAGTAATACTAGTATTTTTGTATTTCCGCTTGCTATTAGAATAAGAGGAGACAGAATGTACAGATGGCGGAGGGGCGGCTGGATACAGATTTAGTACTGGTGAACAAAAATCACCTGACAAAAGTGCTGATATTTAGGCTGATGGACTAATCACTGGCCGGTTAAACTGTGCACTTGGCCCCATATTTATCGTGTTCAAACAAGAACATGCATTAGATGAAGGAAAGACACAATGTAAGAAATGGATTTTATCACTTTTTTAAAAAGTTGTTTCATGACATTAGGTTTTCCAGCACCCTCTAGGAATTTGGGATCGATTCAGAAACACTTGGCATCTAATTCGTCGACCCAGCCCCATGACAACGCGTTCCAAAATGGTTTATCATAATACAGAACAGCCTGTGCATTTGCATGCACGCTTTTGTGTTTCTGCCTCACGTTTACACAGAAGCCACAGAAACAGATTGTGTGCCGAGGGACCGACTGCGCCCGTCTGTGTCCCACTGGGCGTCCATACTTGCCCAGTCAGCTGTGAGTTCTCCCCCCAACAGACATGACCATGGCCTGGTGAAAGGTTCCAGCAGAGGCCCAGGCTCACAATGGGACGTACTCGCTGGGGATGGTGTCTGAGCTCACACCAACAGCTGGCCCCGTAGCCATCAGGGACCATCACGCCATACTCCACCAGTCCGAAAGTTCTGCCCCCGGAGGCCTGAAGCACAGTGTCCTCCTCCTGCTGTTCCACGCGTCTATCATCATTACTTAGTGGAATTGAGGGGTGGAGTTTGAGGAAGATAGCGTTGCAGAACTGTGAGCAATTGCATAATAGGTTGCACTCTGAAGTTGGCTGTACCAGGATAAAGGGTCATTTTTTTGTTATGGGATCAGATATATTCTGTTAATAAAATCATATTGGATAATGAACTCGATTAATGATTTGATTAAAATCACAAAATGGCCCATAATTCATTGTTTTTTGTACTTGATCCCCCTGGTTCTGTAGTAATTGTGTGAGTTTATTTTTATGTGGGTCTTTAATAGGGATGAGAATCACCAGCGACCACCAGATATATATAACATCATGATGCTTTGGTGGCGATTTGATGTGCATTGCGATTCTGAAAATATGAATCAATAAATATTCTGCTTTAATATACATTTTTTTTTGTATTTCTTTACATTTGTTTTTATTTTTAAGCCTTGAACAATGTAAAAGAAAGTTGAGTCATACCTCTAAATCCCTAAACCTTGAAAGCTTTGTTCAAGAGCCGCACAACTGAATTGAAGGAGTATTTGAATGTATTTGAAAGGGCAGCATTTAAACAATACAAACTTACTTCAAAAACAGTGAATACAATTTTTTTTCGGAGCCAGTGTGGCGATACATCAATCGCCACACAAAATCTGTTGACTGTTCAGTTCTTAGTTTTTTGTTAAATCAGCTAATAATAGTTCCCACTCCTAGCCTTTAATGAAAAGAGTCATGCTGCATTCATTTATCGTGAGAAACTTACATTAGGGGTGGACAAATCCGTAGCCAGTAGGTTTCCGTTAGGGCTGGACGATATCCGAGAGTAACGGACAAGATTACATACCGAAGGATGGGGCTAGCTGGCTACTGCTACTGACATCCTGAGCTGCCAGCAAGCAAAGTAGTGCTGTGGACACCCATACATGGAAGACGAAACAGAGGCCGCCCCAGCTCAGCCATGGTCGATGTCCTGATACAGGACGCTGGCGCAGCAAGCCCAGTGGAGCTCAGGGCGACCTAAGAGAGAGGGATATATGACCTTAATTAAAAAAAAAAAATCAGATTTTTGAGCCTTCACCCGATTTACGATTCAGATTATTTTTTAAGCAAATATATTATTGAAATAAAACTTATTTCAATAATATATTTGCTTAAAAAATAATCTGAATCGTAAATCGGGTGTAGGCTCAAAAATACAGAGAGGAAGCAAGCATTCCTTTAATTGGGTTAGAACTGGAACTGGTGAATCGCCAGGTGCTGCTCTGTAGCGGCTCACTGCACTTTGTCCTTCAGGATCAATGAAATGTAAACCCAAGTAAACAAATTTGAAAAAAAATTATGAAAATGTGCCTTTTGGAGGAAAAAAAAATGTCTTGTATACCCGAAGTGGGACTTTTTTAGCAGGCATGTGGAGGCTACCATTAGCTTTCACGTTTTGCAGAGCTATACTCGTCTCCGTGCTTCTGTCCGGGATGCGGAAATAAGTTTTTTGTGTTTCTACCTTTAATCCCCACAGATTTCAGACAAACTTAACAGTGGAGAATGGTGTGTGCTGTTGGACTTCACGTAACCAAACCATTTCTGACCAAAAATTTTCCATTGTTTGATATGAATGTTTTTTATATTTAAATTATCAGTTAGATAATATCAGCCATGCACACCAAGAACAACATTCGAAATACTCTCATCGCTAATATCTGCTGTTTCATCTGCTACTACACAGACAGGGACTCCCTCAAGCAACTGTTCCAAAGCTTGCAGATGCTCATCAAAAAGCCTTGGTACATAAAGCTGTCCTAAAGTTGTTCTTTGCTTAACTTGCAAAACAGCGCTCCATTGTCCTTGTAAAAATCATCTGGATACCGTTTTACCCACTCTGCCACACTTGCACGTGTAACTGCTTGCATGCGACGGACTTTAGTTCGAGCTGCCGTGTCTAAACTGCCTGTAGTTTAGATCAAGTAGTCAGCTCGAATTATTACTAAAACATAAACAAACATCAGGCAGATGCGGACAGGAAACGGTCTTTTAAAATGCAGTCTTGTGATTGGCAGGTTTAGCAACAGATATAGCACGGTACACCAATTTTATCGCTGCTTATAAGATATACACGGAAGTAAACGACTGCTACACATTCACGGCGGTCCGAAAAGGATTGTGTCGATGTTTATTGACATTTATTTATTTATTTATTTGTGATTAGTAAATGGTTTTTATTAAAAAGTCTATTTTTGTGTCAGTCTCCGTTTCATTATCCAAATTCTGCGATTTCCGTCCGTTCTCTGCGAACACAGAAAATCATAGGCTCTATGCAAGAGACCCCTGCATGTAGACACCTAGTATACTTTATGTTGGGCCTTATTTATTGTTACACAGCAGGACACTAGTAATATTTTCTGAATTACGATAAAAAATGTTATTAGAGTAAATATATTGCTCAAAAATGACCCAGTACAGATTTCGATTCATTCTGCTGTGATAAAAGCATTTAGCTTATAACTTGTTACTACTATTTCTTACTAACCGAGTTTTACTTTAGGATGTGTATTTTTATTCACTCCAGAAGATATGGGTTAAACCGTTTACATACAGGATCTAAATTTTAATTATTAAATTTTTCCTGAAGCTAATATATAATATAAATGTGATTTTTATTTCTAGACTGGTGGAAATACATCCATGTACATGTATTACATTTCAAAAATTGTTTCATGTACAAGTAACTAACACAACTCATGTTGCAAGAGTTCTACAGTAGCAATAAGAACTTGGGCAAACTATTTTGAGGGGATACATTCTGGATTTTAACATTTAAAAGACTAAATTACTGTGAATTATAGGTAAGTTTTAACAAGAGACAAGAGTCTACTGCTATATCTGTTGATTAAAAAAAAAAAAATCTCATTTTATTCATAATAAAATGTATGTACAACAAAAATGTTACTATAACAGATTGCTTTTGTTTCTGGAAAAGCTACAAGTTCCTTTTTTAATGCTTTACTGTAATATACTATAAGCAAGAGTACTTATTCTTGAGATACTCTACCTATTATACTTCATCCTGTGTAATGGACACATGGTTTGACCGGTAGCTCTGATACTTTTCACAGATTAATTTAGTCTCATAAGGTGTTGTTTAACAATCAAAAAGCACAAAAACTATAAGTATTATTTTTGACTGTGGACCCTAAACCTACAGTATATACCCTGCTTGTGAAAAAGCCCGTAGCTGAAAACATTGTAGGTTACTTTGAAGATGTTATTGAATAAATGTATAATTTATTTCCAGAGTACTCAGATACTCTCGATTTTTAATACACATCCAAAATCACTTGCCTTTTTATGGGTTTAATTATATTTGCCTCTAAGTCCATCAGACTTCTAGACGAAACACAATACTTGGCAATTACACTCCTTTATCCAACCTGCAAATCGGAAATTTCCAACACGCATGACTATCCAGGAATGTGAAATTTGTAATTCATTTGGTTCAGTGTTGTCTTTAAAAGGATTGCAGTTGCCCTGTGTTTGGCATCCTGACTAATCCATTTGACTGTATTGTCCAGCTCAGGCTGGATGAATGCCCTGGAGGTGTGTGTCTGCTACTGGGGTGATCCCCTGTGTCTGAAAGCATGTGTAAACAGCAAGAGCCGAGGAAGGGCTGGACACGATACCTCAGACATAAGGCGTCCTTCTGCTGCTCCTTTGATTTGAGAAGAGCTGCTGAGTAAATGGGATTTGAAAGTTTATCCCCCCTCCTTGGTCTCTGTGCTGGCCATCTCAGCTGGCCTTTGTACGGGTCAGTGTAGGCCACCACCCCCTTGCCATGTCTCCTTTGTCCTGACACTGGCTTTTCTGTTAATTTCGTCATGATGCATTGACTGGCAGCAGGTTCAATAGATACAATTACTGTGTTATGCTCTAAGGCTGGAAGAATGTTGGGGTGTAAACTGAATTAGCCTTAATATTATATTTATATTAGTATATACAACACGGGAACGGTGCAATCTGATTGGTCTGCTATCAGAGGATTAAAAAAACTTTTCCTGAGTGGATGATGCTTGAATCAAAATGAAACAAATTTTTTTCCCTGTCATTTCCTCGTTATTATTATAATTTAAATTATGAGGTGGTAATCTAAAAAATAAATTATCCATCTGTATTAATCAGGAAACTCTTGTTTTTGGTCAGAATGATCACATTTTAAAAGAAATCCAGTACATTTCTTCTATATCAGCAAACATTATGCCTGAACAAACCAGCCAGGGGCATTTGATAGCCTCCAGCAGTTGGTGTCATGAAAACACCTGTTTATGTTGGCCCACCAAACAGATGGTCGTCAGTTAGCTGACCCTGAGGAGCGACTCGGCAGCTGAGGATCAATTAGAAAGCCACCGTGAGTCAAACAGCATGGCCACACCATCCAGCTCTTCAACCCCATCAAAGCATGTTTAGGCCTTTTTCAGGTGTACAAGTACTGTTAGATTTACCAGGTGTAGCAGATTATACCATCATGCGATTGATTATATTCTGGTAACTAGCACTTGTGTTTTATTTGCTTTCGAATGCAATGTGACTCCGTGGAAATTTGACAACAATTGCACATTTTTATATCCTACAGGAAATCATGGTGGTGTTACAGCTCTTATAAACAGTCTGCATCTTTTGTAGCGTTTTTCACGTCTGAGAAATCACAATGCGTTCAGGGTTGAAGTCATCTTTGTCTGATGAGTTTCCTCATAAAACGTCAAGGAACAGTTTTAGGGTACCTATATGCTTAAAAAAAAACATGGCTTGTAGTTTACATTTATAAAAAGATGTAATACTGGGTCCCAGTGTATATATGCCAAGCAAATATGATGATTGGAAGAAGAAGAAGAAAAAAAAAATCATACAGCAACTGTGTCTGTGGTGGATTTCCAACAGAAGCTCACCTTATTTTATTTAATAAGGCACTGATAAGAAATTATCATGAATGAAATCTTATTTAATGAGGAAAGGTATAAAAACCCCTGCTGTGGTCATGGCAAAAACAGTTCTAGTTCTATCCTAAATTTAATTGGAATTCATCATGCCAAAAGAGTTAAAAAGAAAAGTTTCACGTGAGAAAAAGAAGGTTCGGTTCTGGCTTTGCAGGCAGAAAGATACAGTGAGTGTCAGGTTGCTTCTATCCTCAGAATTTCAAAGACAGCTTAGGTTAATAAGAACAAGGTCAAGCAGCAGACATTGGAGACAACACTGGCAGAGGGCAAAAACAACTCTCCATGTTCCAGGATAATTAATTAATATCATTCGAAAACTGTAGGACGACATCAAGTGACCTAGAAAAGGAAAGTCAAATGGCAGCTGGGTTAATTACACTGCAAGCACGGTTTGAAAAAGGATCCTTTGGATGGATTAAAGTCTTGAAAATGTAGTGATTCAGCAAAGAGAGGCAAAGAAAAGCCAAGCTGAAATTTGCTAAAGGCTATGAGAATTTCACTGTAGACTACTGGAGTAAAGTCACCTTTGATGAGTCCAATTTTCAGCTTCTCCCATCACCTGGTTGTCTAATGATTACATGGGGAGCTGTAGAAGCTGGATGGCACACCCCATCTTCGCCCAGTGTCGGCTGAGACACTCCAGTCTCCCCCTGACCCTAATAGTCGGATTAAGTAGTTCAGCAATCTGTGAGTGAGTGAGGAATTACAAGAATAACACGATCCTGATTCAGAAGTAAAGTGAGGAAATCACCATGACATGACGTGATCTGGAGAACAGAATCTCACACATAATTGTCCTCCTTTAGCGATCTCGTGTGTTATAGGCACAGTAAATATTTAAATGTTTGTTACATCTTGGTGTATTGGAACAATCTGTCGGAAATCTTGGTGTGTTGGAACAATTTTCTCCCAGAACAATATTATAACACGAGCACAAAGAGCGCTTGGCTGTTGGAGGTTGATTTTTACACATAGTCACCTGTAGCATTTATCTGCAGAAAATTAAAACAGTGTTTTCATATCGTAAGTAATTCAAAGCACTCAAGACCATATTCCAGTTGAGTTCAGAAACCAATATTTGGTGGAATAACCCTAACTGTTTGATGGTTTGTGACCATCCATCTTCCTTTTTATCACATTCCAGAGGTTTTCAATTGAGCTCAGGTCTTGAGGTTGGGCTGGTAATGACAGGGTGTTGTTTTTGTGGTCGTCCATCTACAAAGTGATTGACCTGGCTGTGCAGCATGGATCACTGTCCTGCTGGAAAACCCAGTCCTCAGATTGGGGAACACTGTCAGAGCAGAATGCAGCAGGTTTTCTTCCAGGATAACCGTATATGTGGCTTGATTATCAATTCCAACCTCCCCAGATCATCACCAAACCCCCACCAAATTTCTCGAGAGAGAGATAGAGAGAGAGAAAATAGTAGAAAAAGTAATTTATGTACATATAAACCAAACACATTTGAAATAATGTGTCAGTTTTCATGCATACTTTTATAGTTCCAAATTTAATGGAAATTCTATAAAGTTATGCCAATAAAATGAGTTTTAACATTTTCTTGGATTTAGGCCACAAGGGGGTAAAATGTTATAGATGTTATGGTTAAATTTTCACCCAAAATATGAATGTTGGCACCCCTGAAAACTACTTGATACCAAATTTATTTGAAATATACCTAGTAGCACACATTTGAGATTAAACTGACCAAAAAAAGCAACCCAAATTGGGTACCCACTTTCTATTAATTTCCCTTTGGTCTATCAATAAATAGGTAAAATTTGGTCCCGCTCTTCAATAACCAGAGGATGGATTTTCAAAAGTGTTGTTTCTTTCGAAGAGATGCAAAGAAACAGTTGTTAGAAGTGTTTGAGCAACTTGAATGGCATCCCTTGTGGAGTCCCTTATCCAGAGTGACTTTCAGAAGTGATTTAAAGTATGTATCAATAAACACGACCTCATACTCATTTACTAGGACATGAACTAAGAATACTATCAGTCTAAAGCAGGGGTCTCAAACTCAATTTACCTGGGGGCCGCTGGAGGCAGAGTCTGGGTGAGGCTGGGCCGCATCAGGT
>JBCNYH010000009.1:15739176-15750439 GCA_039654325.1 Tandanus tandanus
TACACACATACATATACTAACTGCTTACTGAAGTGGATTTGCAATTTAAGTCTAACAATAAACACATTTAAACAAAGAAGCATGTATAATTGTTATTCTATCCAAATCCACTGGATATGTGCAATCACGTATTCTGATTGGCTAATCTACTGCTAGGATATCACCTCATATACCATAAACAGGCATACCATGGGGGTATTTTGTGTTTATTTAAAAACATTTTTTACAAAAAAATAAGTAAATAAAATAAAATAAAATTTAAAAAAGCAACCTGATGAGGGAATCCCTTTATAGCTGTTAGCGTGCAAGTGATAAAACAAGAAACGTGTTGTGCAGATGTTCTGCAACAAAATGTAGCTGTAAACAGACACAAAGTACAATGGGTTCATGAATTCTTAGAAATTTGTGAAGGCATTTGAAAATAAGCACTTCAGGACTGCACACTGTCTATCACAGGGTTACTCATTTGTGTGTGTGAGTGTGTGTTGAGGAGAAGCAAGGAGCATTACTTTGTGCTGCCATTCATTAGCCTCCTCTTCCTTTTTTCTCTTGGCCTCCTCCAACAGGGCGATTTTGGCAGTAAACTCACCCAGTTCTGCAGCCTGAAACACAACAGCACAGAGTTCAGACAATCAAAATACAACAGTCTGTAGTTCCGGTGCCATCTTTAACACTGCTGAATCAATTCAAAGTCTTTCAAACTTCATTAACGATTTTTCATGTTCTCAATGATTACAGTCACTCATGAAGGCTTTCTACGGGATAATGCATGTGACCTACCAGCTGTTCTTGGTTCTTCATCTGATCTGCAGCTTGTTTGGCCAGCGCTGCTCGGGCCTCCTCGGCTGCCAGTTTCTCTCTCTCCAGTCGTTCAGCCTCTTCCCTTGCCCTTTGCCTTTCCTGGTCCAATTCTAGAGCCCGACGTGTCTGTTCTTCGAGCTCTGCATGACACATACAGGCAGACATACAGATACACACAAAGAGAGAGAGAGAGACAGTTCATCTGCCTGAACTATAGGAATAAACCACAACCCGTCTGGAGTGATCTCACCAACCAAACTCTGGGTCTGAATCACGCTGAAATCAAAAGCTATCAAATTATGGTATTTTGACAGATGACCACACAGTTACTTGTATGAAGTACATCGGGGGAGATGTGATGCTTTTTCCACTGAAAAGAGCCAAATTCACAGTACATCTCCATGTAGGGTGCAAACAAAGAGAAGGGATTTGGCCAAACTGAGTTTCTTTTCATCTCAATTAACAGAAACTCAAAATTAAGAAATCAAGGGAAAAAACTAACACTACACTGCTTTTTAAGCCCCCCATATAACAAAGTATGTTTAAAACTAGACATGCGCTCTGTCAGTGTTTATATTTAAGGAAGTAAACACTTATTTTTCATATTTCTTAAACAACCATGATGGAAGACGAATCCTGTGGTGATCATGGAAAAAAATGTTACCGTGTTTCAGAAGGGTCAAATTATTGGCCTGCATCAATCAAAAAATACAATAAAAAAAAAAACTAATAGAGACTGATGACTTTAATCAGGTTAAGAACTGTCCAATTAATCTCAATAACCATGGCAGGAATAAACTGCTGTGTGGCCATAACAAAACCACTTGTTAGTGAGAATCATCAGAATAAAAGCCATCAGGGAGCATAGAGATCAGACTCTGGGGCAATGAAAAAGGTCATGTGATACGATTAGACCAGATTTACCCTGTTCCAGAGAAATGGGTGTGTCAGGGTAAGAAGGGAATTACATGACGCGATGTACCCATCATGCATAGTGGCCACTGTACAAGTCTCTGGAGGCAGTGTGATCTGGGGTTGCTACGTCAGGTCGAGGCTCAGCAACATCATTAAAAAAAGAAGTCAAATGATGACCATGTACAAATTCACTGAATGACCAGTTTACAACCAGTGGAGTTTTTCCTTCGGCAGGAGCACCGGCATATTCCTATCTATCAGGATTCACCGAGTTAAAATCATATAAGAGAGTGAAAAGTTCAGGAAGTATGAAGAATTATTTCCACTCATGAAATGGCCACCACCAGAGTCCTGATCTTAACCCTACTGAAAGTCTTTGGGACGTGCTGGAGAAGACTTTGGAGAGACTTTGGTTCAACTCCCCAATCATTAATACAACATCTTAATGAAAATAAATGCAACTGTGAATGGAACTAAATGTTGTAATAATGTATAAAGCTGCCAGAACAACCCCGCTGAAGGCAGTCCAATGAAATAATAGTGTGTGCAACTTTTTTGGCCAAGCAATTTAAGATGTAGGATAGAATGGTGAGCACTGACTTCCACCAAGGCAGTATCTCCCAATATTAGAAAAAGTGAAAAATGTTTGGACAAATTTAAATTCTTCCTTGACCCATGCTACACAATTCCACCAAGGTTCATGGATACTGGGTATATCAGTTTTGCACAATCCTGCTGCTTGGGGGAGATGAGTAAAATAAGCTTGGGCATACAGAAAATCAATTCAATCCTACCTTTCATCCCTGAGCAAGAACCTCAGCAAGGGTACTAAACCACACAGTTCAATTCAGTTCATCTGTTTTTCAGTGCTTCAGGAGTACCAGACAAACATGTTTGACAGATAAAAACATTGTGCTGTCATGTCTGACATTTTCTGGTCAATGTGACTGCACTTGAGCTACAAACCCAAAGATTCACTTCACTTTACTAGTTTCACTTCTCGTCTGAGAGGTTTCTGCAATGGGCAATTGAAACTTAACGTATTATTAAAGGTCAGGTATTAGATTAATTATCAGACCGTTATTTGACATTTCGGACAACAGTAACGCACCAAAGTATGATTCCAAATACAAAAACTCCACAGCTGCTTCTATACCTCCCCATGAAGAGCTGATTTTGAGTGCACAAGTGCTGGGTGGCCTGTTTGGCTTCCTCCTCCCGTTTATGGTCTTTCAGCTTTCTATGCCTGTAACAACTGCTAAGGACTGTAACAACATTTATGGCTCCGAAAAGTGGAAAAAGCCTCATATCGCCCCCTTAAAGAAACATCTTTGCCCTATAAATGTTATATGAATGCTTTACATTGATATATATATTATAAAATTAAATGAATAAATCTAACATGCCCATGTGAGCACATATTGCTGCATTGACCTCATTCAGAAGGCTCTTGTACCTCTCTGTGCTCTTGCAGTCTGCTCTTCAATCTGTCTGAGTCTCTCGATCAGCTCGTCCTTCTCACGTTCTATTCTTTCCTTCTCCTTCTCTGCAAGTTCACGCTTCTTCTTTTCATTTTCAAGTTGGGCCCTTGAAAAAAGAAGAAACAATAATGAAAAGTATTCTTAAATTAATAGTGTGTGTGTGTGTGTGTGTGTGTGTGTGTGTGTGTGTGTGTGTTTGTTGGAGTTAGGGGGGTTGGGGATTGGAGGATGTGGTTAGTGGCGAGCCATGTGCCAAAAAGCACAGAAAATGATTTTGGTGAAATTTATGGAGAATTTAAATACATGAACTGCTCAAGTAATGTGAGCTGCTTAACATTTAGAGACAAGTAAGCTCAACACTGCCACCATGTGCCAGTAATTAGAAACAATTTTGGTAACATGGGGGAGAAAGAAAAAAAAAAAAAAAAGATTTCTTTTTACATTTTTATCATCAGTACATGAAACACTGCAGTAAAATCTTGGTAAATTAATAAATAATCTATTCACATTTAATGAAAGTGTATTAACAGTAATGCACCAGGAACAGTTCTCAATATATATGTAACTGCAGAAGGTACTAAAACAATTCTATATTCAATTTAAAAAAAAAAAAAAAAAAGCCTGCTCACAGTGTTTTGGTTCGTGCCTACCTGAAGTACATTTATTTTAATTTATTTGCTACTGTTTTTCAAATAAAAATAAACTACCAGCCTAAAATAGACAACTATGACTCCATCCGGGAAGTCCCAAAGCCCTGCTCTACCTTGTGATTGTTGAGTCACGCACATGAAAGTGATGAAGTTTTCACACATGAACCTTCCCGGTAGCGAATCTTTCAGTTTAATTCCACGGCTGAGATCCCAGGTCAGATGTACCAATCAAAAGGAACATTAAAACTCTTATTCATATCTCCATTTGCATGTTTACATCAAATTATGGGGTCACTATCTTTCCTTTCAGTTATATCACTACCATGCAATAAAAGCTAACAGAAAATGGAAAACTGCTTATTACTAGCAAGACGCAATTTTAAAGTATGTGTATTTTCACTGTATTTCAATGTTGGCTTGTTTTTCATTAGTGAACTTTACTGACGTCTATTGGATGTTAATACATGTGTATTAGATATCCCACATTTTATTTTTATTTTTGGATTTTTCCCCATTTTTCTTCCTAATTTAGTCGTATCCAATTCCCACCCATCAACTTTTAGCCTTCCCTGTCACACGACCACCACCGACCAGGGAGGGGCGTAAGCAAGCACATGCCCCCTCTGTGACATGCGATGCTGCCACCCGCATTTTTTCGAACTGCTGCGCATGCGTGTTTGGGGGCGGCCTAACACACTCGGAGGGAAAGCGCTATACGCACCCACGTACGAATGAGCTCACGGACGCCCATGCTGGTGATCGCTGTGAGTGATAGGGGAGTGAGCGTATGCCATCCCGCCCTCCCGTGAGAGCTCGGCCAATCAGCTCCCATGGACTCCCGGTCACGGAGGGCTGTGGCATCAATCCAGATTCAAACTTGCGATCTCCGGGTTGATAGTTGCACACCTTGTCGATGCGCCACTCGGGAGCCCGATATCCCACAACCTTAATGCAAATCTTACAATATCGCAAAAATGAAATCAAATATGTGGGTCTGCCCTGTGACTCGAACCTGCTCCAAAATGTAATGCTTTATTCTCTGGTCCATGCTACAAGCTTCTACCAAATTTTACAGAAATCAGGTTATACAGGAAATAGGTTTTGCTTAATCCTGCTTAAATATGGATGGAGAATATGGAAATACTCTCTCAATAGGAAAGAATTTATAGGCTTGTTAAGAAATATTTCAGTTGACTACCAAAACTTCAAAACAGACTTATTTACAGGTTTAACCTAATAAAGAATGATTATGGAATATATAGATTAAGACACTGCCTAAAGGAGGAGCTCCAGATAGATATCTCTACTGATAGGTGTCGGAGGCTGGTGTTATACGAGTAGCGCAGTGCATACGTGGGCTGAACAGCCTCTGATTGTGCGTGGGTAAGAAATAACTTCAGCCCTGGGAGGGGAAAAACCAAAGATTTCAATCTCTTGCATTTCCGGATTATAGCTTGGAGTGAAAGCAGGAAACGTTAACACTTATTTTTCTTTTCACCCCTTTTCACTAGCTGATTTCCACATTCATTTGTATCATATGTCTTGTTAGTTTAATTATCCATTTAACAAGTTCATGTTCCATGTTCCTTTTCTTTATGAAAGGCTGTCTGCCTACTTGGAGTTAAATAATTTAAAAAATATATTTTTTGCAAGTCTGAGTATTGAGTTTCAGTTTTGTTATTAATAATAATTTTTTTCTTTTTTATTGGTAACCAGTCTTCATGCAATACATATCAGCCAACATCAAAATGTAACTGTTGTTGCAATTCAGTGACGTTGGTTCCTTATACAGGTGTTGCAATTTTATAAAACTGGATCTATAACTAGTTGAATATTCGAGTTAATTCTAGTTGTACCTCTCCATTTGTTTCTGGTGTTTCTCCTCTCTCGCCTGGGCCTTCATCTGCTGCACTTCAATGGTATCTGGTTTCCTTCTCCTCATATAAAGCTCGTGGTTCCCCATGCACAGTGCCAAGATCCGTTTATTGATCCTCAACCGCGGTGCGTAGAACACAAAATCCTGTAAGTGAATAAATGAAATTGATTCACCTGTGTTTTTAAGCAGCTCAGAGCTACACTAAACTACACACACCTTTAAACTAAATTATTTAAAATCTGTGCTTCAATGTTCTAGTTACAAATTTAAGGTGTACCTACGCTTTATTATCTAATAATTTGTAATGTTTGAATTTAAAAAAAAATATATATATATATATATATACATTTTTACATCAGAATAAGACCACTTAGTATAATCTCTTCAACTGAAAAGATGTTTTAAATTACATGTAAGAACTATAATCAAATTGTAAAAAAAATTAAAATTAAAAAATTACAATCAAACGCTTCTCAATATAACGTAATCAGAAGAGATAATACATGTGCTTCTTATTGATGTGTTAAAATGTCAGTTTAATAATGAAGTTAGGTCAGATAAAAAGTAACGTGCTATGAATGGCGTTCATAAAAGTTTACATTTAATTCTCAGAATCTTTAACCTGCCAAATCTCCAGTCATTTTTTAATCTCAGATCATTCATATATGCAAATACTTGTTAACTCAATTGTCCTTTCAAATCAACCAATAAATGCATGTGTGCATTAAAAACTTGTACATAAGGTACAGTATATCATCCTGATAAGCTTCTTGTAGCACTACGAGCAAATTTGCAGGCGAGTTGTTTGTTTGAGGAAGAACACAATTGTGTGCATGAATGAATATGGTATGGTAAGGTAAAGTCTGTTGAGTTTTTTCCACCCGAGCCTACTGGCTCATCAGGCCGGAGTTTATCCCCGGTTTCTGTAACGCGAAGCGACTTGGACTTCACCTCCTCCTGGATGGGACTCCAGTCCATCGCAGGTTACCTTCCCAGTATTTTTACTGGTATCCATTTATACTACTGGATGGACAGAGGCACACTTGTGGTTAAGACCTTGCTTAGCATGGTGGGGCTTTAACGGGGATTCGAACCCACAATCTCTCGGATCATGAGTCCAGCCCCCTAACCACTACACCCCCGACCCCATGAATAAATATAACTTACGTAAAGACTAAATCTACTATACTTAGCAATCCTCTGTGAATGAACATGGCTCCTGTAAATTTCATTTACACAAATTACGATCTTCCACAGTTAAGAACACTTACTGGGGCTTTTTTATCGATGGGCTTGATGACAAATTTCTTGTCGTTAAAAGAAATGTTACGGATTTCGCTCCAGGGGAAGCCAATCTTTGGTGTAAGCCTGAGAAGAAGAAAAAAATACATGCATGTGACGAAATGGTGGTCAAATGTAATTTAACCAAGAAACAGCACTCCCAGCCATAACAACCAAAAATAAATAAATAAATAAAAAATAAACAAATAAAATATATTTAAAATATCCGTTTGTACTGAGACAGCCAGCAGAGGGCATCAGAAAGAAGCATGTTCAGGTTGAAGCTTAACACAGTGATCAGCATTAGTCTAATTATCTCGTAATCTCATGAGCAACTTACAATAAAGAGCATGGGAGGGCTGGGGGTGGGGGTGTTATGCTATCAGGTCGGAGATCTTCAACTCACTTCTAAAAAAAAAAGCTCTTCACCCACACAGGTGTGGCTTTGCTCACCCACATTTCATACTTCAGTCACTTCAAAAGGACATGTCAGTCTCAGGTTACAATCAGGTTAATTGACTTGATGTGCTGATATTACTTTTCCAGGAAATAGGACAACACTTCATCCACTCGACACGTACACGCACATACATTCGTCAATCAAGGCCAAGAATATAGGGCATTCTCCTGAAACACCTCCCTCAAAGGAGCGCTGTCAGATCTCCTTTTCCTGTATGATCGTCACACAAGTCGTGAGTCACAGTGACTCCTACACACTTTGCTGCTTAATATTTTGCTACAGATACATTCTTGTCTGATCGAACGGGTATTGTGTCAAACTAAACCATGCAGGAAGAATTGAAGCTTTACTTTGTGTCTGAGAACATTATACCTGCTCTCACTTGTTCCACGCGTGGGAATAACCTTCAATAATGGACGTTCTGTACTTCTCTGCGGTTTTCTTCACTGACTGATCCAGCACTTCTCTATTTTAATCAGTAGCAGCCATGAAGAAACACATACCATAACCGTCACAACCGCATAAAAAAAAAACCCAAAAGGGAACAGCAAAATCAAAACCTGAAAGCTTGGTTGTCGCCGAAACCCTTACGGTTTACCATTACCTCCAGAAGGGTGATGTGGCCAAGGGGTTTTTTTTTGTTTAACATTATCCAGGGAGGTTCCTGAGCAATTAATCTGAATACATTTTAATTGTATATGCGCTACGTACATGCATAAAATTCACAATTCTCACAATTTCCAAAATAACTTTATAACTTCAGTGTTGTTTTAGTACAAACACAATTGCTGGCAGATGTTAGGTATTTTGGGTCGGCTGTCATTAGAACAACTGGCATTGTTTGATGTGGGCAAAACCATGTTTGTTGACAAAAGCAGCCCACATACCAGAAAAAGCACCTGACAGTGTCTGTCAAACACTGGGGCATCGCTGATGGTTTGGGGATGCTGGTTCAGGGTGTGTTGTGAAGGGGGACTACAATTTGTTTCAGACTTGGCCATGGATAAACCATCTTTCATTAAGATGACAGCAAACATTGCTTTCAAACCAACACAGAAATGGTGCCTCGGGGTAGTCACACGTGGCACAATGGCCTTGTACTGCACCCAAGAGCAACTGCAGGTAAAAAATAATCATAAAAGGGTTCATATTGAGCTTAGTGCTTAAAAAGACTACTTTACTCATTTTCATGAATTGCTATAAATAAATAAATAACTTGTAATAAATAACCCTGGATCTGTGGAAGGTGTTATATTCAAATTTCAAATTCAAATTTATTTGTCACGTACAAATCATACACAGTACAAATCATACACAGTACAATATTTAGTGAAACGCTTGTTATGACTGTCCTAAAATTTGAAGAATAAACTGTCAACATCAAGAAGAATATTAATTAATATTAATGTATAATAAACAATTACTGAATGATGCAAAGTATGACATGGAGAAGCCCTCAGATAGAACATCCACCGGGAAGGTGAATTCTATAATTGTTTTAATCTTAAAGATATTTTCAAGTCTGGAGGAAAGTGCATCGTGGTCAGTTCAAGCCAACCAGAAGTGCCTTTAGCTATTCTTTGCTAATGCCATTTCCGATTCGCTCATGAAAAATTTCATGAACAGAATATGGAAATAAAATATTTGATAGTAAAGACAATTTTTTTCTTCAAGAATTAGACGTTTTTTTCTGCGAAACATGACTATCAGCTTGTTTCGAGGAGCATGCCTCTAATCTTGAGAGCGGTCGGCCATTTTCTTGCTAGCTTTCTCTGAGTGGAGAAGAGGAGGAACATAGATAGCAGATAAAATACCCAACTCACAGCACTGTTGAGTGGCAGAAATTTGCAGCACAGTCTTGGTTGTTGTTGCTTACTCTCAGATATGGGTTACAACAGAACAAATTGTGGAAAAAAGGAAATTTTAAAAAAAAAAACATTAAGTAGTACATTAAAGTGTTAAAAAATATATATATAAATTAAAAAATGACAGGTAAGGGCCACAGTATTCGCTGAAAATTGCACTAACTAACCAAAATGGTGAACAACCATTTGACACGGGGCATAGCCTATCTATCCTATATAATATCTATGAAGAGGAACATCGAAGCGTTGCAATCATGCAAAAATCTTTCAAGTTATCATTCATTCATTTTCTGAACCGCGTAATCCCAATTAGGGTCGCTGGGAGGCTGGCGCCCATCTCAGCCGTCTCAGGGCGAGGGCAGAGTACACCCTGGACAGCTCGCCAGGCCATCGCAGCTTTCAAGTTATCCACTGTCAATTATGGATAAATTGACTTGGAGAACACCACCATCCGCTGTTGGCTTTCCACCAATCAGAAATGAGGACATATTTTGAAAGAATAATGATATATAATATAATTTTACATTAAATTGCATATTGTTTTATATAATATTTTACATCTTGGGCCTTTTTTTGTGATTTTCTTTCCAAGATACGTCAAACCTAAATATAACTAACAAACAGAAATGAAACTTTGCAACAAAACTCCGTCCTGAATACTAAATATAAAACATCAGTGCTTACAGTAAAACTGCAGAAAGTGTGTGGTTGGTGCATGACTCACTTGTCTCCATGTTCATAAATGTTGAGACCCAGAGCATCCACTCCCAGCCACAGCTCGGTTCCTTTCTTATTCTTGATCTCAAAGTAGTTGACGCCGTACATCTCTAGATCCTGGGCGATTTTCAGATATTCCATCATGGAGTCCTCTCTAAAAGCACAGCCACAAGTTACCCATCAGCACAAACATGCTGGCATGTGAAACAAACCCGGAGATACTGTTGTTAGCTATTATGTGTGTGTAAAGGCTGAAAACAGTAATTACCTGAGCATGCCTCTATGCTCCTCATGCCAAGTCTGTATCCTTTCCTCCCACTGTTCTTTAGTGAGCTTGTGCTGCTCTAGAACTCTGAGCAGAACAACAGATGTTTAACATTTACAAGCGATTGCACACTGAAGCCGATGATTAATGAAAACCCTATGTCCTGAAACAGAAATAACTTAATCACAGACTATAAATATTTATCATCTGATCCTCCTGTACTCTACTCCTGTTAGATCATTCTAGTAACGCAGGAATAAAAAGCAAACGGTGTCTGCTGTGAGTGAAATGAACCATATACTGCAGTTTCAAAGAATTTTGGACCGACAACTGCGGAGGGCTTTAACTTGGGCACAGATTTAGTCTTTCCTTTGACTCCGAGCTCCACACAAGAATCCTGTGAGCAACTCAAATGCTTGCTTGAGCCAGGGACATTTAATTATAGCCCTGATGACACGTGGTTGTGTTTTGACACTGCAAGACTTTGGGTTTGGTTTAGTTCACGTCTGAGGGCTAATAATGTGGTTATAAACATATCACCAACTCATGGCCTTGTCTGAGTACTGTAAACGGAATATAAATGAATATAGGTGTAGATAAGTAGATCAGTAACCCATGTTAAATAATTAAAGTTCAATACATGGAACGGAACAGAAACAGCCTCATGAAAGAAATACATTCAAATCAAGTCATAGGTGTACAACCTAAAATCAGATACGGTTGGTCTCTAAGTATTTCACCCAAAATAAACACGTATTTGAAGTTTGATTCTTGCAACACATTCACACAGTTTTTACCACTTTTTAATGTTGCCGTTCCTTCTCACAACACTTAAGGCATTCAGGGACTGAAGACACCAACTGGGGAAGCGTTTCAGGTGTTGGGGGGGGGGGGGGGGGGGGGGGGGGGGGGGGGGGGGGGGGGGGGGGGGGGGGGGGGGGGGGGGGGGGGG
>JBCNYH010000009.1:15754449-15769138 GCA_039654325.1 Tandanus tandanus
TGGACCTCACTGCTTAGGCTGCTGCCCCCGCGACCCGACCCCGGAAGAAGCGGAAGAAGATGAATGAATGAATGAAGGTACTACACACTTAAATGTGTTTTTAGAGCTGTAAACTTAATGCTATGATTCTGAGGTTAACGTTGACAAAATTACCATTACTTTTTTAAAATCATCAGTGCACGAGTTAAAAATTACTCAACACCCCATCTACTGGCTAAAATCACCCTGAACCTTGCATGGCTCATGCTGACAGAGTCAACCACGTGGAACTTCTCTTCTCTACATCATTTAAAACCAAAAAATAAAAATAAAACAATGCATATAGTATTATCTAGCAAAATATCCTATGAATGATAAATCAAATTAGCTGACATGACTCAGCAGCAGTGCTGTTCTGATTTTGTAACCCTATTAAATTCTGCCAAATCGACGCAGATATCGAAATGAAATTAAACTACAACACTAAATAATAATAAAGAGCACTTCACCCTATACATCGCCCGTTTACCTGGAGAAAGAAAAGGCGCTGTGTGATCTCCTGGATCAGCTCTTCGGAAACATCCTCTGGGAAGAACTTTGCTCTGAACTTGAACTGCAGAGGGTTCTCCTTCTTCACGTCCTGCTGAGTCACCTATAAAACAAAAGCAGTCAGGTAACAAACTACACAACCACCAACCAGATTCTGACAAATTCTGCTGCGGTTCTAAAATAGGAACCGAGTGAATGATGAACAAAATCCACCCCAATTCTTTATTTGCTTATTACTTAACCTTCTGTCCACTATATCCTGAATTATAAGCACAACTTGCCTGAACACTCCAAATCCTCCTTTATATTGCCATAACAGTTCGATGCTGTAATGTGGACTGCGATCATTTCAATCCAATGATCTACCATTAAACACTCATTTTCTTTTCCCTTCTTTTTCTCTTATATACACACATGCAGCCACACGTGCAAGCTCCGAGGAACATATGCTACTCATGAGATTGCTGAGTTCAGCTTCACTTAACGAAAGTGTGCGCCAACACACACACACACACACACACACACACACACACACACACACACTTTCCATCTAAAGCGTTATGCTCTAAGGCTTCTTTTTACAGCTTGGCACCACAGAGCAGGAAGCCCGTTAAACTGCACATCTGAGGCTCCGGCTAACCACAAGCTAATAGGAGCTGGAGCTAAAGAGTTGGCAGTGGCTTTGGAAAGGAGGCGAGGGGGGGGAGGCTTTACCTTCTTATTGAGCTTCAGCCACGTGGTGTAACCCTTACTGTCAGTATACTGCAACCCAAAAAACCAGACCTCGCGGAGCCCCACAGTCTTCACCACCTAGAAACAGAATACAGCAGTTTAAAATGGATAATTATGCATTTACATTACACAAACATTTATCCAGTCCGAATGACAAAGTGTATTTTACATCAAAACAAAACCAGTTCAACAACAACAAAAAAGTCACAAAACCTGCCACATGCCCTCTGATTTCCTGACCTTCAAAATCTGAAGGCAGTAGTATACATCTGGCAAAATTACAGATGTGCAGTGTCTTGAACAGAGCTATGAAAAAACAGGATTTCAGCAGGAAAGAATGCCCAGCGAATATACAAGAGGAGGCAGTTACAAAGACAAAAAAATAGACCACAGGGGTCCAGACGCTCCCGCCAAAAGGACCATTTCATAATATGGCAATATAGAACAAGCACAGCAAGTTTAAAAGCCCCAGCTTCAGCGCGCGGCAAGTAAATGTCCAGAAACCTAATATGCAGTTTTGCTTCTGTGACCTTGAAAAGTAGGCCAAGTTCACTTACACACAAACTCATCCTAGCCCTCATAGTAGTGAACAAGCATACCAAGTTTGAAAGCCCCAGCTTCAGCATGAAAGAAGTAAATGTCCGGAAACCAAAGTGTGACGGACCCAATTCCTTTAGCTCCCGATGGGCGGGAGCTAATAAAGTTAAGAAAGTTCATAAAGCGAGACAATACTTAATAATGGAAGCTCAATATTTTCCTTGATAGGATTAAAATTTTGTGCTCAACTGTATCAGCAAAAGAGAGGCATTGCCACAAACCAGCAGTAAGCTCATGAACACAGCTTCTGCAGACTGAATTTGAAAGTGCAATCCAATTGACTGCTACACCATACATCCTCCCAAAAAATAAACAAAAGGGTAATAAACAAAAGGCATAATATGCATATAAACTCCAACAACCATTCTTTACAACCGTGTTGAGTAAAAAAACATTTCAGAACACACATATCACATGCTGAAAAAGCTGCAACAACTCAGATTCCACTCATCAACCAAGAACAGAACAGAACCTGGCATGGTTGTAGCCCATCATCTGCAAGGTTCTGGCATGTTGTGTGTTGAAATGGTTTTCAGCCCATCACTGTTGCAGAGAGTGATATGATGATCCTAGCGGTCAGCTCAAGGAGAATAAGGGCTATCATCATCAACCTCTCTCTCACCAGTCCGATCTCTTGAACTGTATCTGCACAACTGTATGTATTGCAGTGCTGCCTCATGATTGGCTGCAAGTGTGTGTTTATATGCTACTCTTTATTCATATATTTAACGAGGAATATGTAAAAATGAAATGAGCTTAAACCATGTTAAATGTACACTTGGCACTGTAACAATAGTGAACCAGTTCCCAGTTATAGGAACTTGAAGGGTTTCACACATTGCTTTATGCGCTTGATGAACCTGCAAACAGCTGTAGTTCTATTGCTGTATGGCTGAGATGGGTTCTGCACAAGCCAGAATACACCCAAGCTGAAAGTGTGCAATGGGAGGAAGTGTAAAGGTGAGGTCACTGTTACAAAGAAAAGGAGAGAGAGAGAGAGAGAGAGAGAGAGAGAGAGAGAGAGAGAGAGAGAGAAGGGGGGGTGGTCCCTAACCACATGCAGGTACGCAACACTTTAAATCTACTACACTTTCAAAAACATTCTGACAAGGATAGAGAGTAAACTCGATCTGGGTATGGAATCAAACTTTAGGCTTCTTTCAAAATCGAGAACACAACTGTAAACCACAAGTAAACCTTTATCTCTTTATTAATCATTCCCAGATATACAACCTCTTGAGCACACATTAGCAGCAATGTGTCTGTATCTGAAATTTTCATAAGGGGCATTAAATAGCGATGAACTGTAATTTATGCCACTCAGTGTCATCTCGAGTATCATACAACCTTCCAGTAAAGATCTCCATGAAAAGAATATGCCAATGGGAAAAAAGCATGGCGAGGTACACATCCAGGTTCCCTTCACTATATGCAATATGACGAAGGTCTGAATGTTCCCTCTGCAGTGAGGGAACCCAGTGGCTCTTGTGCTATCGGGGCATTTTGCCATTTTGCCTTCAGTCACTAGACCTGAAGAACCCAATCAAACACCTTGGTTGAAATACTTGATCCTGCATCCAGAACAGACTATGGCCTTGTTTGGTGGAGGGGCTCATCCTCAAGAATTTGTGCATCCCAATCTTATTCCTTCCAAACTATTGGTATGATCTGTTCCATGCTAAGGTCTGTTCAACGGTAGAGACTAGGTTCATCCATTCCAGATGTTTAACATAGAGGTGTTATGGTGCAGAAACACCTGTATGAAATAGAGCTGTTCTTGAATATAAACTTTTTACATCCATGCAGGTCAGCAAAAGGTGCATATTTTCTTTACAAGCACGCCCACTACAAAGTTGAGCTAATTCAAGTGCAGAAGTCTTATCAAAGTCTGGCTTTGTATGTCATGACACAAATGTTAACTTTGGTCCATTGATTTGATAATTTTATTGCTTGAGAATTGCAAGAATGCTGATATTCCGCGATATTCCCTGTGTGTATCCCTCCTACTGAACCTCCTAGTGCGAAAATGGTTAATGTGGCAGTATTAGTAACTTTATCTGAAGACAGAGCAACTGATACTTTGCAGGAATATAACCGCTGATATAGAATATGAAAGCTCATCCAATTAAGATTCAATTTAATTCAGTTTGATTCGTATATCGTTATTTTACAATTGACATCGTCGTTAAACAGCTTAACATAATAAAAACAAGATTAGTAAAGAATTTAAACATTTCTCTACAAACCCTACACATCCCCAGTGAGCAAGCCAGCGACGACAGTGGCAATACAAAAAAAACTCCCTCAGACGACATGAGGAAGAAACCTTAAGAGGAACCAGAGTCAAAAAGGAAACCCATCCTCATTTGGGCGACACCAGATAAAAATACAGACCATGTAGCGGAAACTTCACTGAAGTTTAACCTGAAGTCTAGTTGGTTGTACCACAACTGTAAGTCCTAACATCCAGAAGCAGTGAAAAGTCATCTTCAAAGTCAAGATGAAAAGGAAGATAGACTCCAATTTTATCAGAAGCACCTTTAATGAAAAAGTACGAATCAACATAAGCTAGCTAGCCAACAAGCTAGTGAGTGTGGCTTCTACAGTATCTATTTTCACAAAGAAAGCACAAACTGAACATTTAGCCACACAGTACCCACAATGTTACTCTCAATCTGATTTTTTTGTTGTTTCTGGAAATATTTTATAGAAGCAATATTGCACTTGAGGTCACGCTGTTGCACTGAAGATATCAGCACTCCATCTCATGTGTCATGCCTGAGAATTAACAAAAATCCTTTCCTTAAAAATCATGAAATTTGAAGTAAATGGTAATATTACAAGCTGAACCAATAAATACTTGACAAGCATACCCCAGGCCACCATTTTCAAGAGAATTGGGGATTTGTTTTGTGGTACATTCCCAGACTCAGTGTTCACACTTCTAAAACTGAACCAAACACCAAGTGCACTCAATCAAACAACTCCACAGACAACAAACGTTCTTACATATCCTAACAGCCTGATTTCTGACCAAGGTTCTTGACCCTCAAAGATTTTAAAGGAGCCAGGAACTAGTTAAAACTCTTATGTGGTGCTAAAGTTTATAAAGTAGGTGTTGAGCAACTAGTGAGTTCAACAATTGATTTTTCCATCTGAGTGGTGTTGGAATCAATAGCAATGGAGCACAATGCACTAAGGGGCAGTGAAGTAAATAGATCTGAAAACGCTTTAAAAGGCTAGCTGTCCTTGGTCTGATCCAGCACTAGATTTCTTTTTTATTGGGGGGAATTCTTGCCTTTGTGAACATCATTGACAAAATTCCAAAAGCAAAAGCACCCAAGACTATCAAATGAATATTTTAGACTTTAGCATTAATACTGCAGAATGTATACATGGGCAAGTGTCTCAGTGAGGATCTATCATGAACACCAAAGAGCTGTAATGTTAAATTACATCACTACAACAGAATGAAATGAAGCATAATATGACTTAAGCTGTGGCTGGCCTTGATTTCGAAAAGGTTCTTACAAACTAAAAGTAACGAAGCACTGATACAAAAATCAGCATTGTTCCAGCACCTACATAAGATGACATCAGTTGCCCAGTATCCTAGTAATGCCTCGGGTCACATACTACAGTAAAATGTACAGAGAAAACTTCCAGGGTGGTTGATTCTTCCCAGAAGGAAGAAGGAAACTTTGGAAATTGTACAAACCCTAGAAAATGAAATAAAAACAATAATAGGTTTCCATGCTGTATAATTCACTAAAATCCAAATTCAACTGATCCATTCGATTTCACAGAAGCCCAGTTTCTCTTGTAAACCCAATCATATTACAGCAAGTCCTAACTTCAGTACATAAAGAAAAGAACAGTGAATGATATACTGTAGGTACATTTTGTTGCCATGGTTTGGGTCCATTACAAATCACTGCTACGTTATTTTGACTGACGGCATGTGGAAGTGGTTTTTCTAGTATGACCATGCCATCAGCCACAGAGTACAGACAACTACCAGATGATTCACAAAGCATGACCTAGGGCATTTTAATCATGGCCTGGCTTTTGGCTGGTTTGAGCACTTTAGAAACGGCTTATCTCAAGGAGTTATTACAGACAATTATCTGACTGCATATCATAGAAGGAACTGAATTGATACTTTACATGATACAGAAATCAGAATTTTGATCAGTAATTTGCAACCCGCATGTGCACATGAGGGATTTCTCCAGCTTTAGCATGTACAGTAGTTGCTCAGGGTAGCTTGCACTCATACTAAACACGCCCCTTCCTCCAGTATAATCCACTGTACATCTATCCAGAATCTTACATAGTTTCAGCTGGAGATATTTTATTAATATGGATGTATGCAGAGGTGTTTCGTCACTGGGACATGAGATGGAAATTGCTGACAGGTTAACTCTGGCTTCACAAGGAGTATAGATGTTTGACGACAACAACTGTATAAACACAGAAGTGCATGCTACTACTAGCTTTTACCTGTATTCTGTGATTATTGCCATCATCTTGCTTTACTGGAAATAAGGGGAATGGCAAGAGTTGTAAGTTGTAAGTGCAAGCTTATAAGAAAGCTATGGTAACTCAAATAAGTGCTCTTTACCACCATGATGTGAAGACACTGGAAAAATATCACCTGTTTTTTTTATAACAGGCGTTCCTATTACAGCGGTTGGTGAATGTAATGTACATGTATGCATGCTGTATGTAAACACACAATGCTTTGTTTTCTTTCGCTTTATCATCATTGCCACTTTTTTCTTTTAAACCAGCCTGCACTCACCATCTGGTGCATCCTCATCTTGCTCCATATCCAAACAATAAGCCAGCTGTGCAACCATTATGTATGCACCGTTCATCAACATTAAGAAATGACAGCTGTTTCATATGAGGAGCAACAATAACAGCTTGGATCTAAACATCGCACTGAGCATTTGTAATCGTTATCTGTTCCAAGGTTGCGTTACGTCATTCATGTTGTACAGGAAAACTTGAATTTTGCTGTAGACAGGAGTGCGCTTTTCTTGATGTCGACACATGATGCTAATGCTAAAACCAAGTCTCTTCTGCTTTAACAGACAATCCAGCACAGTGTTAAAAACGTGGAACATTTCTTGAATGAACATGTGATGCATTGTCGTCTTCTTAATAGTTCATGTTTTGTTTTTTTTTTAAGAAAAGTTTTTTAATGGTGTCCTGTGAAAAGCCCTTGTGGTGAACTGAAGTGTTCAACAGCTGCACAGCTACACCTACACGCTTTTTTTGAGGGACAGAACAGTCAAAATTTCAAGCATAATGTAAACAAAAAGATAACTTCTGGAACATATTTTTTATCATATGTTTAAAGTGTGCAGTGAATAAAATTTAACATTAACATTTTTTTCTCGGCAGTGAGATCGGGTAAAAAGAAGGGTTACCTCAACGCCATGTTCACAAGACAACAGCATCTAAATGGCAGCTTTCTAGGGAAGCTCTACATCCACTAAAAGTGTGAACAGGTGCCGTAGTTTATTCACACTGGCACTGCAATTCACCCCATCACATGAGGACAGGAAATCACGTCACGTGAAAATCATTCACTTTTACCTCAAACCATCTATCAGCAATATTATCAAGCAGGGATTCACAAAATACTACCTGTCAAACACACATTGTATTTAAGAAAAACAAAAATAATCAGAGTTGTCTTTCATGTAGTTTGCAGTGGAAATCTAGTATTTACGTAACGTGAATTCCATTGGAACTTTTTTACTGCTTTTTTTACTGCTTCCTCGCTCATGTAATGGCTGTAAGAAATACTGAGTGGTGAAATTATCTTTATTATCTGTACAACATCCATGTAAATTAAAAAATTAGACCACACACGTACCTAATAAAATATATACACTCTAAAGTACATACTTCATATACAGTACCTTTAGTAGAAAGTTGTGTTCCCACTGTTCAAATTACTGTTGACGTTTGAATAGTTTATTTTTGAATTATCCAGTGGGGGCTCATTAAATTAAAGCATGGCTGTTTGTTATGAATGCAAATACCCCCCATGAACCTATTCATCCAGTACAGTGTTCAAATTACGCCCTTCATCCAAAAGACACGGATATTACTGTGTTAAATTTAATGAACCAAATTATTCTAAGATTTTTGAATTCAGTAAAGAGAATTCCTACTATCAGTTTTAGCTGAATCAGACCCCTCGGACCCATACATGTTCTGCACCTACCTGGTCAAAAAGTTGTTTGCCTGTGGTGTTGGGCTGGATAGCAAACTCCAGCTCGGCGTCCATGGTGGTCACTCGTACATTGATCTGAAAAACAAAGACCAGGCAGTTTTATTGAAGACTCGCAAATACAATCACTGGTGCTCGAATATATCATAATGCTTTCTCACTATTGCTGTTGATATTTTGCCTGCTGGTTTGATGCTCAACGAGCCCAAAATTATAGCATGTAGATTCTATGCAATATCCCCCTGACTTCTGCTTGTATGCAAAATAATATTTGACTTGTAGTCAGGTAAACACAGTAAGAGCAGCAGGGCGGTCTTCTGTTTGGCACCGTTGCCTTAGAGCAAGCAGAGACCTGGTTCAGACTTAGCAGTCGACTGGGGCATTTCTGCTTGGAGTTTTCATGTTCAACTGGTTTCCTCTGGGTGCTCTGGTGTCTTCCCACAGTCCAAAACCGTGCCGATTAGGTCAACTGGCTACTCTAAATTGCCCATAAGTGTGAAAGAGAGTGCTAATAACTGACTGTATCGTGGTGTATCGTAATGTTGATAAGGACCCTGGAGAATTACTTCAGCCTTTCCTCTCGAGTGGAAAAAGTTCCTAGTTCTAATAACAGTGGATTAATTAATTGCTTGGCCGAGAATAAGAAAAATGCGTGGTCAGTGTGCAGCTGAATATGCAACAATGCCAGATTCTTTGGAGCAGTGTGTACTTGCTGTCCCAGTGTACATTATAACCATCTTACAGAACACTTCTGTGACCAACAGGCCATGAAATTACAACACCAGTACACTGTAGGCTCTTTATCTGAGATTTAAGCATGATGCTCTTGTCAGGTAGGGCGTTTATGCACAGCTGCAGGCGAACATTTAAAATGGATTCTGGCTTCATTTACAGCTTACTGGAAATATCAAGCAGGTAGCAAATAAGAGGCAACTTTGAGAAAGCGTGTAGACATACAGGCTGGAGTCAATCCCACACTTTTAGGATGCTTTCGTGTATGCACTGTTTAGTCTGCCTAAATTGAACCCTGGTGGGTGTTTTTCTTCTTCCTGGGTTCATTTAAGGTGCTGAAAACACACCAGAACAAGCTGCCTGGTTCCAAGCTAACACTCTGTTTAGAGCTCAAAAGCAATTCAACACTTGAATTGCAGGAAGTGAAGCACATATGACGTACATTATGGGTTGTGCAATCTCCTAAACTGGTTGTGATACGGAAAAATGGTTTGCACTAGACATGTACAGTGCATGAGATAATCATTTAATCAAGGCCTGGTGTGGATGATAAAAATCATGATACTCAAACTCTGAGTTTATATACTCGAGCATACCACACGCTTCATAATGTATGCATGGGCTTTCCCACAAACTGTCCTCATAATTTAAGAAAAACTGTGTGCACTTTATTTGTCAAGACAACAAAAGTTTAAAGAGTAGCAATATCGGTCATCCTTACATCATAATTCGTGTGATACTGATGCTAATTTTAACATAAATTACCATAAAAAGCACAAAACTGGTCATTTTATCCCATGGATTACTAGCGGGGGCCGAACAGGTTACTAGATGAACGGGTTAGCAGTCGTTTTTCCCCCAGAAGTGACATTAACATATTGGGCGGGGTTGACGTCTCTTGTGGAGACAGTGAGACGTTACATTCTGGAGACTCGGAGGATGAGAATGCAGCCAGAGATGAGCTTGACGGTAAATCCAAAATGGCTTATGCAGCTAGCATTGGTTTAGGAGTCAAAAAGAAACATTTTCTGCGATTTCTTTCTCCATTGCACAATTTAACATCAAACGCATTCCAATTTCCAGTGCGTAGCTGCTGTGTTGGGGGGAAGGTTTCTGGATGCAATTTAAAAATAGTTATAATATAAATATAGTCATACCAGCCAGCATTGTTAAGTAGTCTGAAGAAAATACAAACTGGCTGCAAGTGTCAACGTCACACCGATTTGGAGGCAAACAAAAAAGGGTGTGACGTCGCTCTATGGGACTCGGAAAAATAAGAGATTTCAGATCATAAAGGGATTCAAAGAAGAACCTTAGGAAACCAAAACCATCAACAATCCAAAGAAGCCTTGACAAGTCCGTATAAACACATTCAAAGCTCTCTTGATGTTGAGAGAAGCCAGGAGACAGTGCAGCTTAATAATGTATTAACTTTAGATTAGAATAATCACTACGTTTATATAGACCAATATTACCTTGTGAATATTTTTGACTAATAAATAAAAAAGAAATAAGAGCGCTCAGAGCACAAACCTTTACCTAGCAAAAAAATAAAATAAAATAAAAAAGGGAAAGTACACAGCACCCCCTGCTGGGCCCACTGTAATACCACACTTCCAAAAAAGAAGAAGAAGAAGAAGAGGTTCTACTCCGAGCCCCTCCCGGTCGGCTGACCTTCTCACCCTCTCTAAGAGAGCCCCGCCACCCTGCGAAGGAAGCTCATTTCAGCCGCTTGTATCCGCGAAAAAAAGAAATCATAATCTCCGAATGTTAAAGAATCCTTTAAAAAATTCCTGGATTCAGAATTTGATATGAACCAGCTCCAAAATCGAATGGACAAATATGCATAAATAATAAGAAATTATAATAAATACATAACCCTGTATTTGCAAACTGGGGTTTAAGTTTTCAGTTCTTTCCTGAAATTTAGCTTTGGCCATAAACACAGTTTTCACCTCACTGCATCTCAGTTGCTCAACCCACTACAGTATTTTGCAGTACAAAATTGCAAACAGAAAACGTGCCGAATACAAGCACATGATCACTTGTGTGCAAATAAAAGCTGTGAGACAGCAAGAAGGTTTCACGTGTACAGTAAAAAAAAGAAAAAAAAACAGACTGAATGGACCACTTATTTTTGTGACGGCACAGTGGGGGAGCGGCTCCGCGTACCATCGATGCTGAGATGTCCGTCTTGTTCTTGTATTTCAATGGATGGCAGGAACAGTGCGTCGGCGTGAGTGTGTTGCACGTGGCATGCCTGTGTGTGTGTGCATACAATATGTGAGCGAATGAGAAAAAAGAAAACACTATTAAGGGTCACAATGGGTGTCCAGCTGAGAGAAAGCCCCCACTCATACATTTTTCTGCTCTCTCAGCACTGCGAAAGGCCAAACGTGTCCGTCTTCTCAGCACTGCTTTCCCAGCCTGCTCTTTTACCAAGGCCTAACAGATGAGGAAGCTCTGCGATTGGCTGGCACTGGCCCTTGTGACCTGCTGTGTGGCCTAACGGAGAAGGCACAACCTAGAGGGCACTCTTTATCCCCAGCGCGTGTGCATTCACGTCTCATACATCACTGTCTGGTGCCGAATTACAGGCTGTACGCATGCGCACTGGGTAGCTAGCGCTTGAGATCACTCTCACTCTTCACACATGCATACGAAAGATGATCCAGGGAGCCGTCCTGTTTGGATCGGGTTACCTCGCTCGCCCGTATCCATGGGCCAGGCCTTCCTTTCCCCTCTTGGTTTTACTTAATGCCTCATGAAAGCTCACGAACGTCTATCCTCCATCAGACTCTGGAAAGTCTGCATCTCTCTCTGAGCTTAATAAAAGATGTTTTTTGACATGACAGTGGCATTCCTGAACGTGCATTTATTCCCCTCATTTTATAAATATCTGGTACATGTACAGAGCTCCTTCTTCCATATTCAACAACACAAATAAAACAGCATGTACAAAAACACTATAATCTTGGATGAAATATGGCACCATGTCCTTCTGGATACCTTCTTCACATTCGTTCCTTTATCACAGACAAAATTCAGCTCTGTTGTGAAACAAGAGATTAGATCGCTGACCTTCAAGCTTCCTCCAGTGTAGGAGTCGAAATGTGAATAACGCTCACACCACGACAGCACTGCTAAAACCGAACAGAGCTGCAAGACTCAATCACACAGGAATCACAACTGTTTTGGCTTAGAGTTACGATCACAACAATTCACACTAAAGATCCTTTGAACTCCTCAGCTTTTTTTTTCGTGACAACCCCAATTTGCTGCCAATTCTCACCCACCATTAAGGTCTCATCTATCATACGACAGACACCAACCAGGGCGGGTGGAGGCTGAAACCACGGTTTTACTGGGAAGACAAGTGAAGTGATCTAACCACATCCTTTTGACCCGAGCAATGTAAGCCACTCGATTAAAAGAGCTATCCATCATGTTCTGCATACATGAGATGATACAACTGGTAATGGCCAATAGAGAGAGAGAGAGAGAGAGAGAGAGAGAGAGAGAGAGAGAGAGAGAGAGAGAGAGAGAGAGAGAGAGATCTGTTCTATAATACTCTTTTATTTTATTTTTTTCTTTTGTTGCGCCACTTCAAAGCCATTTTAATTTTAGAAAGTCTGGGGGAAAGGATCCGGCGTTATCCGTCAGTAGGTTATCAAGCAAATCTTGTTGAATTAATTATGCTTTACAATCATGTACAGTGTCCACTAATAGCTGTACTTCATACGCTGTGTGTGTATTTCGACACTATTTATGCTCGTGAGATTGGAAGAAACTCAGTAGAAACAGTACACTGTTAATCACAATCCCACGACAATCATCAGCTACAATTTCATAATGGTGACAGACCTGTAAGTGATTACACACTCACTCTGAACAGGAGTGAGTGTGTGTGTGAGTGTGTGTGTGTGTGTGTGTGTGTGCACACGCACTGCTGAATGGAGCTGAATAATTGACAGCAGGAAGGAGAGAAGTGCTCTCAGCCTTAACGCACGCACACTTCGGCAAACACTTTCATCTGCGGCAGCATAATGGGGAGGTTATAACCATCAAAGATGATCATACGTGCACATGTTCCCCTGATATCTTGCTACAAAAGTACAAAATGTTTTCGTAATGTTTACATTCTTATGGACACAACAGGACCTTTACAACCCAAACAACTGAATGAACAGCATCCCACTTCTCTCCATTTCAATATGCAGAAATAAGAGGCACATCATCAAAAACAAACATTTATCACTTCCACCTGTCACAGATGTACAGGGCAATATTTAACAGCTGATACGTCTAATCTGTTAATAACAAGTATATTTTTTGGTGTAGATAAACACTATGACGAGGAAAAGTACGGCGTTTAAATTCAAAAGAAGGTTAGAAGAAAAGAAGGGCTAAATTAAACCATTCCTCCTGCTAAAGATTTTTACACCTAGAATCTTATTTCTTTTACTACGGTCGCATCTATAAGGGCCCCCAGTTAGGCGCCAACTGGTGATGGGTGGGGGCTGTCTCTCTACACCTACAAGCTCAAGTGCGGAATTTATACTACCCTAAGCTTCCTGTTAGTTGCAGTTCTGGGTGGATAAACATGGCCAATATGAACAACCACAAATTTGACCTTTTACGTAGTTATAATTTATGTTATTTAATCTAAAACACTATTACCAATTTTGCATAGTTTTCCCATCAAAAGGAAAATTTGAGTCGAATGTGACATTAGATTTGCCAGTTGGTGCCGCATGAAAGGTCAGTGAACGCGTGTTAGTTCCAGTCATTTTAGTATATACTACACAAAAACAAGCAAAACCACATTAAATGACATTTTTACGGTTTATCTTTTTTATTTTAATCATAACAGGAGCTCCATGCACACACACACAAAAGCAGGTGCACAGTAATTACATCTCTAACCCTGTGTTTTAGTATAAACACCACACAGAAGAAAAGAAAAGCAAAATAAAACAAGATTTTTACATATTTTAACCATGACCAAGATAGGGTAGATGAGCTCAATAGTAGCTAATACTGTCTGTTAAAATAAAGTTTAATATACTACTAATATACATACTACATAATATACTACTAATATACATACTACACAGAAACAAATAAACTATGCTCCGTAAAGTCGTGTTTCAACACACAAAGTTTAAGTATATACACTATATATACATAATGATTGAGTGTCCATTACTTTGATTCAAGCATTATCAACGCGGGATGTTTTTTGATCTCCCGACGGCAGACCAATCAGACCACAAACATTTATTGTGATACATTTTCCAGCTAGCTCTATGCTGCTTTTTGCTGCATCCATATGGCTCCATCCACAAAATCCTATAAAAGGTCGCACACATACTGCTGAAAATGACAACTAAATGGTTAAAAAAAAAAAAAAAAAAAAAGCACCTCCTAAATATTCCAGTAATGCTGGAGTTTTGCCTACCACACACATTCCAATGCATCTTCATTTTGTATGATGAAATATTGTTGTAAATCCCAATTAACTTCTTTTACATTTTTTCCTTTGTGTTATTAATACAAAATCAGTGAGTTGCTAAAAAACATTACCTTCAACTTAAAACTCCACAAACCCAAGAGCTCTCACAAGACATGACAATTCTAGAGATAAGCTCGATTTTGTCTAAGGATCCGGGTAAACAATTAAAAAAAAAAACTATATACGCATTTTAAAACATACAAATTTGTTCATTATTATACAAAAATATGCAAAACAGTTAGCCTTGCCATTTAACTGTTCATTCATTCATTCATTCATCATCTTCCGCTTCTTCCGGGGTCGGGTCGCGGGGGCAGCAGCCTAAGCAGTGAGGT
>JBCNYH010000009.1:15770001-15780589 GCA_039654325.1 Tandanus tandanus
ACACACACACACACACACACACACACACACACACACACACACACACACACACACACACACACACACACACACGGCATAAAGAGAGAGAAGTGATGAGGGAAGAGCTTAATTGTCATTTCCAATCCACTAACTCCGAATGGCACTTCCTTTGTATCAGGAGTGGCCTCCAGCAATCAGCCGTGAAATGGCTGGCCTTTTGTGAGTGTGTGTGTGTGTGTGTGTGTGTGTGTGTGTGTGTGTGTGTGTGTGTGCGCACATCCCTGTATGTCTTGAGCCAAAACACACTTGAAGCCAAATATCTCCCAACCAGAGCAAACAAATAGCAAATGATTTCTGTGCTTGACCTGATCCTCTAATTCAGATTACTCAATCCCTGAGCTCGGGCTGAGCAATGACAAGGCTGCCTTTCATCCTTTATTAAATAAACCACTCCATTTAAATGAATAATTGACCTTTTGAAATTGGTGAAATACTTTTAAATCATAAATCATCAATCCCAAATAGTACTCGAATACACCAGACTAATAGTTAAAGGAGCTGTGACATGATTCTTCCCTACTTGCCCAAACCAGATGAAAATATGTAATGAATATCCAAACTACTAGTCTATTTTTGTTAAACAGTCTTTCAACTTGCAAATCAAAAGTATTTAAAAAAATTTTAACCTGACATGGAGCGAATAGAACCAGATTGCTACAGGGACTTTTTGAAATTTTATTGGGCTGAAATGTTTTCAAAGATTGAAATCCTATTCAAACTTCTAGGAAATTTGTTGTAAGGACCTCATTCATGTCTCCTATACTTTATAAATGATTAGGACTTCTTTGATATTCAGGCTATTTTATTTCAACAACCATGACACTGCCCCTTTAAACATTCAGTAGGTCTGTTTCAATGTGTTCATCCACGTCAGTCAGTTCATCTTCACCTCAGGGCCTTCACTGGGAGTCATGTTTGCATGTGGGTGTGTGTTTTAACATCAATGTGTTATTAGTCAATGAGTGGTGTTAGAGTACATTTACACAGCACTACCTCTCCTGTGGTTTCTCTCCTCACTTAGCCATCCCCTCTTAATTAAATGTGCTTCCGCCTTGTTTGTAAGCCGTTTACATGAGATTTGTCAAGGTGAACTGTCAGATGGGGCGGTTGTACTGATTAAGCCCTCTTACACATGGTAGCAAAAAATAAACCTGGCTTACAGCAGTGAGAGTCCACAAGACAACAACACTCAAACAAACAACACGAGCTAAAACCAGAAACACCACCAGACATACAAGCATATATCTTTCCGCTTCGGAATTAAAAATATGTTTAAATTATATGTCAAAAAGTAGTGAGACACCAGCCATCATGAGAGACAGAATCAAGGGGGGAAACTAACAACTTTTCTTCAACTGCATGAATCAGTGTACCCAACGTACCTTCCGGAATGGTGGTGGTGCAGGAATGGTGTGGGGAATACTGTACACATTGGGCCACTTTTTTTGCAAGGAAGGGAAAGCCTTCCAAACTCTTGTGTTACACTAAAAATATGCATATTTTCATAATCAGGTGGTTTTTACTTACATCTACGAAGTTGCAATTTGCTAAAATGCGTTCCATAATTTACAATTATTTATTTCAAGGTTAATGTAAATTATCGAACGCATTTTAGCAAATTGCAACTTCGTAGATGTAAGTGAAAACCACTTGATGATGAAAATATGCATATTTGTAGTGCAACAAGAGATTTGCTTCACTCTCGCGAGAATATGTCGGCATTTGGGTACACGAACAAGCGAGGGAAGCTGACAAGTAAGAGTTTTAGTTCTTTCAATTTCAAAACAGCACTAGAAAACTCAACTGAAACCCGCATAACCAGAAACAGTACCCACTACTAAAACTCTGATTTGCCTGGCACAGTTCAACATCGTACTACTCGTTGCAGACAATACTTCGGCAGCAAGTCTTGCTTCCAAGTCACTTCCACCCCACGTTTCACAGAACAATGGCACTCCCTGAGCAATTATTAATTACTGTATTTTAGTTTTTATTCCACTATATAAGGTTGTGATACTAGCTCATTTGAATGAGTATGGACATGTAGTATGCATGCAAGCTTTTAATAAGGCGGAGCTTAGTTTCACTTTAACCCTTAATTTTTACTCGATCTTTTACAACTCATCTGAAGGCAAATGTGGTCCTACCCACTATCAATATGATCTTACAGGATATACAATATAGCACAGTTATAAATAATGTCTAGTAAACAATCAGGCTAATAAACAAAAATTCCCAATAACACTAGTGAAACAAACTGTAAAGCACAAACACACAAATACATAAACACTACATTCCTGCTCTGAACCCCTGACTCTACTTTCATTCCTTCCACACAGGATGTTGACCCAGACCTCCCATCTGACACAGCCCTTTTTTCTCCACTCGACGACGTGCAAACAAAAACAGGCACATGCAACACCACATGCATGCCCTTTCTCCCTGTGAGGCCTATCAGGCCATAAATACCCCCAGATGGTTAAGACAGCATTAGCAATGGCCTTCTGCTCTTCCTGCAGCACCCTCACACCTCACTGCTCCAGACTATTAGAGAGACTAGATTTTACAGAGCAATGAAGCATGAAAAAGTCATACAACAATTAATTAGTCCGTCAACTGAGAGAAAGACATCCCTGGCACAAATGAAAGAGGAATTCTGAACAGTTTCGCAGAAAATTAACTCATTTTGGTGGACAGAAAAAAGAAGGGGTCAATTCAACTCCAACAATCAATCAATAACAATTCACAAAACAATATATAATTAAAGTTTTAAAGAAAAATAAAAGCAGCTTGTTGAGAAGACACTGCAAACCCTACATCCTCATATCCCAATGGGGAAACTGTTTTGAAACCGAATCTAAGGACTTTTCAGGAGAGACTCCTTCCAGAAAGTAAACTTTTTCTGACCAGAATCTGGGGCTTTTCAAATGGTGGTATAACTGGTGAAAGTAGAACTATCACCTGGTGGTTTAAGGCCCATTTCAGCGTTTTAACCATCACCACCCACATATATCTACATATCATTTACATCAGCATTGAAATTACACAATATATTCACTAGAGGCCAGTTCAGAGATAACGAGGCACAAACATGGCGACTATAAGACACTATTAGAGAGAGTAGATTTTACAGAGCAAGGTAAAGATCATAATGTAATTTATTACGAAACATGGGTCAGTGTGGTAGGTGGCAGTGGTCTGTGAGACCACTAAACATGTAGATGGAGAATTCTTTTGCATCGCTTACTCACCGACTTCTCACGGACACAAACAAATTTGGTCTCAAACGGACTGCCATTTTTCCTTTGCTACCATCCAATCGCCTCCCAGCTGTTTTATATCTTCTTCGTGTGACTGGGCAAACTAACGTCATGTAAATGTTTATACCTTCTTAAAATCTTGCATAACCGCTCTTCAGAAAGTTCCACTATTATTACAATTCATTCTTCATGACATTCCTGTGAACTATTGGCTACAGCCCCTTCATGGTTGCCAGTGGTACTGCTCCATCATTTTCATTCACAAGTTTTGCAAAAATTGGAACAAAATTAACGCAGAGAACGTATACGAGGCCATATCCATATCGGTCTTTAACGTTGAGCATAACTGGGCTTGAAAATGCCTCCACATGGTAAAACCCCAGTGACCTTTGACCAAAACCAAGGTGGGCATTTGTGCAAAATTTGAAGAAAACCTTTCAAATCTCCTTATTGAGATATCATGTTCACAAGAGTGGCCCAGAGAGACGTTCAAACAACCAGTTGTCGCCAATGCAGATGCTAAAGAGTTGATCTTAGCTATTGTGTTATCTATTGCTGCATCTGTTTAAAATTTTTAGAGGACAAACAAGCAAAATGGACAGCTAATTATTACTTTTTAGCTAATTTCAGTTCAAACTGTTTTGTGTTTTTTTTTTTTTTATTGATAGGAACTCTGGCATGATTTAGCATTTGGAGCATACTATTCTCCACTCTTTTCAACTAAAATGGTCCCTGCATGGCTTCCTTGAGTGCACTACAAAAGAAAACATTGTACGCATGTCATTATTTTAAACCCTTTACACGAGTTGTCACCTAACTTCCGAAAGCAGTTATTACGCTTTGACTGAATTTGCATTTAAATGCTGTGTGCAAGTGTGTGCTTGTTTCACAGTTCCTTCTAATTAGCCTGTATTACTACTAATGACATTTCCACTAAACTGTCCCATAAACATAGTGAGAGGAAGAAAGTAGCAGAACATTCTCCAGTAAATACTTCAACTGTCCGACCGTTACAGCAACCTGATCTTTGTTTAAAAGCTAATCAATGCGGCTGTTTTTTCTGTGCACGTACTGCGCAGTATCTTCAGCTCTAATAGGAAACAGCCCAGTCGAGGACAACCATCACACAATGTTCATCTGTGCCTGTTCACCTAACCATAAATCAAACTCCAACATACAGTTCACGAACATACAGAGAACAGCCGGATAACTGAACATCACAGTAGGAGACAGGGGACATGTTGTAGGTTTGCCGTCTTTTCATAAGAACACAAATTAACTGTAGCTACAATGTAGATAGATAGTGGACTGGATGTTTAGTTTGGCTGTGATGTGAGACAAAACAACACGCGCCATATTAGATAGCGGACCGGTTTTAACTGTTTTTGCATGTGTGTGTGAGGTAGAGCTTTATTCCTGAACAATGTAGTTTGGCAAGGCAGCTAACAAGACAAAAAAATTGTCACCATACAAACTAAATAAAAACAGAACCAAACAGGAATGGGTGGGTGGAGCTAAATACAATTCTGACTACTGATTGGTCAAAGCCAATAGTCTCTATACAGTCGAATTGTGAAACTGCCATTTAAATTTTTAAGTTATAAGATTTGGGCTGTTTACCACTGGTGAGTGCATGAAGTGGAACAGAGTGCTGTTGCAGAACTAGTAGCTTGCACAGCATTCCCACTAGAAAGAAATTTGAGATGACCTCACTCACACATTTCTGCAAGCCAACAAGCTTCCTCATAAACATGTTCTCACCCCTTTTCTCCTGCCCAATTTGGTCACTGCCAATCCCCCATAAGACAGCTTTTCCTTTTTCACATAACTGGAAAGCGTGAAGTCCAACATGTGCTTCCTCCACAGCACGTGCATCTTAAAAACTGGTGCTATCTGCTCTCTTCCAAATATACGAGCTCGTATACACTCCAGAGTGTTTATTGTCACTGAAATTAACAGGGAAGAGACAGTTTGCCATACTTCCTACCCAGAGAGCACTGCAAATTTTGCCTCACCATCTCTCGGCCACACGCTCCTGTGGCACTGTCGGGACTCTTATAAGAAATTGTGTGGCAATGGCAAGACAGAGGAAAGAGGAGAAATAAATAAATAAAAACACAGTTAACACAAAACAACTAATTTTAGAATCCTGCAATCATCAACAGTCGGTTGGCACATCTGGATGGAAATCTGAGCTGGTAGATTTTGAGTCTCGTAACGTGACAGAGTGTCCTGAGTAGTGTAGTTAGGGTAGCAACGTGAAATTTTGATCTACTTCTCGGTGTAGATGGTCTTGATGGTCGGAAAAATTATACAGGGGGTAGGTTGAAACGCTCACTGGAGTTTCTCTGTCCAAAATGGAGCCGTTTTTGTACTTGTAGTACTAAAGGTGAGGATATGGTTGTATGCATGCTGGCTTTTGTGCATACAGGAAGTAGAGGAACTGTTGTGGCTCATTCACTAATTACATAGTGTTGAGTGATTAGACGTCAATGATGTGCACTCACGGGAACACGAACTTGCTCATTGTTGCAGCAGTGATATATCGAAAGCTTTGGGATATTCAAGTCCTTGGAAGTTGAATAGGACTAGATTTGTTTTAAATCGATTGCTGTTTTTAAAAAAATGAGATCTAGATTCTTAAAACCCTATAATAAAATCTCTGTTATTTGTATTTTCCTGTCTGAGAAGCCTTATCATCATTAATATCATGATGCGTTACACATGTGACAAGATGAGATTTACTCGCCTGATCCCCTATCATACATATCATACTGAAACTAAAGTAATCTGCACTCTGTATAGGTTTTCGAACTCATTCAAAGTTTTACTATGCAGAAATACAAGAAAAAGCACTAAAACAAGCTTTCATAGTTTATTTTTCCATTTTTAAAGCCCAACAGTGATGCCGCTTGCACTAAATGGCCAAACTGCTAGTCAGTCATGACTAGTTTCAGTGTCCTTAACAGTTGTCAAGCACAGGAGCACCACTAAAGTCTTACTGTAATACTGAAAGTTTAGATATAAAACAATATGTTGGATCGGTAGGCTATATTAAATTGAAAAAAAAAAGGTACGTTAAGATAACCACTTTGGGGTCAATTCTTAATGTAAACATTAATATTTGCCAATAATTGACTGGCTATTAATTCCACAAGTTTGGTGTGGGCAGGAGGAGTCTTCCTCATGTAGTCAGTAACCGTTTGAACAAGCTGCCACGCACGCTCTGGGTCAAGGTTGGTGAAATGCTTCATCTTCTCTATGTAGAAAGCCTCGGCTCTCTTGATGGCATGGTCCTCGTTTACTGGAGCAATGTTATTCCTCCTGATATTTTCATGCATACTCCTACAAGGCTATGTAGCAGCATCCTTGAACATGTTCCAACAATTCTGATCAACTACTCACACTTTAATAGTTTTCGTGGCTGGGTTTTCCTGTTTCAGTAGTGATTGAAATGCAAAGATTAAAAGGATCAGAGATGTGGTCTGAGGTGTTGAAATTTGGGGAGAATGTTCTTTTAAGTTTGCACTGTGCACTACGACAATTAAGAAGCCAACAGGGTGTTGAATGAACCCCGCATCTACTGCACTTATGGTTGCAAGACGGAAACAGGACTGTTAACGGCAAATGATTCCCTTCGCATGTTATAGTTGGATAATCTGCTGCAAAGAAGATCACAGTGCTTATACACCAATATTTGTACACATACACATATAATCCTTTGCCCCAAGTCTTGTCAGATGAGGAGTTTGTCAGTGCATGTGCCTATTTCTTTTATTCAGAAGTTCACTAGTTTGTACTGATGTTACTTTAATATCCGTATATTGTTATTATTGCCATTAACTTTATTTTAAACTAAGTAATGAATTTGTGGCCTATTCTTGCAATTTCACACACTTGCAGGACTGAGACAGCAGCTGTTTCAAACAGGCTAATGGAAAATATTAAATAGATTTCAGCAGATTGCATATTTGAAAATGTAAGTAAAAACCACCTGACAACAAAAATATACACCTTCATGTGTAACAGGAGAGTTTATAATTCTGGCCTTTCATTTCACTTTAACAAAAGATATTGACGAAATGACTCTTTAACAAAAGATAAAGAGCAGCTCCTACATAAGGCTTTTGTGGTGCCATTATAACCATTCACACACTTACCTGTTTTAACCCTGTATTTAATACTTGTTCATCAAAAAATCATAATAATAAATAAAACTAAAAAAAGCACTCAGAGAGCACAGACCTCTGCCAAGGCTGCAAAAAATCTTTAACATTTCCTGGATCCCTATTATAATCTGGATCACTGCCAAACTCTAATCAATTGTTCCTTGCATCATTTCCCAGCTATCCTGAAATTTCCTCAAAATTCGTGAAGAACATTTTGTGCAATGTTGCTCAAACAGACAAATAACCACCTGTGAAAACATAACCTTGGCGGAGGTAATAAAGTGAAACACGTGTGTATATTCTAATGAACAGTGCATAATAATCTGTACAAGGTTTATCTCTGGCTTGGTGAACATTTTATTAACCAAAGTCACATCCTTCAGCAACACCACCCAGCCCAAACACTGCTACAGACGGTGATTACACTCAAGGTGACTGATATGTTTTTACTGCTTTAAACTGTTCAAATTGAGGTTCCTTTAGGGTTTGTACTTTCAGCGCGGTACCTCTTTAATAGATTTTTTTAATTTACTTAATTATTTTATTTATTTATTTTATTTAATTGTGCGGGGAGGCTGGTGCCTCTCTCAGATGACACTGGGCAAAGACAGGATACACCCTAAACAGACCATATATAAACTGTTCTATTCCCTTATTTGAAATGAGCAATTCATGGAATTGTGACATTTGACACAAAACAGACGTGATAATTTTTAAATATTCTTTTTTTAAATTAACACCTTTAAAAGTCTAACATGTGATGTGTGAAATCATGTATTGTATTGGTTATCTTTAATGTTTTGGGATCTGGGTTAATTTCCCACACTATAGAATACAGACCCATTGCTTATTTTCATGATACATCATGTATTTTATTAGTATACATGTAACATGTTGGGACCTGAGTCACCTTTCCATGCTTTAGAATATTGACCCATCCACCAAGCGCTTGTTGAACACATGGCCAGCAACACAGCCATATTCAGCCACTTAGCCAACAACGAAGACTACCCAGCCAGCAGCCAGATGTCTACACCTGGTGAATGGGGAAAAGCGGTGGAGGTTCTGGGATTTACTTCAATGCTGGAAAGTACATAGTATGTGTTTAGCCCACCCAGAAAAGAAAAACGTGTACAGCTTCACTAATTGAAAAGAAAATGGCTGCTAAAACGGGACCAACCCAGAAATGATATTTTTTTATACGCAAATTTTGTACTTATATTTTATAGTTTCACAAACTACTGTTGTGGGCCGATTTAATTAAATAAACCACTCGGTATCTACAAGTGTTATTGCAATCATTAATGCATGAACTATTTACAATAAAACACAACAGTAAGTGAATTGTGCGCTTTATTTTTGTGTCTGCTCACTGAGACATTAAAGTAGGCATGCCTTGGGGATTACCCCCAGATTTTCAACCACTGTTGTTTAGTTTCATAAACATGAAGTCTCTCGTTTTAAACTTTACTTACATAAGGACCATAAAATTTTGTGGTCTATAAATACTGTGCAGATGAAGCTTTTTTTGTGGTGTAAAGCGTTAAACCATAACAATATCACTTTCATATATTTATTACAATATGGCATTAATATTCAGGCAGTACAAGCAGTGTTTAATAGAGTATCACAAATGTTAGACAACTTTTTGAATTCTGATCATGTTCGGGTTTTGTGAGTTTCGGTGTCCGTACAAAAACACCCTGTAAATCTATCACTTTGGACGTGAGATTTAGGATTCTGCATGTTCTACAGAATACTTCTAGCAGACTGAACAAATTTCAATCTGTTCCACATTCATAAGTACCAAAATTACGTGCTTTCCAAAAACCTTTGTGCAGCAGTTGGACACGAAACACAAAAATTTTTGAGCAGACTAACTTACGAAGCCTGCCACCTTTAACATACACAAAGTTAGTTTGTAATTTATGATTTAGATCTTGTTATATTTAACTTGAAAATTTTGACTAGGTGTCCCAATTTGTGGTTCCATTAGCAAAGCCACACACAAACACCAGTCTGCATGGCTTCCCTGTAGACATGTACAGGGAACTTCACCCGTTCAAGTGTCCAGGTCTGTCATCATAAACTATATCAGCAGCTACTTCCAGCCTGTTTTCACGGTTTATATTAAATCATTAAATAAAATAAATCATCATTTGTATATATTTGCATACAAAGAACGGGTCACTTTTCTATCTGACACGAGGACTCGAACCCAGGACCTTCTTGCTGTGAGAGAGACGTGCTAACCACTACGCCACCATATTTAATTAATTGCTGCTGTAAATGGTTCCATCATCCCACCTGTCACGGATGCAACCATACCTTCAAAAAAAATTCTATGCAAAACCATCAGTGATCTGTAAATAAACCATAAAGCCCAGTATTGAAGATCACTGAAAATAAAAACCTCTTATTGGTTACAGTGGTGAAAAGTTATGGCTTTCCTTATCACTCTGATTATCATGAAGCTTTACAGGTTATCAATCAGGCATTAAAGCAATCGGCACTCATGAAGGGCTATCAGTAGCAGTCAATATTAGCTTAAAATAGTTATCTTTATGGACAGTTATCTAGTCTTACATAGGATTATATAGTCATGCTGGCAAATGTGAGTTCAGGGCTCCGGTGTAAATAAATCTGTCACCTAATGTCAGTCAATATACTACTCAAGCTTCATTTTTTTGTTCCTCATTGGAATCTGTCACTGCACACACCGCTTCAGTAAAATCAGATCTGTCCAACCTCCAGAAGAGGCTAAAAATAACCCTGCAGACCAGATTGTCCTCATGTGACTGTGAGCAACAAGTGCAAGTCCTAGAAAGGAATCTGAAACGTGAGAACACCTTTTGTTGTAGTCGTTTAGTCGAGATCATGCATGCTTGAAATCATCAGAATGTTTACATGAGTGTGTATGTGATTGAAGCAGATAATATAAATGCTACAGGAAGGAAGTGAAATCATGTTTTACAGATTACCACACTGACTGCGTGTAATAAAGCCGGCTTTGAATCTTAAAAATGGCTGCAATGAGATCGCGAGTTCGAATCTGGATTGATGCCACAGCCGTCCGTGACCGGGAGTCCATGGGAGCTGATTGGCCGAGCTCTCACGGGA
>JBCNYH010000009.1:15803875-15818090 GCA_039654325.1 Tandanus tandanus
CTTCTTTTGTACATACTTCTTGATCTCTTGAGGCGTATCATAACAGTATATATATATATATATATATATATATAGATATATATATATATTTTTTTTTTTTTAATGAATTAATTTATTTTTTAAATAAAATTCAATTTAACATTTAAATTTCTTTGTCTTGCAGAAGATACTCACGCTGGTGCTGCATAGCTCAGAGCCAGAACAAAACACACACAAAGGAACACAGTGAGCCACTTCATGATCAGCCGTATTCTCACTCCAGGTCAATAAAACACACAAAATGCAGTCGAACACTCGCAAGATCAGACTTTTATACTGCGCTCCTGCACAGAGAGGGTTGGGCTGGTGGACTGAGCAAAGGCTGTGTATTTATCAGTTTCTGGACAATGTGAAAGACGTGATTTCCCGCCAATGTCAGAAAGAACGGGAGTGAAAAGTCCCATGTTACAAAAATCTGTGATTAGGCAAGCAGCAGGATACTAACTGTGCAATGACTTTTTTTTTTGTTGTGGAAAATATCTTTTGCGGAATGATTTGAGTCCTTGTTTAAGCAAGAGAAGTAGATAAAATGGTAAACAGTTTGTCTGTACACATGCTAAACAAAGCAGGTTTGAACTGGCCTGCTAATGTTTCCAATGTGGCCCATCAGATATTCTCAGAAAATTGTCATGAATTCATTAAATCTGATCATGGTTTAATTAAAATCATGCCAAGAAAAGTACGGTGGCACAAAATCAAACCGTAAACTATAGGGCCATAAATTTCCCAAAACGTGCTAATGGTAGTTCATATTTTCTCATTAGCGAGCTACATATTCTGCATATAATCTCAACTAAGTCCATTTCAGTTACAGACTACAACACTACAAAATGTGGAAAAGTTCAAGACAATAATTATACAAGACACTCACTTACTCACTCATTTGCCAAACTGTTGCAGTCTCAGCTGACACTGGGCTAAGGCAGGGCACACCCTGAACAGCTCTCTAGACCATTACAGGGCCAATACACATACCATTCACACACACACACACACTCAAACCTATTTGGAACAGCCAATTAGCCTAATGTGCATGTTTCTGGACTGTTGGAGGAAACCGGAGTACCCTAAGGAAAACCACGCAGGCACAGGGAGAACAAAGACACTTTATGATCCAACCATTAAAACCATTTTTTGAAAGCCCATCATTTGTTTTCTTGGTAATGGTTTCCATCATGTTCATTAATTTTGTACGTGTTTTCAGTATATATAAGGTCAATACTGATACATGAATAAACACATTTTAAGGCAGCCGCTGATGTGTTATTGCTCAACCAAACTTTCCAAGCTAGAATCAGACTTATCAGTGACTTCGATAACTTCATCTACGACTACAAAAGACTACACAAGACTCTGAAGACCATTCTCCTCAACCTCAAGGGATTGCCACGAACAAAGATTGCTTAATATATTGATTTTACTGGTACTGTTGCCCTTTTCCTAATATTAACTTGACTCACTAACTCTTATTACCTGGTGGGTTGAATCAGCAGTGAAATCACCCACTGGACTCTGACCTTCCCCTTTATTGAAATTGGAAACCACCACCACTGATCTCTAGTACAGTTCCTATCAGCAAACATGAACAGAATCTGTGTACTGAGCAATATTCTGAAATAGAGTAGAGTTTGGGGGAAAAAAAATTTCTGATACCCAGAATAACATTTTTTACATTTAAAATTACCTATGCTTGTATTCAAATAGGCAACATAGTGGCATAGTGGTTGGCACATTTGCCTCACAGCAAGAAGGTGGTGGATTCAGTCCCAAGTTCGGTAAGGACATTTTTTGTGTGGAATTTGCATGTTCTCCTTGTGATTATGTGGCTTTCCTCCAGGTACTCTGGTTTCCTGCCACAGTCCTTAGACATGCCCATTAGGCTAATTGGCTGTTCCAAATTGCCCCTAGGTGTGAGTGTAAGTGTGAATGGTTGTGTGTGTGTTCGCCCTATGATAGATTGGCGGCCCAGCGTCAGCTGAGATAGGCTCCAGCCTCCCTGCAACCCGGTTAGAAATAAGCAGTTCGACAAATGAATGAATGTATGAATGTACCCAAACAACCTATTTTGCAATCCAAGCAGAACAGTTCCACTTAGCCGTGTCAGTGCTGAGAAATAGAGAGGTATGTGGTTCCTGGTAAATTAATAATTTCAGGTGATACTCTAAACTGTTTGTTATGATACTTAGGTTTAAAGTAAATGGGGAAAAAACACAAAAGACAAACAGTGAAAGAAAGAAAAATGAAAGAGGCTAAAATGTACCACTCTTAGGAGAGATCTGAAGGTTTGTTCAGTGATCAGATTGTTACACCGTGACTCAAACCCTCATCACAACCTGTTCTGAAAAAATAACCAGGTCAAATAACACTTTGTTTCAAGGTCAACACCAACACTATTTTAAGGACCACATAAAGGGATTGAAGGTTTATTCAGTATGCAGTCGTCTTTATTTATCAAGATCTGTACTTGAAATGATATTATAATGTACAATTACATTTTATTTGTCTTAATTGATGTCCATTTGAGACCTTTAGGTTCTAGCCAGTGTCAGATAAGCAATACATTAATACTTAAAGAGTACCGGTATTGGTCATCCTTACAGCATAATTAATGCGTAATGTAGTACGTTTAAGTGATACAGAGCTTATTTTAACATAAATGACCATAAAAAGCACAAAATTGGGTAATTTTATCCCGTGGATTACTAGCGAGGGGTGAACCAATGCGGAACAACCGTGTTTTTTCTGGACGTGTGGTGAAGTCGTTGGGCCGGGTTGTTCAGCACAGATAAACAAGCAGCAATCGACATTTTAGGTGATAAAACTCCCCTCATACTAAAGGCTCTTACTGGTTAGTTTTGGCGAGGCGCTGCTCCCGTCTGTTGACATCCTTTGACTTTTAATGAAGGAATTCTGTAGGAACAGCGTTTTTTTGGCGACACACGATAATGTGTTATCTTAGACTGATGTCTGCGGCACGCAGCCCAGCCAATAGGACAAAACAACGAGTTCGCGTCACTCCCAGGACTGGAACAGCCAATGAAGAGGGCAACATGTCATTGCACATGCCTGGTAGTAGTAGTAGTAGTAGTAGTAGTGTGGCAGCACTCGCGCGTACTTGACAAGAAGCAAGGACTGATGTTGCCTGATGGAACCGCTGATGTCATACAAGATAATTTTTCCAGGTTCTCTTTGCCTAATGCTTACATAGACAGATTGGTAGCGTAGTGGTTAACACATCTACCTCACAGCAAGAAGGTTCCCGGGTTTTATTTAAGGTGTATATTAAGAGATAATAATGAATGGTAGACATTATATATTAACTGCTTTCTCTAATTAATATAATACTAATAATAATAATAATAATAATAATAATAGGCAGCATGGTGGTGCAGTGGTTAGCATGTTCAACTCACAGCACGAAGGCCTGAGTTAGATTCCCAGGCTTGGGCGTTTCTGTATGGAGTTTGCATGTTCTCACCATGCTTGCGTGGGTTTCCTCCGGGTACTCCAGTTTCCTCCCACAGTCCAAAGAACATGCACAGTAGGCTAACTGACTGTTCCAAATTGCCCCTTGGTGTGAGTGTGAGTGAATGGTTTTGTGTGTGTGTGTGTGTGTTGGCCATGCGATGGCCTGGCAAGCTGTTCAGGGTGTACCCCGCCCTCACCCAGAGTTGGCTGAGATTCGTGCTAGCCTCCCTGTGACCATAATTAGGATTAAGTGGTTCAGAAGATGAACGATAATTATTATTATTATTATTATTATTATTATTATTATTATTATTATTATTATTATACAGGGATGGCTAAATTGGACGAATTAGGAAAAGTGAATTCTTAAATGAGATCACCGTCCTGACATGGATTATTTTTCTCTATCATCATGGCCCAGTGTGTGATATTCCTTGTACATGCTTGTTTCAGGATAATGTAGTCATAGGTGGAAATTATTGGGGGACAATAAACAGGAATAAATCTCAAGAGCACTTCCTTAAGGTGTCTCCAAAAGTAGTGTAGTACCTCTTTGAAATGTATATCGTAAATCCGTTTCCTTTTCCCTGCCATTCTGACTGGCTGACACACACACACACACACACACACACACACACACACACACACACACACACACACACACACACACACATCATGTAGGGTATTTACAGTAGCAGAAGTGATTCATTAACTGTTCTAAAGCTTAATTACAGTTAGATCTTTATCAGTTTAAGTGAAGAAGCAGAGCACTAATGTTTTGCTGTCAGTGTGTAAACCATGAGGTAATGGAGTGAACAACATGCAGTCTGGTTATAATTGTAAATGTGTGTTATTCTGCTGAGTGTTATAAATAAAGAAACATGATTGTCACATCTGTTGTTTTAAATTAGCATTAACCAAATAGCTACTTGCTCGCTCCGCCACAGCTGAGCCACAAACACGTGTACAAACAAACAAGTTAATGTGTGTGGGGTCTGGGAACGCAGTCGGTGGATCAAACCACTGTGAAGCAGAAAGGGGGATGATATTGTTTAGTACTTATAAATGTTTTGATTTATAGTTTGCTCAAGTACTTTCAGTACATATTATTATAATATTTAAATCTACATAGTGAGTTTACACTGAGATATTAAGTGAAACCCCCCCCCACCCACCCCACCCCCAGAGATCTAGAAATGGTCAGAAAAAAAAAAGTTGCATTTTAAAAATGGACCCAGATATTTGGAACATCAAACTGTTTATTTAATGCTAAGAAATACAATATTGTTTCATTTCCAGTAACTGTAACACAATTCCAGTAACTGTAACAAATCAAATCAGTGAAACCAAACTAAAGCGAAACAACAAAAATATCTTAATTACATGAATACATTTATTTTCCCAAGACAGAATATTTTATATCCTAATATCTGTATTTTACATTTATTCTGTATGTCCTATTCTGCCTACAAAATGTCTAAAACAGGGGTGCCAAACTCATTTTCACTGAGGGCCACATCCCAAAATTTATAGGTCACCAAGAGCCGAATAATCACTGAACATCCATTTCAAAATGCATGAAATGAAATGAAATCTACATGGCAGAATGATTAGTTTAGGTATTTGTCCTCTTTTCCTTTTTTACTTTCCTTTTCTGACAACACACAATCTTTCTTGAGTCATAAATGACTAGCTGTTTATTTGAAATAGGTTGCGGCCACCTAGTGGAAGGACGATGAATTACGTTTCATGGTAACGGTTGATGGAAAGAATGTACGATAATCATATTCTTCAAAAGCTCTCGCCGACCACATAAAATGAGTTGGCAGGCTGGATTTGGCCCGCGGGCCTTGAGTTTGACACCTGTGGTCAAAAGTGTCTAGCTGAATTAGTATGTAATAGATATGTATACTCATATTTCATACAGTTGCTCTAACAAAACGAAACATAAAGCTGAATGAATCAGATTATGGAATAATGTATCAGCAACAGCAGACTATTTTCAGAAAGTACAGGATATAAAAATCCGAGTATTAAAGAACTGGAAAGAAATAATAATCTCAATAAACATTCATTCAAAAACTTATATATGCTGTATAAACTGCATGAATCTTCATTTCATTTCGTTTCTCTTTGTTTAACACCAATTTATAAAATTTTGTACATTTCTCTTAATTTTTTCAAACAAACCCAAGTACAATTGAATCATTCAGCATATACTGACTCGGGTAGTAGCATTACTTGTAGCGGTAAATCTTAATGCAGTGGTTCATACTATCTGAGACCACAAGGTGACCTTCAGGCAGCAAAGCAAGACCTCTTGGGCTGTTAAGGCCTTGAGAAACAATATCCCACCCCACTCCAGCTGCAGGGTAAAGCACCACACGATGCTGCTTGCCCCAGTCTGCCACAAGAATATTTCCATCAGCATCGATACATATACCCCAGGGGCTTGAAAGCACCGGTCCCATGCCAGAACATACACCCAAGGTGCGAATGGTGTTCCAACCAGGTTCCAGAACCCTTACACAAGCTGCACGCCCAGTTTCATTGCCTCTCTCAGTCACAGCAATGAGGCCAGTAGTGAGACATGTTGCCACCAGATAGGGCCTATGAAATCCTGTGACAACAGTGCGCTCTGTCTTTCTTCCTGTTTTTGGGTCAAGTTTGAGAGTTGTCAAAGTGCCGCGTCGAATATCAGCAACTAAAAACTCATCTAGCCTTGTCACGGTGACACCTCTTGGAGCTTCGAAATCTTGCTGAGTACCAGAGGCCCCAAAGGTCTGCAAGAGGCGACCATGGCGGTTAAAGACGAGTACAGCACGCTCTGCAGCACAAGTCAGTGCTATCAATCCCTTGGAGTTCGCAGCAACGTCAAAAAAATTGCGACAGTGTCGAGAGGTAGAGTCAACTGCTGGTAGAGTCACCTGCTGCACAATGTTTTTCTGTTGGTCTGTTACCTGTACACGGACATTTCCACAGTCCACTACAAACAGCTGACCTTGAGCTGTGGCATGAACTCCACTCGGCAAAGTGAAGTCAGTGCGTCCTGAGCCCTGCTTACCAAATCTCTTTACCAGAAGTCCCACTCTTAGTGTTCGTCCCTTTTCTACAACCTTTGGCAGGCCTGTGCCTGCCCGTTCTTTTTTGCTTCTGTCTCCATAATGTTCAGCTCTGGTTCCTCTTCCTCTTCCTTCTATTTCAGACATAGACAATGACCGAGATACTCGGTGGGAGTCTTCATAGCTATCTTTCAGATGCTGGTCTTTTATATCCAATGTTTGAGATCTTTTAATGGCTTGATCCTGGGACCTAGATAAATTAATCTTCTTTTGAATCTTGTCTTTTCCATTTATTAAATGGCGACTCCTGGCAGATAGGTCAGCATGGGAGATGGCATGTTGTTTTTCTCCTTTTATGGAGCCACTGGGACTACTGGCAGACCTGATAGTGTAGGTATAACTGGAGTCCATGCTCTCTGCTGGGGAAGGCGATCGTCTAGACCCACCAAAGCCTTGACCATACTGTGGTAGGTCTTTGCAAGAGAGATCCACACAGCTATAACTCGATTTATGTCCTGCAATAGATGTCATAGGTGGAGATTTTTGTCTTTGGAAGCCATGGTTTTGACCAAAGTCCTCAGGTGTACTTTCCTCTGGTGGGCAGGACGGCTCTTGGCTTGAAACTGGAACAAGGACTCTTTGTTTCCACTGGCCTTTGGAAAAAGAAAGTCTTCTGATTTCTCTTTGTTCACCTAAAGTGCTTTCTGCCTCCGGTTCGCCTTGGCTTGCCATTGTATCGATTGCAAGGAATAGGTCTTCTCCACGTGAGTCACTACCAAGCAATTCTGAGTCCTCATCCTGAGAGGATTCTGGAGTATCTTGCTTACGTGGCCAAACCTTGTAGGTCTTTGGGCTGGGCATCTTTACCTTCTCAGCTAACACATCATTTTTACCTGCTGATAGGCGAATTTTCCTGACGACACGGCTACTTCCACTGTTTGTCTTTGACGATTCTTTTTCTCTTCCTCTAGTACATGGGGCACAAAACTGTTCTGATACAGCCACGTGATTATCAAGTGTTATCTCGCCAGTATGGAGAGCACATTTTTGCCCCTGTGGTCCACAAACTCCAACAGGAAAAGTCAAGCTATGTTCTTGGACATTAATCTCCCTGAACTGAATAACATTTGACTGGGGGCTGGGTTGGAAAGTGACTCGTTTAAGGGAAAGAGAAATCTCCCAGGGTTGCATTAATTCTTTGACTCCTCTCAACAACTGACTTTTGTTGGGTCCAGTGGGGCATCTACCCCACATAAGAATCTGTTCCTTAATCTGGCCCATCTTTCGTAGTTGACGGTCAATCAAGGATTGGCCTACTCTAGCTGCTGCTGCATTTTCTCTTTTGAGCTGTTGCAGTCTCTGCTGGGTTTCCCGATGCTCCTTCTCCACCTTCTCCAGCAGACGGCGCTCTTCTTTCTGAGCATCAAAAATTGCAGAATCAAGACTCTGGTTCACTTCATCCACTTCAGCTGTTTGTTTCTCCGTAAGTCGGTGCAATTCTTTCTCACCTTGTGCTAGGTCACATAATGCCTGGGTTATCCATGTAGGCAAGGAGTTTAGGGGTTCGGAGGAGCTGTGTACTTGCTGAGATATTGTCCCAAGAGAAGTTTTACTATTGAAGTGGGATCCAAGTAACATCATTATGAGAGTTTGTTGAAAGGTCCAGTGCTTCACTGATGAAATACCTCTGTTAAAAGAAAAGAATAACCTTTACCTTTAGATTGAACATGCATAGGAAGCTATGAAAAGAAGTGTTGTAATGAATAAAACACAACAGAGTGTGCTGTTATAGAAAATAATTCACACCAGGGTGGTGTGATGAGATATGTCTATTCTTCATATAAATTTTTAACATTTCATGTTGTAGAATGTCTCCGACTGCGAGAAGCATTATTTCCTGTTGTCGCTTATGTTATAACATTCATAAAAACAATTGGTACCTTACTAGCTCCTCTATTTTCTGTCTAATATGACAGAAACACAGCTTGGGATGCTCTAGAGCACAGGTGTCAAACTCAAGGTCCGCGGGCAAGATCCGGCCCTCCAGCTCATTTTATGTGGCCAACGAGAGCTTTTAAAGTATATGATTATCGTACATTATTTGCATCAATTATTACCATGAAACGTAATTCATCATCCATCCACTAGGTTGCTAGCTTGTTGCTGTACACGTTGTCAGAAAATGCTAATGAATAAAGAAAAAGAGGACAAATGCGTAAATTAATGATATGGCGGTGCAGATTTCACGGTTGCCCTTTTTGAATAGATGTCAGCTCTCAATGATCTCTAAAAATTTAGGGATGTGGCCCTCAGTTAAAATGAGTTTGACACCCCTGCTCTAGAGAAACCTGAAAACTAATATAAAAAACCTTTCCCATGGTGGAAAATGGGTATGATGGCAGAGTGGTTAGCACTTCTGTCTAACAACAAGAAGGATTTGTGTACAGTTCAAAGACATGCACATTCGTCTAATTGAAGCCTTTCCCCGGAGTCGCCTGAGATGGGCTCCTGCCTCCCTGTGTCCTTAATAAAGGATAAAGTATTTTGCAATATGAAATGAATGAAATAAAAACAAAATGAATGGGGAAAAACATACTGTTACAAAACACTCGGACTGGAGACTCCTTTCATAACTGCTAAATAAATGTGTCCTAACAAAAATTTATGGCACAGTGTCTTAGTGGTTAGCACGTCCGCCTCACAGCAAGAAGGCCCTGGGTTCGAGTCCTGGGCTCAGAGAGGGTATTTCTGTGTGGAGCTTACATGTTCTCCCTGTGCTTCCATGGGCTTCCTGTGGAAACTCTACTTTCCTCCCACAGTCCAAAAACGTGCACATTAGGCTAACTGGCTGTTCCAAATTGCCCCTAGGTGTGAATGTGAGTGTAAATCGTTGTGTGTGTGTTGGCCCTGCGATGGACTGGTGAGCTGTTCAGGGTGTACCTCGCCTTCGCCCAGAGTCTTTTGCGATAGGCTCCAGCCTCCCCCCAACCCTAGTAGGATTAAGCGTTTTGTCAAATAATGTGTAATGAACATTATTAAGACAGTAACGCTCCAAAGTATCTTTTGAGTGAAAACACTACTCCTCTGTTCAATAAGTCATGAACTCTTCTGTCCTAACCACTTGGGGGCACTGCTCTCAGACGTTCTCACACAAAAGCCTTTAACTGCATAAGCTCGATCATCAGTCCCATATGTGTTGATTGAATGAAGCACTCTGTTGATCTCTGAACTGCCTTTATGTGGTACAAACATGCTCCCCCTTTCTTACTACTGCCTCGGAATGTACTGTACAGGTCTCTCTCATGCCCTGCCAGGCCCTACCAAAAAAAAAACAGGGCTTCTTCTGTGATGAAAGGTTAATGGTATCAGTTTACCAAAGTGCTCTGACAAACAGATTCCCTCTGTATATGAACATCAGCTCATTCATTCTAACCTAAATACCTTTCATGCCCTCAGGGTCAGAGCTGCTGGGGATTTTTTTTTTCTTTTCTTTTTTTTTTTTTTAACACCATTCGTGCTTTTCCATGAAAACTGAGATGTGACTTTTGAAGATAAGAACCCATGAAGAGGGACTCCTTCATGTGCCAATAAGAAATTTTAAAAAATACAGATGTACTGGATGTTTTTATAAAAAAAGAATACTATGTGTGAATAATTTACAGTGTTAGTGGGTCAGGTATTTTGTATTTTTTACTGTTATTAGGGTTTTTTTAGTGTGTGTGTTAAAGTGTGTTAATGCAACAAATTCGCTCTTCCAATGTGGCCACCAGTGGCCTATCAGATTACTTCACATTAATGATGAATGAGGACTCGGGTTGCTAATGTACCAAAGAGTCTGCCTAATATTAGTGTCTAGATCAACAGTAAAATATAAACAGTGGTGCACCAATCAAATGCATGCTGTTATAGTGATCCTAGGCCAATATCTGAAATAATAATATTCCTGAACGGAGAAATGAAGCTGACTAGTTTGCAAATTTGTTTAATTGCACAAATAGTGCATCTAAATGATTTAGCGCATGTGCACTTTATTTTTCGGTTGTAACAAAGGCATTTTAGGCACATGCATGCATGTCATATTAAACTATGACAACATAGAGTTTATTACACAAACACACAACCTTATAATATTACCATTCCTTATTTCTTTCTTTTCTATTCTTTTAATACACACACACACACACACACACACACACACACACACACACACACACACAGTTTTGTAATTGATTAAGCAGATCAAAATGTTCTTACCTGACCAAAGGTATTTGTCACATGCCTTATTCAGACTCTGGTCCTGGGTTTACTTGAGCAAACCCTCCCTCTTTTCCTCCCCTCTGCATCCTCCCACAATCTCTCATGTTGCAAATTCAAACAGCCCCCATCCTTTAACACCCCCGTCTTTACATCTATAATCATTTTCCCCTTCAGTTTTGTTTTAACTGCATGAAATATTATTATTTATGATTGTGTAATTATAGTGGGGCATTTATTAGGGGTTGTACTCTAATGTCATACAGTTTGTGAATTAGCTTTAATCAGGATGTTACCTGAAACTGAAAGGCAGTTCATTTTAAAATATTTACAGAGCCACTGTAGATCAGGTTGGAATGGAGGGCAATTAGTGGAGCCACTATTGTTTACGATCTATTATAAAGATGTTAGCATGTTCAGTGATTCTCCACTAAATGTCAACCAGTATGTGTTCTTTACCCTTACAGCTGTACAAGTTTGTACGGCTAAAATACCTTGATACAAGTATCGCACAACCAAAAACAAGAGTGCAGTAGGAGTACACAGAGTAACAGCTACCTTTAGAAAAACCTCTCACGGACTTCATGTTTTTCCTCACATTTTTCAGCATACTGTATTCTGGTCTTTCTACATGACGGGCATGTGTTTCTATTTTCACTGCTGATTTTTCACCCCACATGGTACATTAATTTTTACTTGTGTTGGTGTTGCTGTTGTTTTCCGTGATTTATTACATTTCATGTGTGGTTTCATAATAATAATAACAACAACAACAACAACAACAACAATAATAATAATAATAATAATAATAATAATAATAACAATAATAATCATAATAATAATAACAATAATAATCATAATAATAATAATAATGCATCTATTCATTCATTCATTTACTTTCTAAGCCGCTTAATCCTTATTAGGGTCGCAGGGACGCTGGCCCCTATCTCAGACGACATGGCGAGGGCGGGGTACACCCTGAACAGCTCACCAGACCATTGCAGGGCCAACATGCATACAAAGATCCACACTCACACTCACACATAGGGGCAATTTGTAACAGCCAATTAGCCTACTGTGCATGTTTTTTGGACTGTGGGAGGAAACCGGAGTACCTGGAGGAAACCCATGCAAGCACGGGGAGAACATGCAAACTCCACACAGAAACGACCCAAGAGCGGGAATCGAACCCACGCCTTCTTGTGCTAACCACTGCACCACCATGCCACCCACTATTATTAGTATCATTATTGATGATGATAATAATAATAATAATAATAATAATGATAATAATAACAACAACAACAACAACAATAATAATAACAACAATAATAATAATGATAATAATAACAACAACAACAACAATAATAATAATAATAATAATGATAATAACAACAACAACAACAACAATAATAATGATAATAATAACAACAACAACAACAACAACAACAATAATAATAATAATAATAATAAAATTTGATCCCATATTATTCACATGATGTCACATGTGATCTTTCTGTAAGTAGCGCCATGATAGTTGGAGTATGTTCTTTGTCCTGGGAGATGAAGAAGTTAATTTAGGGATATCCTGCCGGAGACCTCTTCCGATACATAGTTCCAGCACCATTCTGAAGGTTCTAATGTTTAACCACTTATGGTTTGAATGATGGATTTTATAACATTACTAGTTGTTCTCGAGCATGAAGTTTAAGTGGTTTGAATAAAATTCTGAACAAAACATTTTAGACAAAAGACATAAGAGACACAGGATTGACCTGAGTGAGATGATTTTACCTCTTAATGTTTTTATTAATGAATGAATAAATATATGGACTATTACCACCAATGAATATTCAGACCCTATTGATACATTTTCCTTTATAAATTCACATCTCCTTTACAGGTTAATAATTCATAATAAGGCATTGTTTAATAATGCCTCTATAGTGGATTTCAGATTTAAACTTAACAATTTTTTTTCCCAATTATTGTTCTTACCCATATTGTCCACTAGAGAGCATCTGTAGGCTGATATAGTACAAGAGGTAGTGTTCTGTGTGGTCCTCTTTTGGGTGCCTGCCAATCAGTGGATGTTTAGTTGATGGTGGTTCATCACACACACACTGCTTGGGCAGTCAAGCTGGCAGTATCAATCACAAATAAATACTCTTAAATAGGTTTATAATGATTTGTTTTACAATAACATCCTGTTTATACCATATTTTCCTTTAACGTACCATGTTATGGAACTGCTTTCAAGCCAAGCACTTAAGCTCATGGTTTTCCCCTTTTAATAATGTTTAGCAAATTTCTGTCACTCTTAGTTTATCCAAGGTTGTGACTGGAACCATTCCTCATCTTAGATCATGATGATGTCATTCAGACACAATTGTTGAACATCACCGCCACTGTCCTTGGTGTGTCAATGTTGATGAATTTTGTGCGGTCAAAAAAGCTTGATTTTTAATTTTTTTTTGTCCTGATGTAGTGGGCCTTCTCAGTATATACTACGTTAATTTTTACAGCCTTATGTTGTTGTTGTTGTTGTTGACTGGTGTCACCATGCTGCTCAAGCTTGTTCATCCCCTCTGTAGCTTTTGAGGTTCTTAGACAGAGACCTCTTTCTAAAAAACAAAAAAAAAATAAATAAATTTAAAAAAGGCAGAAAACCTTTAAATCACTGCAATTATTGCTGTCATTCATTATTCATCCTGCAATTATTTTATCCATCTGGTTGGCTTGCTCTTGAGGAAGCATGGATATTCATATGGTTAAGGAAAGACACTTTGGCACATCGTTCTGTGGAACAAGATGAAACCATTTGTTCTCCAAACTAAATTGGCATTTGTGTGTTTAATATTTCGTTCTTAGCTCGCAGGAGGTTAGGCTCCTTTGCTTATGCCCAATCTGGCTTTTTCCTATTACAGACTAAACTATTTGCACATGAATGTTGACTTGTGAATTAGCCTTTTCCATCTGGTCAGTGTCCCGAGAGCAAAAACAACATTCACATAAACAAGTGTAGTGAATTTCTTTCTAATTTGGCAGTCAGTTTCTATGATACTTCAAGACTTGTTTTATGATATTAAGGGAAAGTTGTAAAGCAAACACCGAATTCTGGGACTATTACAGTTTATTATAAGAAAACAATTCAAATTGAGCTACACAACATTAACTTAACCACCAATGATGCTGTAATGACAGTACTGCGATGAGACACTTGATATTTTCGCCTTTTCCCATTAATTATATACTTTAAACTTTATATTATAATTCATTTCAATTCAATTCAGTTTTATTTGTATAGCGCTTTTTTTTTTACAATTGACATTGTCACAAAGCAGCTTTACATAGTAAAAGTAATTTAAGGAGGAATCTAAAAATTTTTCTAC
>JBCNYH010000009.1:15829524-15841738 GCA_039654325.1 Tandanus tandanus
AGATAGATAGATAGATAGATAGATAGATAGATAGATAGATAGATAGATAGATAGATAAACAGACAGACAGACAGACAGACAGACAGACAGACAGACAGATAGATAGATAGATAGATAGATAGATAAACAGACAGACAGACAGACAGACAGACAGACAGATAGATAGATAGATAGATAGTTAGATAGATAACATACATTATTTTTTTACTTAATATAATGTGTTCATATAATTTTTGAGACTGATTGCACACATTTCTTTAACTCCTTTATTCTACTGCTACTGCAAGAAATAAATGTTACTTTCCATTGTCCATCGTTCTTTACTGTGATTTATTACTACTCTGTTCATTATAACACGAGGGCTTCACACTGAGATACGGGACAAAACCCAAACCCACATACACTGCACACGTCTAAGTTCATATAGATTTTATTTGATTGACTGCCTTCTATTTTACCTCATTTAGTATTTCTTGTCCTTCAGATATCATAATCGAGTTTTAATGAAAACAAACCGATCATTTAATAGATTCATCCTGAGAATAGGCTACAAAACAAGAGTCTTATGGGCTACTGTTATGAGCAACGACAGTGCTGGCCATATTTGAATGAAACACAGCCCAAGGCTGGTCACTTGTCAGTCTCCGTCGATACTAGTCTCCATCACAAACGCCATAAAGAGCACTCTTAAAATTCAGCCCACATCCTGAATATGCTTTGTTCCAAGCGCTTCCCCTTTTATAATCCCAAACTTGAGCGGCCTGGCAATATCAAACTAATAAATTACATCCTGCTTCCCCTATAACTCCCTGATAAATAAAAAAGAGGCTCCACTTTCCTCGTACAGCTGTGACCCAGGGTTACCTAGCAACAGGTCATGCCCAGATGAAAAAGCACAAGGTGGAGATTCACCTAAGAAGCTGGGAGGGAGGTAGGGTGTGTGTGTGTGTGTGTGTGTGTGGGGGGGGGGGGTTGCATCTTCACTCGCTGACCCTTGACAGATAGAAAACGCACTCAGAAGAAACGTTTCTTGGAGTGACATTGGTGTGAGAAGAGGCCTGAGCTCATCTGTGGCATGACTTCAAAAGAGTATTATCAAGGCTGCGATGTGTGTGTGTGTGTGTGTGTGTGTGTGTGTGTGTGTGTGTGTGTGTGTGTGTGTGTTGAGTAAACCAGATTGGCTGCAGATAATATAAGCCTTATCAGTTTAAATGCTAAAATATAATAATGTATGCTTTCAAACAATAAAGCAACAAGCAACCTTTATGCCAATGCATTAGACCCCAACATGCATGTGTGTGTGTGTGTGTGTGTGTGTGTGTGTGTGTGTGTGTGTGTGTGTGTGTGTGTAATACATTACATAAACACTATAACCCAGTATAGTAATTTGTGACATCTGTACCCACTGGATTGTCAAAAGGATACTCAAACATGCACTCTACATTATTAACAGCTAAAGCTGATGATATTTATTGTCTTCCCTATTAGCCAAATCAAGAGGAAATCAAAGCATGTTGCCTGCAAGAACAAACCGCCTCTGTCGCTTCACGTGTCGTCTCTGTGGAGCCAGGCAGCTGTGTGAGCTTAGCGCACGCTCGAGGTGAGCCCTCACACAGCACACACATAATCAAAGCCTGTTTTATATGCAATATAAAAAGAAGTAAGGTGAATATGGCTAACATGACTTCAGCTAATAAAATAAAGCTGAAACGTAGAACTGAAAAAGTTATATATTTAGCAGAGCAGCAGGTTTTGTGCCATATTTCTTTCTTTTTTTTTCTTTTCTTTTTTTTTAAAAAGGAGGAATGAAGGAGAAGAGTGTGCGTTTGGTGACCATTATCTTGATTCATAGCTATTCCTGAGAATCCACCTTTGTCGTTACCTGCTATACAAACAAATGTGTTGTTAGTGGCTGGGAAACGGTAACTGTAGATTAGTCATAGAATAGAGTGCGATTTGTTTTTATGGTTACGTGCTGTCATATTTTTATCCAACAAAGCAAAATGGTTAGATATGTAAATTTACGAAACATCAAAACCATTGGCCCAGGTTCGATTCCCGGGCTTGGGGCATTTCTGTGTGGAGTTTGCATGTGCTCTGTGTGCTTGCGTGGGTTTCCTCCAGGTTCTCCAGTTTCCTCCCACAGTCAAAAAATATGCACAGTAGGCTAATTGGCGGTTCAAAATCACCACTAGGTGTGAGAGTGAGGTGTGAGAGTGAGTGTGAATGGTTGTATGTGTGTTGGCCCTGCAATGGCCTGGCGAGCTGTTCAGGGGGTACCCCACCTTCTTCCAGAGTTGGTTGAGATAGGCGCCAGCCTCCCGGTGACCCTAATAAGGATTAAGCGGCTTACAAAATGAATGGATGAATGAGTTAACAAGACCATTGGGTGATCAAAGTATTCATTCATCCATTCATTCATGTGCCAAACTGCTTAATCCTACTAGGGTCGCAGGGAGGCTGGGGCATCAGCTGACACTGGGTGAAGACCGGATACACCCTAAACAGCTCACCAGTCCATCACAGAGCAACCTGGAACAGCAAATTTAGCCTGTCTTTGGACTGTGAGTGGAAACCCACAAAAGCATGGGGAGAACATGCAAACCCCACACAGGAACACCCTCTAAGAAAAAAACTGTGTGGAAAGCCAATGTGTAACACTGTGTAAGAGAAACAAGGCATAATGCATACAGGGTGTAATGAAAACCTGTGTAATAGAAACACACTGAAAAAGCCGTCTTGTTGGACCACCATCTCGTCGTAACAACAATACATGATTAGATAAACAAGGTGAATCGAGGAGCTGTATATCACAGGGATTAGTTGAGGCTGCAATCCTTCATTCTCCAATTAGTAGACGTAACTTATCCTGAGGTTGTTTAGGGAGTACCCAATCTTATCAATTCCATGTTACTTGTTACACACACACTCAAGTTAAACAGAAGAATATGGTCTAAGAAACCACAACATATGAAGTAAATGATTTGCAGCCTGGGACTTGACAGCGGTCAGTGTCTAAGCGAATATATAAATGTTTCATATGCTTATAATAGGCTAAATTTTCCCCACAGGCATAAAAAAACAAGGAATGGAAACATTCATTCATTCATTTTCTGAACCGCTTAATCCTAATTAGGGTCGCAGGGAGACTGGTGCCCATCTTAGCTAACCTCGGGGCAAGGGCAGAGTACACCCTGGACAGCTCGCGAGGCCATCGCAGGGCAGAAACACGCTGACGGCAACCCAATGGCCTACTCTTTACGAACGACAGCAATGGTTCTTTTACATGCCTCTCACCACAGACAGTGACAGACATGGCTGGCCTTTGATAACCCAGTTAGCTGCACTGGGGGGGACAGCAGAAACAAATTGGTGATAGTGTGGCTTGAACCCACAACCTTCAGATCATAAGCCAGCACCCTACCACAGGGCCACCACTGCCCCCATAATGGACAAAAAAGTAATTAAACTTGCATAGGATGGTATTTTAGACAATCTGATCGAGCAGTATTTCACAAAGTTGAAAGAATAAACAGAAAGGCAACCTTTCTTACAATAAAAAGAGCACTCTTTAAGAACTGAGAAGAGAAACTATCATGAGAGGAGAAAACCCAGGTTTAATCGTATAAGGTCACTTTTAAAACTCAGACCATTCGCTATTGTGTTTTACAAAAAAAAAAAAAGATGTGTGTGTGTGTGTGTGTGTGTGTGTGTGTGTGTGTGTGTGTGTGTGTGTATATATATATATGTTGTACAAAAGGCAATGGAGACCTGGCTGGAGTGACGGTGTAATGGAAAAACTGCATAATGAAAGCAGGGTTTAATGGAAAAAGTACATAATGGAAAAACCTGTGTAATGGCAACTTGGTGGAAATGAAAATGACATAACAGAAACATGGCATCATATAATCATAATGAAATTGTATAGTAGTAACCGTAGACAGGTTTCCAATCAAAATCAATTTGCCAATGCTTATCAAATTTTAGAGATCCGTCAGCAAGTTTAATAGTAATGACTACAATAAGACGAGAAAACACAACAATCCTTAATCACATAGCATCACTTAATAGAAAAAAAAAAACAAAGTGATCGTCAATTTTTTTTCTCTTAAGTTATGATCACAGTACTGATTTTGATTGACAGAAAACTCCATAGTGATGTATGTACTTTAACCACGTATAATATACAATGGGCAAAGTGTAGTTCCTAATATAATATAATCCTCTTTATATGAAATAATATTTAGGACCTTGCAAGGCAAACTGAGAGTATTTGTGTCCAGATAAAATGATCTAAATACATATACGATATGTATAATGCTAACTGAAAGTGATGCCCCATACAACCCGACTATACAGTAGCAACAAAAGCCTGAGGTTCTGGGGGATGGGCGAGGGAGTAACAAAGCAGACTCCTGTCAAAGCAAGCCTCTGAATATTGCCCTATGGGCACTGCTGTACCCGATACAGGACAAAACGCCGACACCTCGCTTCTGAGCTTCGAGCCAGATGGATGCACATTATACTCTCCCAGAGGACCAACCTCCTAAAAATGAGCTTTACATACTGTGCCCTTTCCCAAGGAACAAGCCTTTTAACTTCTACAAACCAGCAGCCTTTCAAAGTTTTCTCTCATACGTCAGAGCTGAGACGTAAACACAGTGAGCTCCCAGAAATCCTTACCATCCAACATGCATAAAAAGATAACTTTAATGGAGTAGTTATTTTTATAAACTTTATTTAATCCAACAACAACAACAACAACAAAATGTACGTGGATGAATTTTGCTTGAATAGGTTGAAAACGGAGCAATGCAGGTGGAAGCAACATCTGCCGTGTCGGCCTGCAAGCAAGAACATGCATGTAAAAAAGTGGGCGAGAGGCCATGATAACACAAAGTAGACCCCCCCACCCCCCCGCCTCTCTCCGTGCGGAGGCTGAGTCAATGGACATCCATCACTGATGCTAACAGCTCTGATTAAAAATACATCAACTGCAACTGGCCTCCTGATGGCATTGCGTAGTACTGCGCATAATTAAAGGGGCCACGGAGCTGTGATGATGAAGGGCAAGGCACACCTGCTCTCCGTTAAATCGCGCTTCTGTTGCTAGAGCTTTGCCTATTTCACCCTCAGCAAATTAATTAATATCAAATCAAGGCAGGCGGATGCTGTTTATATTTACAGCCCAAAGTTTGTTAACTCGCTAGTGCCGCGTGCCAACTCTTGCACTTCTGTGCGTCTTCTTTTGAATTTCAAAGTGCAACTTTCCATTTCATAGCCCACTTATGCTTGTTCATTAACTCGCCAAACATCCATCACTCTCATTTATATTTTTCTCTCAGTCTCTCTCTCTCTCTCACACACACACACACACACACACACTCTCACACGTTCTCACTGTTTGTCCCTCAGGTTTGGGTGTGAGAGAAAATGCAGTTTGCTATAGAAAGCTCACCGGGCTAACACTTGCGGTGCTGCGTCCAGCCTCACCCAATTTACACCTTTTCCTCTCCTGTCAGCGCCACGCCATTCCCCCACGGTGAGCAAAGCCATGGCAACTGTCATCCCCTCTCCTTCCATATGTAGCACGTGGGACAGGAAGTTGCCCACAGGAAGTCACAAGTAACAACATGAACAAGCACAAGGCCTTGACATTCTCTAGAAGTGGATCCAGGTGAATCCCCACTCTCCACTTAAAAAAATATAAAATAAAAAAAATAAAAAAAAGCCATCCTAAAAAGTCATCCACAGCGACGCCTGTTTAAACAACTTGATGGGATTAAAGCAGAGTTAAAGTGTTTGGTAGTCGTCATTAATTGAAGCGGATGGGATTTTTAATAAAGCATGCAGAGGCAGCAGCTGACAAACAGGCTTGCTGGCTCTTTGGGGAGATGCTGCTTAATGGTATCAGATATGTGCTCTGCTGGAACCCATTGCGCTTTTTTTCCCCCTCTCTCATTCACGCTTACCTTAATCGTTAAGGTTTTTTCCACTTGAGTTTTAATTACGGTTCATGTGCAGGATTACATGGGGAATAAGGGATGGGCAGGCAGATGAGCAGCAGAGAGAGAATCGGCATGACAGGCAGAGCCTTCGTCATCTTTATCAAACAATGCTCATCACCACAGGACCAGTTTTTTCCATTCTCCCAAATCTTATAGAGTAGATACTTCATTCCGAGTAAACATCTAGTTTGCACGTTGCTTTACTGTGCCAAAGTGTTATAAAAATGTACAGTTAAATAATGACAGCAGAGTTGTAAACCATATTTAAAGTAAAGGACAGCAATATATAATAGGTGCAATATCAATTTGCACCAAATTACAGTGGAGACTGGAGGCAACTGACCAGGTGAACATTAAGGGTCGTGTTAATCTTTGCTCACTCATTGCACTTGGCGGTGGTGGGACTGGAAATTATAACTATAATCAAAAAGAAAATTTAAAAAACGTGTTAACTCGGAATTCCTGTTCTTGAACTCAATACAATACAATACAATACAATACAATTCAATACAATTCAATCTTCTCAAGTTCACCAAGTGACTTCAAAACAACATGGCTGCTCACAGCATCAGCAGTGAACAAAGTAGCATTATTTACTTTAGAAATGATTTATGTTGTAACTGGGTTGTCAAAGGCCAGCCATTTCTCTCACTGTCTGTGGTGAGAGGCATGTAAAAGAACCATTGCTGACTTTCGAACAGAGTAGGCTGCATTGCCGTCAGCGGGTTTCTGCCCTGCGATGGCCTGGCGAGCTGTCCAAGGTGTACTCCTAATCCAAAAAACTCCACAGTTCTTTAGAAAGCTGCCACCTGGTTGATTTTGAGTCCCGTTAATTTTCAGTAAATGCGCACTGGATGGTTTGTTTGGCTTCCCCCTCCCATTAATGTTTTTTCTGCACTCTGTACATACTCTGCTCTGATTGGTTGCCTTTCAACAACTGATAGCCCCACGCTTAGTGAGCTGAGAGGCAGACTAATATTGGTTGGGCGCCCCTATGCAAGGGGGCAGTGGGGGAATGCCAGCTAATCAGACGGCCCAGCACGCTCTGATGCACTACTGTAAACACCACCCCAAAAATAGGCAAAAACCTTGTGTTTATGAGCAGCTCAAACAATCCATAACCTTGTTATTTTATGCTCTGGCATCGTCTAATACAGCGGTTACATGGGTCAAAAAAGTGGAAAAAGCATAATATCTTCCCTTTAATAGCACATAAATAAATTCTATTTAAGAAGGCTAATGTTTTTGTAAACGTTTTAGATATTGTGTGATGCGTTGCTGTAATCATTTACAGTTCCAGCCTATAAAATAATACAATTTTGCAATAAATGCTCTAAACATCAAGCTATTATTTTTTTTTTTTTATGTTATTGGATATTTGTGTAAATGTATCCATTACCAGTCAAATACTGATTAAACTGGATATATCAAACCCCTTAGTCCATGTTCCTCTTGAAACAGCATTCTGTTATTTAAGTCCAGCCTTATATACTGGGTTTGCCTTGAGGAGAGCGCATATAAAAGCACCTGCTGGGAAAACTCGTTTGAATATTTCACTTTTACAATGGCACAGTCAGTCCTGCGGGGACAAGGCCTCATATCATGGGTCAATTAGAGAGTTTCATTTCCCATCCTATCAGTCACACAGCTCATGAATAAAAACAATTAAATGCTCATAAGTCATACAATTGCGGTCCCTCCCCAGTCCTTCGCATCTGGAAACCAAAGCCACCTGGGTATATCCTTCTTTATTTCTACATTTCTAGGGAGGGAACTAGAACGAGAGGGTGAAATGCAGGCGCTGGCGGGTGGAGGGTGGGGTGGGGGCTGGAGGGTGAGAAAGACTGAGTGACAATGCAGGACTCGTTACCGAGTGCGAGCCGTCTGCAGAGCAACTGTCATTCTTTATTATGGAGTGGAGGGATAGTGTAGCTCGCAGGTATGGAGGGATGAAGCAAGGACAGAGAGAGAGAGAGTGACAAAGAGAGAGCGTGAGGGTGGAAAGAGGGGTGGCAGCTGTGGAACTGTGTCCTGGACTCCTCCAGCAAAACACCAGCTTTCCTACTGTGTTGAACCCATCTTCATCTATCCCACAGGGGAGGAATAGAGAGGAGGAGGTCTGTGCCAATCATCAGAGCTGTCCGTCATGTATGAAATACACCGATACTATCAACTGCACTCTGTGTCATGCTTCAGGCTGTAGTACAGACCAAACTGATACCCTGCTGATGATTTTACATTCTGAATAACGCATAGCAAGCTTTAATAGTCAAAGGAGATACTCAGACATCAAGAATTCATTCATTAATGACATTATTTGTTTACTTGTTTGCTTGCTTGCTTACTTATTTAATTGATGAGTGTCTGCAGACTGTTGTTCTTTTGCTGGTTCTTTATATCAACTTATTATTATTATTCCAGCTATTCCACTTTTGTGACATTAATAGGGCAAAAACTGTTGGGCCAATCAGAGTGAATTTCACACATGTCATTGGCATATGGATGTAGATTATTGGTATGACTTTTGTCATCAATCGTCATCACTAATTAGGAGATATTTTCATAATCGTTAATTACTTAATAACTTTTCTATGTACCTTTATATCTCGGAAACTATTGGACCGATCAAAGTCAATTTCACATATATTATTGAAAACTGGTTTTATATCTGCAGATGATATTTTTACCAAAAAATTTTAATTCTAGTTTAATTTATTCTTTCTTGTCTTTGTTTCCTTGCTTTTGGGTTTTTTTTGTCTGCTGGCTTACAGTTTACCACTACAGTTAAAAGATAACCAGCTAGACTTCATGCTAAACTATTTATAGATATTAAAATTTTTTATATACTGTTTTTAGCCCACAAGGGAAATTATTGCCTCTGCATTTAACCCATTAAAAGTGAGTACAAACACACTCTTGGAGCAGTGGGCTGCCACACATTTGGGGCGCTCAGTGAGCAGTTGGAGGTTAGGTGCTTTGCTCAAGTGCACTTCAGCCATAAAGGTGGAGGCTGAAAGTGCAGCTCACTCCCCCACCGCCACCCATTTTTCCTGCTGGTTCAGGAATCGAACCAGCGACCTTTAGGTCCCATATATATTATTAACCCCGTGCACAACTACATGGTTTGTATATTTCACTATTTCCCCCCAAATGAGGATGGGTTTCTCCTTTGAGTCTGGTTACCTTCAAGGTTTCTTCCCCACGTCGTCTCAGGGGGTTTTTCTTTGCCACCATTACCACAGTCTTGCTTATTAAGTGCTGTTTAACCCAGTGACTGTCTACCATATTTGTGGCACATGTGGCACAAGGTAAAAGGCAACACTTGTTAACAGTTAATGTCGCTCAAATCTTTAGATTAACTTCTTTATGTGTGCAAAATCTTAGGCCAATAGCTTCTGTTTTAATGATTTTATGGGCATTTATTTGAAAACTGAGTCTCAGAGTGATGAAGTCATCAAGGCGCAGGACAGTAGTACAAGTATAGCATTTTGATTCATTCATGCCATTTATTGACAGATTGGTGTTGGAGGTCAAAAGGCTTAGATTAAAAGCATTGTGTCTTTTTTTAAACCAATCAGAGTTTTAGTATATTCTACACAGAAACAAGAAGAACAAACTAAAATGAGATTTTATGATTCTTTTTCCATTTTGAAATCTTGACAATGATGACGCTGCTTGTTCCAAGTGAATGTGACAAACCATGAATGCCCTGGTTGTGTTTCAGGCATTATTCACTCGAAATAATGCCTATTAAAGCAGAGATAGAGGACCAATCAGATCGCACTGTTCCCGTATAGAATATACTAATCTTTTTTTATTCTATCATTCAATTACACACTGCCCGGCCAAAAAAAAAAGTCGCACACCCAAATATGTTGTTGTTCCACCTTTATCCTTGCTTACAGCACGTAATCGTCATGCCATTGTTTCAACAAAATTAAGCAACCTAACATTTATTTCCATCCAGTGTTGTGTTCATTTCTCAACGACGCCTTGAACTGATGAGGGAAAACTGAACCACTCCATAAAGTCTTCTCCAGCACATCACGAAAACTTTCAATAGGGTTAAGGTCAGGACTCTGGGGTGCCAATACATATGTGAAAATGATTCCTCATGCTCCCTGAACCACTCTTTCATTATTTGAGTCCTCATTTTATATCCGTGCCATCAGGGAAGAAAAAGTGCATTGATGTGATAACCTGCTCATTCAGTACATTCAGCTCATCAGGTGACTTCATTTTATTGCAACATTAATGTTGCTGAGCCTCGACCTCAACAACTGGACCAACAATGCCATGGAGATTACATTCTGTAGTCAAGACTAAAGGTTCTCCATGACAATATTAGAGTGTGTGACTTTATTTTGGCCGGGCAGTGTAAAACATTTCAAGGCTATCCAAATCTGGCCCTCTGTGTCCTTGCGGTTATTTACAACCATAACTTCAGTGAGACAAACAATAGCATAGTTACTGCACATGTCCAGTCCCACAGTGTGGACTTTGTCTAGAAAGATACATCAATTCAATGACAACTTTGACTACATGCTACTTACTGTACGTTGTGTAGAAATGCGGACAAATTGAACACATATCAAGTTTTGTCTCCAACCCAGAAAGTCCTTGAACTGTCTGTTTCAGTAATGAGGAAATACGTGTGTGATCTCTATAAAGATTCCTTGAGTTTGTGTTGTACAGAAAACTGTCAGAAGGTTCACACAGAGAGCGTATGTTGTAGCAGCTTGTACGGTTTAGTAATGTAAACACTGGTGAGCTGTTGTTTACCAGATATACACATACTCACACACCCCACCCCTGATCCACACACACACACACACACACACACAACACACACAAAAAAAAACACATGCACCCACACACACCTAACTCACTTTATTAGCGGGGTCAAAGACAATCACAGCTCATCCACACAGGTTTAGCTAATTATGGATGGCAGCTGGCAGTGAGGGCTTCCTTTAAGGGCTGGCTGCTAGGTAATGTCCATGTAACAGTGTGTGTGTGTGTGTGTGTGTGTGTGTGTGTGTGTGTGTGTGTGTGTGTGTGGATGGCATGTTTATATCCCTTTTGGGGGCCAAATAGAATTGAAATATGAATATGTCAGGAATTTGTGACCACATGCTCGGTTGCTATGAAGAATTAAGAATTAGTTTGTCTGTTGTTACCGCTTGCTTATTTTTCTCATTTGTTTTTAGGTATGTATGTTTTTATGTATGTCTTTGTTTGCTTGTATGTTTCTTTGCTTGCTTGTCCATTTTAATACTTTGTTTGCTTTTTTGTGTGTTTGTATTATTTGCTTCTATGTTTGTTTGTTTGTTGGTTTGTTTGTTCTTGCTTGCCTCATTTTGCTGGTTGTTGGTTGTCAGTTTTTATTTTTATTTGTTGGCCCTGCAATGGCCTGGCGAACTGTTCAGGGTGTACCCCGCCCTCGCCCAGCGTTGGCTGAGATGGGTGCCAGCCTCCCCGTGACCCTAATGAATATTTGTTGGTTGATATGTTGTTTATGGTAACACTTAAGCTATTATTTTCAAAACTCATTTCTTTTTATTTTATGTTATTTATTTGTGACATTTTTTGCTTGATTGTGTGTTGTTGTTGTTGTTGTTGTTGCTGTTTTTGTTTTTTGCTTGCTTGTCCATTTTTATTGTTTTGTTTGCTTGTTTGTTGTTTTGTGTTTTTACTATTTGCTTGTTTGTTTGTGTGTCTGTTTTTGCATACCTGATTGGTTCCTTTCTTTGCATATTTGTTTGCTTGTTGGTTTCTTCGATGTTTACTTCTTTGTTTTTTGTTTATTCTTTGTTTGTCTGTTTATGGAGAAACTTTTTTTTTTCAGAACGAAGGAAAAAACACACAAAAATGAATTCAGGGATCAGGGTTAAGTGTAGACATTGTAATATTGAGCTAAAACACCACCAGTTTAAGAATTATTATACTCGTGTGTGTGTGTGTGTGTGTGTGTGTGTGTGTGTGTGTGTGTGTGTGTGAATACATCTCACACTGTTGTCTACCGTGAACTGTCTGACTGCATATTAATTTTAGAGCAGTCAGATATGTGGAGGCGAGCTTGAATTAATAAGGCGAATGAGGCATTAAATTAATGCAATGTAATTCATTCTTGTGTGTGTGTGTGTGTGTGTGTGTGTGTGTGTGTGAGAGAGAGAGAGAGAGAGAGAGAGAGAGAGAGAGAGAGA
>JBCNYH010000009.1:15862885-15889344 GCA_039654325.1 Tandanus tandanus
CCCCCCCCCCCCCCTCCCCCCCCCCCCCTCTCCCTCCCTTCCCCCCTCCCCCCCCCCCCCCCCCCCCCCCCCCCCCCCCCTAAATTGCTGGTTTAAAAAAGACAGATGAAAGTAACGGACTTGTGTCTGCGTATAGTGTTGGTTGTCAGAGAGAGAGAGAGAGAGAGAGAGATAATTACAATCATCATCAGCATGGTTCTGGTTGTTGGTTTTAGAGTTATGCTGATTAGCATCGTTATGTTTATGGTCACTTTCGCTGTGCAGGTTCATTAGCTTAGCGCTGCTCATTACAGGCTGCTGCTGTACCTGAAACAAGGGCACACAACAAACACTGAGTTAGATCACTGAGTATATATACATACTCGTATGATAATAGCATCTATTGACATTTAGAAACCAGCATTTAGCATACCATATACTCTCAGAGAATAAAGTACATTATCATATGACAGCGTGAAACTGGAGCAGTAACCGGTAAAATACTTATTTGGTGCCATTACTTACTGCTTGGGAACATGGAACATGTACGTATGTAGCTTTCTGGCTCTAAAAAAAAAGTATATGTAGTTACCTTGGGGTCCAAAATTTAGCGCTACTTGGGTACATTAGTGTTGATTGTACATTAGGGGATAAAAATAGACTCTGAGTGTACTCGTTTCTGACAGTGTACACAGATAGGGCTCTATTCTCATACTGTAAGTTAATAAAACATTCATCAATATGTACACTACCTTCAAGCACAACAAATACACACTAGATTTCTCTTTTAAGATTACTTCTTTCCACACTCTACAATGAAGAAAAAAAAATCAGCCAAATTCAGGACCAGCATGTGCCATTATGTAATATATGTTCATGTCAGATCATGCGATAAAGAGTCTCTAACGATAGAACTACAACTAAAATAAGTGGCTGAGTTTTAGGTAATGATGATATTGTTCTTTTTTTGTGCATAGTGATTAGCATGTCCACCTCATTGCAAGAAGGTCCTTTCTGTGTGGAGTTTGTTCTGCTTGTTCTAACTGTGCTTGCATGCCTTTCCTCAGGGTTGTATAATACGGCCTAACTTTAGGTTTCGTTACGTTAACTGAATGGCGGGTTTATGCTAATACTACTTATAACATTACTACTGTCATGACATTAGTTACTAGTGGAGAAATTCAGATTTACAAACTTACCTCTTCCTAGTCTTTGGACACACGCATGCACTGTCTAACTTGAAGACGAAGTTGAACTTCAAATTATCTAATAAGATCCCGGCGTTAGACCTATTGGAAAGTTCCTGTCTATGTAAATGTAATGACTATCATAATATTACTTTACTTTAGTACAATTTCTATAAGCTCTTAAATGTCTAGTAATAATAACAGGTAAAAAAAGGTAATAACTTACTAGGACCGAGCATGCACCCATGGACCGCGGACAGACCAATACACACACAATTTCCTGCGGAACGGAAATCGGCACGTCACAGTACCTTCCGCATAGCTCATGTGTGAAAAGTAAGGAATGATATTGTTCTGTACATTATTCTGTTTAACCATGAACGAAATAAAAACTAGAAAAATAGTATATTTCTTTAAAAAAGAAAGAGAAAGAAATCATAGTGATAGAAAGAACATTCTAAGAACATTGTTTGTCAGCCGATATTACACTGGTTCTCCTGTATTAGCAGTGATAGTTGTGATTTTCTTGTGTACCTGAATGCTGATAATGAAACAACAAAATGTAAGATATTTTATCAAACAGGGACCATTTAGAACAGTGACACTGTACATCCCAAGGAACCAAGGGTAAGCCTGGAATAAAACATGATAGTGTGTACTGTTATAAGAAAATAATGAACAGTTAGGTGGGATGGCAGCTCGGTGGGTTGCACTGTTGCCTCATGGTGAGAATGTTTAAATTTCATGCCCGACAACAGCCTTTCTGTGTGGCATTTAAATGTTCTTGCTTAGGTTTCCTCAGGGTAGTCCAGTTTCTTGGAGACATGCACATTAGGTCAACTTAGTCCCCTAAATGTTCTAAAAACCGTGGAGTGGTGACCCTCAGGTTTATATTGCCTGTAGTCTTCTTAAGGACGATGCCAAGCATACTGTGATGGCTGGGTGCGTGCGGCTGTGTAAAGATTTGAGCAAACTTGAAAACGAGGAGTTGAGTGTCATCTTATAAGGGTTCTTTAGTCTTTTATTCAACAGCAGTTGTACAATACTAACCCTTTTTTACATATTAAAGAACAGCATGCATGTTTTATGGAGCAACATATGCCTTATTTTTCTATTTATAGTGAAATTAAACCCAGGGTTTTTTGATGTAATAAAGGAATCCAGGATAAATAATTTTCAATAATAATAAAACTCCTTTCACCTTAAATGTGACCCATAACATGTACAATTCTGGGGGAAACATTTTAAATATGTGTGTATAGACCTACTAAAAAGTTACAAGTGTGCACACCTCATATATTTCGGGATGTGGTGGTGCTCAAAATGGACCAATCACATACAAACTCAAGTTAAATAGTACTCAGTACACACCTTCCATCAATTAAGGTGACAGATTAACCCCAAATAAAGTTCAGCTATTCTAGTAGGATTTTATTCACAGTAACTAGTTGCATCTTACTGCAAAAGCCGTGAAGGTGCCTAAAAGCATCAAACAATGTCATTGTTGAAAGGTTTCAATTACGAGAAATGTACAAAAGACTTTGCAAGGCATGAGATATATCTCACAAATCATTTTTTGAACTGCTTAATCCTACTATAAGGGTCGCGGGGACACTGGGCAAAGGTGGAGTACACCCTGAACAGCTCGGTAGTCCATTGTAGGGCAAAACACACACGCACAAAGCCATTCACACTCACATTCACACCTAGGGGCAATTTGGAACAGCCAATTAGCCTATCGCACATGTCTTTGGACTGTGGGAGGAAACCAGAGTACTTGGAGGAAACCCATGCAAGCATGGGAGAACATAGGTCCACACAGAAATGCCTGAGCAAACTCCACACAGAAATGCCTGAGCTCGGGACTTGAACCCAGGTCCTCCTCACTGTGCTAACCACTACGGCACCATGCTACCTATGAGATATAACATGGAACACACGGAGGACAGTCATCAACAAGCAGAAAAAATATGGCACAACACAAAGAAGTAGACGTCCCTCCGACATCAATAAAAAAAGAAAACAAAAAATGGTCTGGGATGGAGCCCAGAGGCCTACAGCAACAATAAAGTAGCTGTGGAAATTTCTGATTGTGACAACAATCTCACATATTCTTCACATACCTGGGATGCCTTTTCTTACAAAGAAAAACATCCAAGTCTGACTACATTTTTCAAAAACCTACATCATGTCTCCTAAAGCATGTAGGAAAATGTGTTGCTCTGATGAGACCAAGGTTGAACTTTTTCACTTTAAATCTTAAAGTTGGGTTTAGTGCAAAAAAAACCCAGCACCACACATCACCAAAAGAACACCATACATACAGTGAAGCATGGTGGTGGCAGCATGACACTGTGGGGCTGTTTTTCTTCAGCTAGAATGGGGCTTTATTCAAGGTGATGGGTATCATGTGCAGTTCCAAATTCCAGCAAATTTTTGCCCAAATCTTCACACATCTGCTAAAATGTTAAAGGTGAATAGGAACTTCACCTTTCAGCATGACAACGACCCACAGCAAACCTCCACTTTACCAGAAGACATTTTTAAAATGGCCATGCCAGAATCCAATTGAAAATCTGTGTGTGACCTGAAGAGGGCCGTGTACAGGGACACCCTTGCAATCTGATGGCTGTGGAGCACTTTTGTAAAGAAGAGTGGGCAAAGATTGCCAAGTTAAAATATGCCAGTCAAGAGTTTAGATAGTCAAGATTTACAAGTTTCAGCTTTACCTCTGACTGACACTAGAGATTTATATACAGTATGTTAAAGAGTACCTGTATTGGTCATCCTTATAGCATAGTTTGTGTGTATGTAATACTTTTAAGTGACAGAGGTGCTTATTTTAACATAAATGACCATAAAAAGCACAAAACTGGGTAATTTTATCCCGTGGATTACTAGCGGGGGTTGAACCAATGGATAACAGTTTTTTTCCCCCCGGAGGTTACGTGAACTCGTTGGGGCGGGGTTGTCCAGCGCAAATAAAAAGCAGATCTATTCAGCGAGCGACATTGTAGGTGATAAAAAAGTGTTCAAGAAGCAACTCTGGCTAGCAATTTCAAGGATATGGGTATAAATGGGTACCTATTTGAACCAGAAAGGGAAGAGACTTGTGGAGACCGTGAGATGTCACATTCTAGTGAACCTAAGGATGAGAACGCTGCCAGAGACGTGTGTGATGGTAAATCCAAAATGGCTTATACAGACAACGTTTTGCCAACTCGGCTTTCCTGTCATCAGTTGGTTTAGGTTCAAAAAGAAATGTTTTCCGCGATTTCTGCGTTTGTTGTTTGTGCAGCTTAACACTGACCAATAATGTGTTATGATGCACGGGGTCAGTGACGGAGCCCAGCCATTCCAAACAGTTCGCGTCACTACCAGGCTGGAACAGCCAGTAAGAAAGGCAACATGTCTCTGAGCATGCCTAGTGTCGCAGCACTCGCACGTACTTTGACAAGGGGCAAGGACTGGAAGAAAGGAAGGAACCGCTGATGTCATACACGATCATTTTAAAGAGCTAGTAACACTAATTCACCACAGGTACCCTTTAATAAACAATAAACAATGTGAACAATTACATTTTCAAATTTATTAATGCAAAGCATCCACCCTTCTTATATCCCCTTGCAAGTTGTTACTGTAGAAATAATAAGATATTTCAATGAAAAGATCAATATAAACTTGTGCTTTGGCTTGCAGCCAAATTACTGTTAAAAATTCTATTATGGAAAATTAATTAACATCTGACCAATCAGATTTAAGAATTCCACAGAACTGTGGTATAACGTAATTAAATGTAATGAATTGCTTACACTGAATATCGCAAGGAAAGAGTAAATTGATTATGTTAGTACATCATCATTATACCCTTATCTGACTATTATAATTTCTATAAACAGCCTTTTCTAAGCAACCCAGTTGGATAATTATATAGTACGCAGGTTGTCCCACTGCTGTGATGATGAATCAGCCTTAACTGCATTACTCACATGTAGTCACACTCAGGTTTACTGCCATGTTGTTGTAGCACTGGTTGTCAGGCAGGAACAGAGTGAAGTATCTCCTGAGGCTCCTCCAGAATAGAGCTGTCTGCTATCACATTACATTACTTTTCTCCGATCCCCATGTTTTCACAGTGTTAACAACACCTCCTGCTTCACCATACTCTACCATACCAAGCAAAAAAAAAAAAAAAAAAAACACTTCCAAAGATCCTTTTTTTAAGTGAGTGTGCACTTTCTGCATGTGTTCATTAAGGCTAATAACCAAGCTGGCAGTTATCTCTGGAGTCCCTTGCTTTGACACGCTCCTTCGCACACACACAACCTCCAAGTGAAGCAATCTTAGGTTTGTCTTGTTTGGATTGTACAGTACCTCATTGCCCATTCTATCCCTTGCCGTTTTATTTGTAGCAAAGGACATATCAAATCAGAACAGAGCATTCACTGCCAGTGCCACGCAGCCATCCGGTTTGCAGTCAAACAGGCCATCTGAGTGCCAAGAGGCTGGTTGGATTCTTGTAATTCAGGAGCTAATGAATGAGCCAATGCACAAACAAGTTCATTAAAGCAGAGACACTCAAATCCAAGTTCACCCAAAATGGCCTCCCCCACTCCATATACTACCATGTGGTCACCCTGGATGCTCGTCCCAGCACCAGGGTGGATGCCAAGGGAGCTGTGAGGGGTCTGCAAATTGCACACACACACACACACACACACACACACACACCCTTGTGGTTTTACTGGGGCATTGTAGAGTCCTGGCATGGTTGTCAGTCTAATGAACCCATCAGCCAGCTGGAGGAGCAAAAGAGGAACGATTTAAAAAGCCGAGCAAAGCCGGGCCACACTGCCATACAAACACAGGCCAAGAGGTGGTGGAGGAGGAAGTGAGAGAGAGAGAGAGAGGGGCTGGGTTCGACGTGAAGAGTTAAATGAAGAGAAGCAGCATGAACAGTGACCCAGGGTTAGGTGGAAAAGAGTTAAGAGGTTTGAGTGTGCCAAGACTCCAAAGCCTTTTGAAAAGCACTGATTGAAAGGCTATCGAAATTGAACAAGGTTGAGTGAGGGTTATTGGTATCAGGTGGATGGAATGAAATGGATTAATGATAGACAGAAGCACTGGATTGAGACATGAGTATGAGAGAAAGTGGGAAAGAAGCAGAAGATTCTACTGGCAGAAGCATTAGCAAGCAACGAAGAAGGGAGATCAGGCGTTGTTGCACCCAGATGCTCGAGACATCTGCACATACCTGACTCACTAGCTAGCTAATGGGGCCTCTTCTCACCTGACTCTGTTCCCCGTCCAACTGATGTTTTAACATCTTTGTCTGTCTGCTTGTCTCACCCTATCTTTGTTGGCGTCGTTCTCTCTAGATTAGCCAAGAATTCAAAGCTAGCATCTGGATCCCATGCAATTTCAATATGTAATTGTGAGGAGTTGTTTCTGTCTAGTGCACAAAGCTCCGTGCCTTGATTTCTATCTGTCCAAAGTTCTTCAGCATTACATCATTGAAAAAATAGACATCAGTCTTATTTAATAGTTATTCTGTAACCATGAATCAGATATGATCTCATAGCCTGTAAGACTTTAGCCAAGCGGGCTGTTAGTCATATCTGGTGAGAGGGAGTTTTATTTTATCTACTGGACTGGAAGAAAAATTGCATATTTTTTTTAATTGTATTTAAATTCTTGAAAATGTAAATTAATAAATAATACTCATTCTTACCATAAAATTCTTTACAGGAATAGCACTAAGCTATTATTATTTTTAACTATTAAACACTTTAATTCCATATTTTGTTGCTTTTGTGGAATTAGTCTAGACTGAGCACTGTAATGGTGTAGGATTAATTGGTTCGGCAACTGAGTAATTTATTTATTTATTTTATGTTCTTACATCAAATAAAAAGTAGAAAAGGCCAGCTAGTGTTAGCTTTTAGCTTAAAACGAGTCATGACATTTTACCATTTCCTGTAGTGATGTTTCAGTTAATAGGATATAAGCTGTTATCCTAGTAGTAGATTAGCAGAATCGGAATGTGCCATTGCTCATATCTCGTGAACAAGGACAGAATAAAGCACTATATACAGTCTATCTTCTGTACTAGTCATATCCCAGGAGCACTGAACACCTTTAATGAGATGCCTGTCCAGTGATTTTGTTAATATACATTTGTGAAATTTCTGAAATTACTCTGGTTTCCTCCCACAGTCTAAAGATATGCACATTAGACTGAGTGTCTGTTCCACTGTCCCTGGGAGTGAGTGTTAGTGTGAATGGATGTGTGTATGCTGGCCCTGCAGTGGACTGGCAAGCTGTTGAGGGTGCTTCGGCCTCAGTCGGCTGAGATAGGCTCCAGCCTCTCCGCGAGCCTAGTAGGGTTAAATGATTTGGCAAATGAAATAATGTGCTTTCTCTCGCTCTTTCTCTCTCTCTCTCTCTCTCTCTCTCTCTCTCTCTCTCTCTCTCTCTTTATCCAATTTGAGTCATTTATATGATATCTACTGGTGTTACACCCCTATTGTGTATAGTTTTTTTCACACAAGAGATGTCTATGCAGTGTTAGGGTTATTCTCATGAAAGAATAGGGCTATAAGGAACAGACCTTTTACCCAGGTATTATAAACACTGTTTCACAAACATTTAACAACTCCACCGATAATATTGCTCATACTGTTAAGCTGTTAGACAAAATATGAAATAATGTAATAAGCAGGTTTGTTTTACTGAGCACCAGCAAATCACTAACAATCACAATATGCCTTTTATATATGCCTTCATGTGCGAGTGTGTGCACGTCTGGCTGCATGTATGTACTTGTGCATGAGGGAGGGGGATCCCTGCTGGGACTACAGATGGTGCAGAAGGCTCGGTGATGGCCACATTTTCACTTGGGACTGCCGGCCCCCTGCTCGCACTCCCACACCTCCTGTTCACTACTGGCCAGCTTGAGAGTCATTGTCGAAGCTGCCTGCCACACACATATACACACACACACACACACACACTGCCAGAAGCAATGAACAGAAACGGCAAAGGTGCCAAGTTGTAACACAAATACAAAACAGTGCTTAATACCTTGAGGTAGAAATAAAAGTGTGATATGTACTCTGTAGTACATCCCAGACTGGGTGCAAACTCTTTGACAAGTCTTGAATCCAACTACGGAGTGTGAAGATCCAAACCGAGAACTTGGACACATCCCCAATGGTTGACACTACATTATCACTCAGTTTTCAATTATTCTCTCCCAACAGATGTGAAAACGAGCCCCTGCCCAGCAGTTCCCGAACTACTTCAGCACATAGCACCGCGTCTGAGTTATAGAATGAATTAGGAAAAGATCCGCCTCACTCTGGTTTCACAGTCCCGATGGTTTCTTACCCACATGTTCTGATCCCTTAATCCCGTCTATCTTGGTGCTCACGGGAACCAGCAAGTGACATGGGAGGCAGGTAGAACACAAGAGGAGCCATGAGGACACTTCCCGGAGTTTTGAGGGCTTTGAACAAGTCTTGCCAACTTCCAACACTCAAGGCTTTCAACACATTGGGCTTTTTATGGATACAGACAAGTGTGTGGCTCCAGCGATTGTTCGGGACAGGAACTGAAGTCCTGAATGGGGAGAAAACCCCACACTGATAAGTCTGTCTAATTGAAAGCATGGGTCGATGGTCTGTTTGTGCCCTTTCAAGGTGTGAGTCGTGTCCTTGGTTTCTGGACTATAATTGCCATAGTCCGAAACAAGCCGCCTGGAGTTGGAGTCTCAGGATAGGCACTTTCTGCCTGCCCCTACTGACACTACACAATTAGAGCGACCCCATGTGTGCTCCCTGTCAGTGTAGCATCCGTCCTCTCTTCTGACACGTCTCCAATCCCAACAACACACACATGCATACACTTTTGGCATCCCTTGAAAAGTCACATCTTTCTTGACTTAGGGCTGAAGGCGACTTGTCCATCAATCACCCACTCCCTCTTTCCTTTTTATCCCTCTGTCCACCCCTCTGATGTTCCCCTGTCAGCCCTGCGGCCTAAACCTCTCCACTCTCCCCTGATTCATTCTGCTGGAAAGAAGGCTTTACTAACCCTCACCCCAGACACACACACACCAAAACACATAGAGACAGACACTCCCCATGAAGTGGCTCAGGGCCACAGTACCTCAGCGGAGCCTCCCTCATCATTTTAATCAGCTCGTTAGGCACGGTCGGTCGCCACGACACACTCCTTGACCACCACCACAGGCACAGGAACACAGTTGCATGGCCATGACCTAGACCTACTGCACTCCCTGGGTGGGATGTGGAGCAGGGGAAGGGTAACACCAGGGTCACAATACAGATCCAACTGCTGCCAGGCTGCTGCTTGGATGCCAAGCATACACAAGAATCAGTGATGCAGTGATGTGGAAAGATTTGGGTTGGAAAAGGAGAGGAGTGTTCTTGAGTGAAACACAGAACAACTTACAAGAGTAATAAGTATACCTGTATGTGTTTGCTGCTGTTTGCAGCTGGGGTTTGGGATGTTGCCCTTGTTGAAGACTGAGTTTGTTGCTGGAAGTTCACAGTAGAAAGCAACTTGTTCTTCTAAGTGGTCAGATCTGAGTTATATAATCCACACTTTAAAGGAAATCTGCCATCTTATTTTTACACACGCTCTAAATATCCCACACCTGAGTCGGCTACAGCACACATTTACCAGAATGAAGTGCCGCCTATGAGGACGTTCTTAGGTCCTGCAGAAATCGCACATTTCACATGCATGGTGCCCCATGTAACACCACCCACCCACCAGGCCATCTTCCATATATGGTAAGACCTTCAATCTGGCCTTATATGGAAACACTCATTTAGTTAATTAAAAAATATTGCCAGTGTGGGCCATTAAGGCACCCGAGTCTTAGAAAAACACTTGCGGTATCATTGTCATTCAATTTATTAACTGAATCAACGGATCGTTTTTATTTCATGACAAATTTCCTTTAATCTGGGATTCTTTTGTAAGAAAATGTGTAAGGAGTTGTGTAAAACCTCAGTTGAGTCCACTGTGATCATAAATCCAACAAGAAATTCATTGATTTATTTTCTGAACCGCTTAATCCTAATTAGGGGCACGGGGAGGCTGGCGCCCATCTCAGCCGACTCTGGGCGAGGGCAGAGCACACCCTGGACAGCTTGCCAGGCCATCGCAGGGCAGAAACACGCTGACGGCAATGCAGCCTACTCTTTTTGAACGACAGCAATGGCTCTTTTACACAGACAGTGAGAGACATGGCTGGCCTTTGATAATCCAGTTAGCTGCACCAGGTGGGACAGGAGTGAAAACTTGGTGGTAGTGGGGCTTGAACCCCCCGATCTTCGGATCAGTAAGCCAGCACCCTACCACCGGGCCACCACTGCCCCAACAAGAAATGATTAATTTCATTATTCCTTTAATTATCATTTATTACCTTTCTGTCTCATCCCATTTTAGTTCAAACTGTTTCATTCTTTTGGTAATTTTACACAATACAGTTGATTTTAGACTGAGTTTAAATATATCCCAGGTGGCACAGTGGCGCAGTGATTAGCACGTCCACCTCACAGCATGAAGGCCTGGGTTCGATTACCAGGCTCGGGATGTTTCTATGTGGAGGTTGCATGGGTTTCCTCTGGGTACTCCGGTTTCCTCCCACAGTCCAAAGACATGCACAGTAAGCTAATTGGCTGTTCCAAATTGCCCCAGGTGTGAGTGTGAGTGTGAATGGTTGTATGTGTGTTGGCCCTGCAATGGTCTGGCAAGCTGAAGGGTGTACCTCGCCTTCGCTCAGGGTCAGTTGAAAGGGGCGCCAGCCTCCCCGTGATCCTAATTAGGATTAAGCGGCTTAGAAAACGAATGAATGAATTCATAAATATATCCCTTTAAATCCATATTGGGCTTTAAGGATCCAAAGCCTCATTCCAAATGAAATATCATTCATGTCCTCAGATAGTGTGTTTCCATCAAACCCTTTGCTTTCAGCAATTTAGCAATACTGAAATAAAAAAAGAGAATAAAATTCATTGTTTTGATGTGATTAATAAATACCGACCATGCTTTGTAAGCAGTAGTGTGTAACGTGTAGCTCATACTGTATGCCTTAAATGGAGTCCTCCAGACATCACGCAATACATGTCATCTATTCTGCCATGATGTTGTGAGATTTGGATGTTTGCCAATATTAAAGTTAAAACTAAAGTATAGATAATGCTAAACTCTAGTCAGTGCTTCTCGACCTGGCACGAAACTATTTCTTCATATGATCTATTAGTTAAATCGACTCTCAGAAATAGTAGCACCAAAGTAATATTTTTTTAACACTATCATGTCACCATCATATCTTTAATAGGTACCCTTCATCTGAAAGTTTACCTTATTTATTTATTCATTCATCCATCCATCCATTTGCCGAACCACCTGAACCTACTAGGGTCACAGGGAGGCTGGAGTCTATCTCAGCCAACTCTGGGCGAAGGCAGGATACACCCTGAACATCTCGCCAGTGAAACCATTCACATTCACACTCACACCTGGCGCAACAGCTAAGTATCCTAATGTGCATGTCTTTGGACTGTGGGAGGAAACTGGAGTAACCGGTGGAAAGGGGAGAACATGCAAACTTTATATAGAAATGCCCCAGCCCGGGACTCGAACCTAAGACCTTCATTTTATTCATTCATACAGCCATTTATTTTCTAAACCGCTTAATCCTAATTAGGGTCCCGTGGAGGCTGGTGCCCATCTCAGCTGACTCGGGGCAAGGACGGGGTACACCCTGGACAGCTACAACCATTCACACTCACTCTCACACCTAGGGACAATTTAGAACAGCTAATTAGCCTACACTTTGGACTGTGGGAGGAAACTGGAGTAGCCGGAGCAAACCCATGCAAGCATGAGGAGAACATGCAAACTCCACACGGAAACGCCCCGAGCCCGGGAATCAAACCCAAGACCTTCTCGCTGTGAGGCGGACGTGCTAACCACCGTGCCACCTTCATTTCATTATATTTCTTTCTTTGTTTGTTTATTAATTTATTTATGCTATTTAAAAAAAAATGAGAAGCGCTGTAAGGAAAGTTCAGACCCCCTTTTTAAAGAATGCAGTCTGGGAAATTGAGGTGTATTAAGATCCAGAATGTCATCCCCAACAATGACATGCTCTGTGCGCAGTGTGCTGAGTGTGATAAAGTTTTCATCCCCTCATCCTGTTCCTGACGCAACAGCTGAAGATACCCCAAACCCCCAACCCCCCAACCCCCTCCCCATCCCCCTTGCATTTGACTACTACAAGTTTTTCCTCAGTAAATTATGATCAAGTGACTTTTCAGAAATATGCTGCGAGATTTTTTTCCCCCTCCACGTTCAGCATCCTTGTGCATGAACCCCTCGGGGGGTGAGAGGGATACAGACAGAGAGAGAGAGAGAGAGGGGGGGGGGGTGAGAGAGGGGGGTAGGGAGGGGGTGGAGAAGTGAGGGAGGTGTAGTAGAAGAAGGGGCGGTGTTAGACAATACCGGCCCACGAATATATTCCATCTCCCGTCAATCGGGACAGCGTTTCACTGGGAAGTGTATTTTTATTCCGGTGTTTTTTTGGGGGGGAGACCCTGATACAGGAAGCGCACTGCTGAACCAGCCTAGAAAGGAAGACACGATTCAGCTGATATGATCTTCGATTCGAGGACTGTTTACTCTGCTGGCATTTGGTGCCTGTGATCGCCATCTCATCCAGGAGGAGATAAAGGCATTTCTGCACTTTCCTCCTCATCTTATCGCCTGTTCCATCTCTATTGTCTGAAGCCGGGGGGTCACGAGACGACACGGTTATTAAATCTGTTCCATAAGAAAAAGTCGATTACTGCTGGAGAAATCATCGGATCGACTAATCTACACGAATATACACCACATATACAGATAGAACAGAGATCAAAGAGAGTTTTGCCGCTATAGCAGGGGTGTGTGTTTTTAAAATCAGTGTCAGTAAGTGAACGAAGTGATGTGCAAAAAGGATGTTGCATGAAAAAATCCAGGGAAAGAGCCACGACTAGAGGAAAGAGTTGGAGTGAGGACTTCCAGGCCATCCGGACTTTTTTTGGGGGGGGGACCTGTCAGCACATAACGGTTGGTTGAACTAGAGTTATGTTTTCCTTCCTCCTATTTCTAAATATGTGTTAAGATTGTTTACAATGAGACATCATTAAATAATTATTTAAACTGCCTTTAATTCGTTCTTTTTTAGAACCCACAACAAAAATGCTCTTGTTCTGCCATAGAAATAAGGTTAAGATCATTTTTTTTTTCTTTTTTAAAGGAAACGTTTTTATAAATAATATTTTTGATGTTCATAACAAGGGGTCTAACGACTTGAAAAAGTTTTTAAATGATATAATTATTTTTTCTTATGTAATTTTCTCATCATGTTAAAACACCACGTAGGTTGTCATTTAAAAAAAAATCATTTTACTCATTCTTTTGTTTACAAATGACAAGTAAAATGAGTCACTTTTAGGAAAATCATCCTTCATGTTAACATCAGCATCTGGCAAAATTGCCTCATAATAATGCTGCTAATATTATATGCACAAATAGCTCAAGTACATTAACTATATCATACTCATGGATCTCCTTTGTAATGATATCACTGAATATATTTTCCTTCCAGAGTTAAAAAACCATGGTGGGTGTTTTTTGTTTTGTTTTTGTTTGTTTTTTTACTTTTTGATAACATTTACAATTTGCAGCATGCAGTCATGGATTAAAGATATTTTTTTGGATCAGAAATTCCAAATACAAGTGCGCTTTGTAAGCGAGGAGAATTTATGCTGATCGAAAAACCCAAAGTTCCTCGAACAGATGTTAACCTTTTGAACCTCTTTATTATTCCGGTTCCGTTTTGTCCTGTCACGCACGCAGCACGCGCCAAGTGTTATAGCGCGTGACAGATGGATGGTTTTAATTACGGAATAAGACTCCAAAATTATCATATTTGCACTGATTTCGTTTAACAATATATGCACCCATACCCATACATAACATGCATTAAAAACTCAAGATGTATAGCTTTTATAATTTAGTTTATGGAAACCTGTGAGGTTAAAAAGAACTGAACAAATAAAAAGGGCATTAGATATAAATCTCATTAGAAGTGATAAAGAGATTGAATATTTCAGATTATTTGTGCATTATTTATTTCACATGATTTGAGCTGAATGCTTATTTCGAGCTTCGATGTGATATTTATATTTCTCTCTATACAGATTTCTAAAACAAAACAGAGACCTTTTTATATAAATCTATAGAGTCCCAGAATTCACTAAGAACCTTCAGATCATTGGGTTCTTCTTTTAGGGGAACCTTCAAGGGGTCTGGTACGACCCTAACAGATTTTCTATCATAAAGGGGGAGTGAGGGAGTCGAGAACCCCTAATTATAATCTATAATTAATTCTTTAAAAAATGTTTGTTGGAACATTTCTCCCCAAAGAGTGCTCAACAGGTAGTTTAAAAAAGGGGGCGTTTTTGACATTTCCCCCTTCACCCTTTTATGGAATATTAGTGTGGATAAATTGTGCAGGTTGGGTCAGGATAGGGTTATGGGTCTTGCCCAAAAACCCTGCACTGGCAGTGCTGGAACTCGAACCCAAAACCTTCTGGCACAGAACTTAAACCCCAAAACTAAATTTCATTTATAAAATATGAATATTTTAGGGGTTCAGTTTATATTTTAAGAACATGTGGGGCTTTCTGGGGGAATTTCCGTGAGTGAAACAAGCCAAAAAAGTTTCTTTTTATTTATTTTTTTTAATAATCTGTTTTATAGGCCTGTGTACACATTATTATAGCCTAAGTATTATGCAAAAATCCAGCCGTGCTTGTTTAAGTCCATCTGCTTCTGAACTTCTCTTATAATATCGCATCTCCTGCGTGCTCTCTTTCAGGTCCTGTAACTCACAGGGGGGGAAAAGGGGCTGAAAATGATGCTGAGCCCTGACCAGACGGATCCGGAGCTGCCATGGAGTCACTCGGATGCGGAAAGTGTGCTAAGTGACATGAAGGCTGGCTGCATGTCCGAGGAGCTGAACACGGACGCGGAAGGGAAAGCCAAAGCTCTCAATCCGCAGCCGCTCACGCGCGAGGAAAAGCGACGGCGCAGGCGCGCCACGGCCAAGTACCGCTCAGCGCACGCGACCCGAGAGCGCATCCGTGTCGAAGCTTTCAACGTGGCTTTCGGCGAGCTGCGTAAACTGCTGCCCACCCTACCACCTGACAAGAAGCTCTCCAAGATCGAGATCCTCAGACTGGCCATTTGTTATATTTCCTATCTGAATCACGTGCTGGATGTTTAGTCTTGAGAATGCATGGACAAAATTTGGAAAGGGAGATTTTGCTCTAGATTAGGTGCACTTATACCTACTCACTCCATAACTAATCAGCAAGGTGTTAGACAGACTTTAGGTATTAGGGTAATGATTACTTTTAAAGCTTTTATTTGAGCCTCTATAATGCCCCCTTTAAACATATGGTGAGTGCTCCAAGAGCTGGTCTTACACCATTTAAAAACAGACTGCATGTCCCTGCTGGAGGCTGGACATCCAAATAGAGATGCAATAACGCCGAAAGGGACTTTAAAAATCACTTGAAGAATCTAACAGCAGTGTAGACAGGAGGAGAGAGCAGGCTAGGAAACACCAGTTGCACTGAGATTGAATATGAACTCGACTGAAAGCTCGATTTAGCTGCCTTGTATAGATTTAACACGTCGGGTTTTATTCCAATGAGAAAAAAACAAATTCAAAAGTATGTACAAGTGCCACTTTAAACTGTTTTATTTATTTATTTGTTTATTTATTTATTTATTTATTTATTTATTTATTTATTTATTTATTTATTTATTTATTTATTTTTATTTGCACTTGTTTCTATTTCTATTTATTTATTAATCTTTTTTTTTTTAATTCTTTTAATTTTTTTGATGTGTATAATAATGCTGGCTGTTTGTAATGTATCTCGTACACGACGTTACCATATTATGTGTTAGGCTGTGACGTACAAATGTTCACACACACACACACACACACACACACACACACACACACACACACACACACACACACACACACACACACACACAAGTAAAAAAAAATACCCGATAGGCTATGACTGCACTTTTTGGTGTTTGTTTATATTTCATATATTTTGTGATGGAACAAAATAGAGATTAGGCTTCTGAAAAGAAAAGAAATAAAATCAGATTTTGTTTTCCCTGCCTTCTCCAAACACTGAAGTAGTTAATTTAAACTCTTGAGGCTGCTATCTCAGCTAGTCAAAGAAAAATTAAAATAAATTTTTAAAAAATGAACATTTGTTATTGTTCTACATTTTCCTGCAGTAATTCTCCTCCTAGTTGATGTGATATATTGATTTAGTGGGAGATAAGGACTTCCTGTTCTGACCAAATATAACATGGCAAGTCTTTTTTAATTATTTATTTATTTATTTATTTATTTGGTTCATTGGTGTTTTACTTGTTGCAGTTTGAAATGATTGATTTCTGTAGCTGATGATAATACAGTATGTTATTTTACAACGGGGAAAAACATATCTGCTATCCAAAGAATTCTTGTCTTTTCAGGGTCTTGCCCTTATTGCTTTATGCACATATTTTGTAGTAGAGTTGCTGTGACAGCTGGTTTTTAAACAAAGACATTTTTTTCCTATTTTAATGGTGGGGTGTTTTTTCGAAATAAAACAACACTAAGAGAAATTGCTAAATGTCTCCTGCCTTGTCGTGTTTAATTTTCTTTTCTTTTTTTAAATAATTTTTTATTTTTTAAGAGTGAGAGACCATGGTGACACAATTTTTGCTGGAGCTCCTGATCTGCAAAAGATGTGAGCGAAAATAGTCAACATTTATAGGTCAATTTATTAATTTATTTGTGCTTCATTTTATTTAAGTCTCTGGAGGAATCACTAATCAGCTCTGGTTAATGTTATAGCCTTTAGTCCAGTTTCCATGTTCTGTTCCAAACCTGAAATCACTTCCATAAAACACTAACATGGAATAGAAGTGGTCAGTCATCGAGATTTAGATGCATAGTGTGACTTTATTTTTTTTTTTTTATTTTTTTTTTTTTACCCTGCAAGTGTTTGCTCCTTGTCTTCCTCCCACTTGGCTGAAAGGCCATTTCCCCAGAGAGGGGGCAGGTGTTACTCCAGACGAGCCAAGACAACCAAATTACTGGCCGTCTGGCACCTCCCGTGGGAAACACACACACACACACACACACACACACACACACACACACACACACACACACACACACTCACACAGGAAGATGGAAATTTATGTGTATGAAAGAGTCCTGTGTCATCTATCCTGTTAAAAGATTCCTAAATGTTTCTACGAATTAAATTGACATTTTATAAGCTATAGAAATAAAATGACATCTCAGGTGTGTTGCATCTACAACAGTGTTATGGAAGGCTATCTTCTGATTGTTTATCTTTTATGATTATAAACGATGATAAATATTTGATGCAGGTTATGCAACACGGATGTAAACATGGTGGGGTGATGCCGAGGGAAGCAGGCTTTAAAAGTAAGAGCACTGTCTCTGAGTCAAGACATTTAGTGATGTACATGTGCGTAGCTTCCAATAAACTAACATTTATCTTGTCAATCTTGAAAGGACTTTTTGGTTTCATTTAAATGGAATACCCCACATAATAATATTTGTGATACCCTATAGAAAACAATTATCCTCTCGGAAAAAATAAACAAATAAATACATGATAAATTAATCCCTAGAGTCCTTTGGTTTATATTTTCTGGAGTTTTAATCCAGAAACTTGTCCAATGATTTGAAGGGTTATACCTTTCGTAATCCCAACTCCACAACTCATATAAACAGCCCCCCCCCCCCAATCCCCTGGTTTTCTTCACGTATCTAGAAATATAAGTAGATAAATATGTTTATTATTTATTCAGAATATTTCTTGTTTCTGAAAAGCCATCAACTAATTCTTGGTATTCTTCTATAAGCCGACTTGTTGTATCACTGATGTTGGATAAATTGAAAGTCACATGCCAATATCCATTCCCATTGCTAGCTAGAAAATGGCTGTCTGTTTTCAAGAATTGAGGCCAGTTTCTCACAACAAACGAATAAATTCGTATTTGGTGAGGAAAAAAGTCTAATTCTTGAAAATAAAAAATATATCCTTACCATCGAATACTTTAATTTCATATTTTGTGATATGGAAAATTATTTAGTCATGGTTGTTGGGATAACACCCTCCGTGACCAAATAATCCTCCATATTATATGAAAGCCAATTCAAAATATTGTAGCCGGTGTGTGTTCCCTGTGTTGTGTGTGCCAATCGTGCAATAATCATTCAACTTATCCCATGTCAATAATGCAATAATTCGGCTTATAGAAGAACACCGAGAATTATTCAATGGCTTTCCTCCAATCAAAAACAATACAATATCTTGATTGAATAGTAATTCTCTATATCGTACTTCACCACATTCAATAATTGCTTAATATCCTCTTGCAGGTATCACTGTTCAAAATCATGCATACAGGAAGACTGTTTAAGTTAAAGCCCCAGTCGTTGTGAATGTTCTGTCTGAAGTAACGTCTCTGATCTTAGGCCCAGTGGTCCTGAGTTTTATTTCTGGATCCACTGCAGCTCTGTCCAGGTTCAAACACTTACTGAAGATAATTGAATGATCCGACACCACCCCATTCATTCATCCATTATCTATGCCATGTATCTGAAGCAGGGAGGCACGGTGGTGTAGTGGTTAGCACATCCGCCTCACAGCAAGGTTCTGGGTTCAAGTTTTGGGCTCAGCGAGGGAGTTTCTGTGTGGAGTATGCATGTTCTTTCTGTGCTTGCTTGGGTTTCCTCCAGGTACTCTGGTTTCCTCACAGAGCCCAAGACATTCATATATTGGCTATATTAGGCTAAATTGCCCCGAGGTGTGAGTGTGAATGGTTGTGTGTGTTGGCCTTTTGATGGATTGGTGAGCAGGGTGTACCCCGCCTTTTCCCAGAATCGTCTCCAGCCTCCCTGCAGCCCTAGTAGGATTAAGTGGTTCAGGAAATAAATGAATGAATGAACGTATCTGAAGCCAGTCCCCAGTTTACTGCAGGGCTTGAACATCACTCCTGACAAACTCCTAAAGAGTTTAACAATGTTTGGGTCAGGCATTAACATTACAAACAGCACTGCTGGCTTTCTGCCTAGAAATCCCACAATGCTGAAGCACGTTTGGAGTCACTGCATCAAAAGGGTTGGAAAGTTTTGTATGTAGAAAAGTGTAGCACACAAAGTTTCAAGAGAAAACATACCAGATGAAAGTTCCTATCGCCCATGCAAAGTGCTCCAGAACATGTAGGAGGCGAAGCTAATCGAATGGCATCCAAAGTTTACAGAGAAGTAGAAGGCATCACAAAGAAAAGTTCTTCATTATTTGTGCAAGCTGAAGTTGTAATAAGTCCATGGGGCTCTAAAGGTCCAAGAGTGCTGATAGATCAGCAGAGAATCATCAATGTTTTGGGCATAGCTGGTGAAGTGTTGTGGGGTACTGAAATATGAAATTCATTATCGTCTGGTTTCTTTGATTATTCAACGACGTTCCAATAAGCACGTCTGACAAAATAGCTAATAGAAAATAGGGGGTGGGTGTTATTTTCAAAATGTCATCAGATTGATCTTGTATGCACAAAAAGTGAAAATAAACATGAAAACAATTAGAATGGTATATAGTATCGGTCATGTGCACTTAAAAACCCATATGGACGGAGACTTTGAAGAAATGACAGACAGCATCAAGACTGAAAGTCAATATCTCGAGAATGGTTATACCTACCCTCTTACAATTGAGCTCAAAAAAACCGAAAACCACATGTTTATATTCAACTTTAATAGTAACTATATGTATAATTGTAACCAATTTCAAGGCGGAAAAAATTTTTTTTTGAAGAATATCTTTAATATCACAAATAAACACAGAATCTATCTGTTCTCTATCAAAAAGTATGATACTGAAAATAACTTATACATTTAAACAAAAACCATCATATTTTACTTACATGCTTCAACGTTTAAAGCACTTACATTCATTTAAAAATTTAAATGTCATCGAAGTGCGTAACTCATAGTGAAATAAGTCAAATAACTTTCAGTACTGCCCTCCTTTGAGATTATTTTGGTTGGAATTATCAAAATTCAAAACATGGCTTTAAAGTAATGCTATTTGGATTGAAAATTATGAGAATTAAATTCAAACAATTACCTTCATAGAAATGGAAAATGTAAATGTTAATTTGTACATGTATATCATGAATGACCGTCAAATCACATTCAGAGTTCCTACATGCCGTCTGCGAGAAACGCTACTGCAGCATCAAAGTCTGCCCAGGTAACGCTGGCATTGCTTAAGGTTCTTGTCCAGTTTCTGTACCGAGGGAGGTTGATATTTCTCTCAACTTTCTACTTCTAATAGTTCTATGCACTGTGCACTCTCAGCTACAAGCAACTGGAAATAAGAAATAATGTTAACGTTTTGATGAGTGAGTCTGTGACATCTAACGATGTCATACATTTAAGGTAAAAAAAAAAATACCCGAAGTTGAATAGTTTGGAACTTTGGCTGTCAAAGACACTCAACATTAAAAAATCAGCTCACAAAAACAAAACTGGAGTCACCTTGATGCATTTAAAAAATGATAAAAGGTACAAAAATTTATATAAAATATTATAAGGCCATCAAGATACCAATGTAAAATGATGTTTCTGGTAGAAACTGCCTCAAAAACAAGTTTTTAAAAAAAATAGCTCATAAAAATATTGCTCCTAGACATATACATATATATATATATATATATATATATATATATATATATATAGTGGAAAGTGGTTACATAAATACGTGGTTTGCGCACATTTTGAGACCAGTCCCAACTCTCTAGGGTGAATACTTTTGAACATACTGATTTTTTTTAGGAATTTTCTTTCATCACGTCATTTTGGGTACCTTTAAACGCCCCGTCCATATGGGTTTTCGGCTTGTATTTACACATGGAGGCCATAGTAATGCTAGAAAAGGTCAAGGTAACACAAAAAGGTGCACACAAGAGGAATCTGGAATTACCCCCCAGTGGAGTTTGCATGTTCTAATTAGCTGTTCCAGATTTTCCAGATAGGTGTGAGTGTGAATGGTCGTGCGTGTGTTTGCCCTGCAATGGTCTGGCGAGCTCTTCGGGGTGCAAATGAGTGAGTGAGCTTTCTTTTTATTCTCTCTATCTCTCTCTCTCTCTCTCTCTCTCTCTCTCTCTCTCTCTCTCTCTCTCTCTCTCTCACTCTCTCTTGCTCACTCTATCTCTATCTCTCTACTGATCTCTCTCTCTATATATATCTCTCTATATATCGATCAATCAATATCTTTCTCTCACTCTCTCTCACTCACTCTCTCTCACACTCTCACTCTCTCTGTCTCTCTATAGATCTCTCTCTCTCACTCTCTATCTTTCTCTTTCTCTCTCTCTAGTGATCTTTCTCACTCTCTCTATCTTTCTTTCTCTCCCTCTCTCACACTTTCTCTCTCTCTATCTCTCTATTGATCTCTCTCACTCTCTCTCTCTATCTCTCCATTGATCTCCCTCCCTCCCTCTCTCTCTCTCTCTCTATCTCTCTATTGATATCTCAATCTCTATCTTTCTCTCTCTCTCTGACACATTCTCTCTATCTCTCTATTGATCTCCCTCTCTCTTTCTCTCTCTCTTTCTATTGATCTCTCTCACTCTCTTTCTCTTTCTTTTTCTCTCTCACACACTCTCTCACACTCTCTCTATTGATCCTCTCTCTATATATATCTCTCTATTGTTCTCTCTCTCAGTCTCTCTCTCTATCTTTCTCTCTTACACACACTCTCTCTATCTATATATTGATCTCCCTTGCTCTCTCCCTCTCTCTCTCTCTCTCTCTCTCTCTCTCTCTCTCTCTCTCTCTGTAATTCACTTAGGCCTACACATGGCCACCAGAGAGAATCTGAGAGTGTTTCTCTGGTAATCCAGGGCTTTATATGCTTTTAACAGGGTAGTTATGAGTATAAAACTCAGAGTTCTTAAAGGATTTCATTACCCATGTGCCACTGCATTTCTTTTGAATAATTAAGAAACAATAGAACGGCTTTAGCTGTAAACAAAGATTTACTTGTTTGTGAGTCATTTTCTTACAAACAAGGTACAAGCTTGAGGTATATATTTAACCGAACACATAAACTGTTATTCGACCACTGCAGTGATGTTGAATTTCCCTTTCTACCTGAAATGTCACATTAATGGTTGTGGAGGGCTTTTCTGTTCAGATTAAAACAAATGTAATTCGGAATATAGAAGGGAAAGCTAGAATAAAATAATCAGATGTTCCAGGACTGCTGTGAGTAATTCACAGTCGACTCTGTGTCAGAGATGTTGGGTTGCAGGAATTTTTAGACACGTACTCAGATACATGAAATGTCATCACACCCCTATCTTTAGATGCAAGACAGGTCTGAGTGGTTACACGGTGACAGACAGATGATCAGAGGAGAGGAGGTGGAAGAGTGTCAGCAGGTAAATAATCCAAACACGAATCAGAGTGAGAGTCAATACAATATTCAGGCTTTTTCTCTCTGAACAGACAAGTCATTTATTCTTTTCATATCCAGTGAATAATACATAACTGATCCACATTGTCCAGTTTGTATTATTAGTCAGATGTGCTTTTGTTTAGCTCAACCACTCATCAGAGACAAAAAGTACATAACAAAACATGCTCTGTGTTTCTTTTTACTTCATTCATTTATTCATTTGCTGAAGTGCTTACTCATATTCTGGTCTCAGAAAGGTTGGAGCCTATCTCAGCCGACACTGAGGTACACCCTTGGCAGCTCCCCAGTCCATCACAGGGCCAACACACATGCACACAACCGCTCACATACACACTCACACCTTTTTTTGATTTTGCTATACTTGCCTCTGCATTTAACCCATCCAAAGTGAGGACAAACACGTAAACAGTGAACACACACACACACACACACACTCGGAGCGGTGGGCTGCCACACACATTGGGGGTGCCCAGAGAGCAGTTGGGGGTTAGGTGCCTTGCTCAAGGCCACTTCAGCCATAAAGGTGGAGGAAGGGAAGGTGCAGTTCACTCCCACACCGCCACACATTTTTCCTGCTGGTTCGGGAATCGAACCAGTGACCTTTCGGTCCCAAATCCGCTTCTCTAACCATTAGGCTATGACTGCCCCCCAATTTTGAACAACCAATTAGCCTAATGTGCATGTCTATGGACTGTTGGAGGAAACCGGAGTACTAGAATAAAACCCACACAAGCACAGAAAGAACATGCAAACTCCACACAGAAACAGCGTCACCAAGCTCAGGACTGGAACCCGCTGTAAGGTGGACGTGCTAACCACTATACCACCATGCCACCATCTTTCAAGTTTTGTGTTTATGTTATATTACATGGGTTTCCTCTGGGTACTCCAGTTTCCTCCGAAAGTCCAAAGACATGTACATTAGGTCAACTGGCTACTAAATTGTTCATGCGCATTAATGTGAGTGTCAGTGGTTGTTCTTTTCTGTTTAAGCTCTGCAATAGATAGAGTGTACCCCGCCTCTCACCTGAACTCAAATTGGCACAAGGTCAACCATGACCCCAGTGTATAAGCAATATAAAAGATATTGAGTGTGGATGGATAGATGGATGGATGGATAGATAGATGAGGGGCAGCATGGTGGTAAAGTGGTTAGCACATCTGCCTCACAGCAAGAAGGTCCTGGTTTTGAGTCCCAGGCTCAGCAAAAGCGTTTCTGTGTGGAGTTTGCATGTTCTCACAGAAACTGCCAGGGAAGTCTGTGATAACATTTGGTAAGCCATGTATCCCACGATCAATTCAACCATGGTTACAGTGGTTGAATTGGTCCAACAAGTTTGCATGTTCTCCCCGTGCTTGCGAGGGTTTCCTCCAGGCACTCCAGTTTCCTCGCACAGTCCAGAACCATGAACGGTAGGCTAATTGGTTGTTCCAAATCACCCCTAGGTGTGAGTGTGAATGGCTGTGTGTGTGTTGGCCTTGCAATGGCCTTGCGAGCTGTCCAGATGGTGCCAGCCTCCCTGCGACCCTAATTAAGATTAAGCGGCTTAGAAAATGAATGAATGAATGAATGAATGAATTGGTCCAACATTTGACCCAAGGTTACTTTCAACATGACCAAGTTTTCTGTTAACTGAAACTACACCCTGATGGAAAGCAAGCTCTCATGTATTCCAAAGGTACATTCATTCACTCATTTTCCAAACAGCCTATTTCCCACTAGAGTTGTGTAGAGGCTGAAGCCTATGTCAGTCGACTCTGCGCAAAGGCAGCGTACACCCTGAAAAGCGCCCCAGTCTATCGTGCCTGAAACACTTATGGTATACTGCCGGTTGACCCGGAAGGCTGAGAATCGTCTACCGTAACATCATTTTGGCTAAGTGAGACCTGGGTTTACATTCTGTAGCTTTAATTACTTTAAATATTTTCATCTTTTTTTTAAATTTCAGCCGTTACTCCAGGTAAAGTCGAGGAAACTCAGCTGTAATTCTTCCTTTGTAAGCCACCATATGTGGCATAAACGGCTGAAAAGATGAGCACTTACCGTGTCCAAGGTCTATCCCCAGACAATAAACAACATCCAACATTGTGTCACTGCTCAGTTTTTGAGTGCTGGATGAAACTCCAGTAATAAGGCTAGTATAGAATAATAGACTATATAATTAAAATTAAGTGTGTATACAGCATAAATAATGATTAAGCAATGACTCTAGTGATGTATAACGTCTCATCTGCAGTTGATTGCAGTAATCAATCAGCACTCAAACATGTTTCTGCTTTTCACTGTCCATTCGTACTTTCCTCTGCAACCTCATTTGGCCGTGTGCGTTCAGCCCATACATCTATTCCTTCCATTCCTTCTCATCTTCTGTGTGTATTCCAACCCAAAGCCCCTGCCAGCTGTAGCCCTGCTGTGGGCAGTAGCAATCTGCCAGTGTGGCCAAAGCGAGTGTGTGTGTGTGTGTGTGTGTGTGTGTGTGTGTGTGTGTGTGTGTGTGTGTGTGTGTGTGTGTGTGTGTGTGTGAAAGAGCGAGAAACGAGGTATAGTTTATGTAGTGTTTAGTTTTTCACACGTATCACGTTTTAGTATCACGTCGACAGCAGTATTGTGTTTGGATTGCAGCTCAGCCCGTAACCCTGCAAACCCCACCCATCTTATTGTTCTGCACTTTTGAGCATCATTGGCTCTTACATTTTATGACATCATAACATTAGCCTATTACAGCAGAATGTTAATGTCGTGGTTTGGGTCTTTCCCAAAAATAAACAAGCATTTGTTATGAAAGTTAATTTAGTTGTTAGATTTTTATAAACTGCTGTTTGGGTCGAGATCTTATCACCGTGTGCTAATTCGAGGCTAGCATAAACCCTAGCATGAGCGAACTTAGAACAGCTGCAAAGCTACAGAGAGCCTGACTTGTGCTTCTAGTAGTTTTGCGTTAATGTGTCTCTATTTTGTCCTCAGTTGGATTCGCCAAAAATAAAGCAGTGGCTCAAAGCTCTGGACGATACCTCTGCTTTCAGGATGTGGTGAGTCCCCACAAAGATAGAAGGACAAGATTGTGTGTGTGTTTTGTGTACTTGATGCTAATTAAGGAATGAAATCTATTTTTAACCAATATTTTTGGGAAGTGGGGACATTTTGGCTTGGATTCACTTCTTTAAAGGGCTGTTTGAGGGTTAGGATTTGGTGTTTGGGTTCAGGTTAGAATTCGATTTAGGGTCGGGTTAAGGCTGTGATGGTTAATGTGAGTAAGGGGTGTAGGGTATGCGTTATATTAGTGAGTGTTCCTGTAAAAGTACAAGTACAGGAATGTGTGTTTACATGTGCAGTGGTTTTAAGATGCTTTGGTGCTGAAGCAGGTGTCTCATGCAGTTCGCCAAGTGTTTGACAAATCTGTCAGAAAAAAGTAAAAAAGATTAACAAGTTTACACACACACACACACACACACACACACACACACACACACACAAGCCTGCTGGGTTCAAGTTTTCAAATTATGCCCGAATCAATTTATTATATTTTAGTTTTGTGTGTGTGTGTGTGTGTGTGTGTGTGTGTGTGTGTGTGTGTGTGTGTGTGTGTGTGTGTGTGTGTGT
>JBCNYH010000009.1:15903609-15919222 GCA_039654325.1 Tandanus tandanus
AAGCCCGGGAAAAAGAAAACTGGGGGGGGGGGGGGGAGAAAGAAAAAGGGTGGGTTGGGGTTTTGGGGGAAAAAAAAACCCCTTGTTCCCCCCAGGTTCACCCCCCCCCCCCCCCCCCCCCCCGTAATGTTTGTTCTCGTCTTTGTTTATCATGACTTTAATCTGATAATACGGGATTTCAGTATCGTTTTCCTCTCCTTGTTCTTTCACCCAGCGGCTAGCAAACATGGTAACGCAAATGTAAACAAGTCGGTGTTTAATAATAATAATGTCGTTGTTGTTGTTATTATGGGTATTATTAGCATGTTCCTGTTTGTGGGTTTGCTAATAACGACTTAGGCGTCGTGGAAGAAATCTTAATGAGTCACATTCAGGTGGAATAAATTAAAAAAAGGGGGAAAAAACACGACTTACGAGCAAGTTTACAAACTGTCAGTGACTTGTGAGACGTTATAGCTGCAGGCCTGTTTACACGCCGTGACAATAAGTGTATACACCACTAGGTAATGTTTTTCAAACACTGTTGTTGTTGTTGTTGTTGTTGGGAAGCCGTGTTAGCTCCTCAAGGTGTTGTCACTGCTGTTGCTTGTCAAAGGTCGGCGTCGCCTCTCCTTCTCCTTCTTCTTCTCCTTCCTCTTCTTCCTCTTCTTCCTCTTCTTCCTCTTCTTCAGCCCCTCGGGTGTCCTGTGGTGCCTGAGCAAGGTTTTCATGGCTCAATGTTTCTGTCTTTCACCCCCCTGCTTTTCTCAAAACCCGTGTTGCTTAGTCCAGAGGTGTGTGTGTGTGTGTGTGTGTGTGTGTGTGTGTGTGTGTTTCTGGCTCGGTTTCTGGAGGCCTTGAGGAGACCTCTGGGTTTCCTGCTGCGACTGCCATTGATTTGGAGGCTACAGGTAGAACCGGGAGATGGCAAAACACACACTTTAATCTCACTTATAATGGTACAGTACACACCCGACTGTCAAACCCAACAGGATGGACGGACAGAACGTCTTATTTCATGACAGTTGTAAGGCGTTTGATGGTAAGAAAGCTACCAAAAATGCCCCAAAGGCAGAGATTAGGTAACTCGTTATTTATTTAGCAGTACACAGAAAACAGAGTTTTTTACTCCTTTGCTTCGAAATGTTGATCGATAATCAGACACAACACTTTGTTACTCTGTGTAACAAAAAGTGTGCCTGTCTGGGTTCCCTCTGGGTACGCCGGTTTCCTCCCACCGTCCAAAGACATGCACATTAGGCTAACTGGCTGTGCCCCTATTTGTGATTGTGAATGATTGTGCGTGTTGGCCCTGCGACGGTTTGGCGAGTTGTTCAGGATGTAGTCCGCCTTCACCCAGAGTCGGCTGAGATAGGCTCCAGCCTCGCTGCGAACCTAGCAGGATTAAGCGCAGCGGTAAATGAGTGAGTAAGTGAACACTATATTACTATATTTATTTCCTTTATTTCATCTGAGATGCTGAAGAGTGAATCTTGCATGTCCTTCTATGGTTTTATCCAACCATGAGATCATTACTATCCAAAGAACTCACAAGGAACCTGTTTTCTAGCCCCGTGTTATTACCGACCATCAACAAGTTGCTCTCGTTGCTTGTACTTTGTCTTGACCTCTTAAATTGTGATTAATTGCATGTAAGAACTAAAAACAAGAGCAATGAACTGAAGAAACACGAGACCACGTGCATCATGAGATTGGTCCAAGAAACCATTTATCTAATCATCACTCACTCTCTCACTCATTTGCTGAACTGATTCGCTTAATACTATTACATGCATATTAGGTCAATCGGCTACTCTAGGTTGCCCCTAGGTGTGAATGGGAGTGTGATTGGGTTACACCCTGGCTACACCCTGAACAGCTCGCCAGACTGTCGCAGGGCCAACGCACATGAAACCATTAACACTCTCACACCTAGGTGCAATTTGTAACAGTCAATTAGCCTACTGTGCATGGTTTTGGACTGTGGAAGGAAACCGGAGTACCCGGAGGAAGCCCACACAACCATAGGGAGAACGTGCAAACTCCACACAGAAATGCCCTCTCCATGCCCATGACTCGATCCCAGGACCTGGGACCTTGGTGTGAGGCGGACGTGCTAACCACTACGCCACTGTGCTGTGTTCACATAATAAATTCCAAATTGGTCAAACTTAGAAACGAAAGTCCTCCAGCTGCCTTAAAAATGTGAGTAAACCCGACCTAAAGATAAGCTTGTAATTTAAAAACATGAGTTCAAAGAACTTTACAAAACATACAGAAAAAAAAATAGGGCACCTGTTGCTTTGTCGCTTGCTGACATGTATGAGTGTGGTGGAGCCAAATCCGACAACGTGATACTCATTATAATTTAAATATAAACTAAGAAGGGTACAATGCGTTAGTCTTTAATCAATGGTGGGGTAGCGGTTGGCAATGTTACCTCACAACAATAATGTCCTGAATGAAACCCCCCGTGGCTGACTGGGGCTTTTCTGTGTGGAGTTTGCATGTTCTCTCAGTACCTAGTACATGGGTTTCCTCCAAGTCCTCTAGTTTCCTCCCATGGTCCGAAGACATTCACATGTAGGTCAACTGGTTACTTAAAAAAATTTCCTCGAGGTGTGATTGTGAGTTTGACTGGTTGCTCGTTTCTGTCCTAGCCCTGCCACAGATTGGTATCCTGCCCAGGGTGTACCCCTAGTACATGGGTTTCCTCCAGGTCCTCTTGCAGCATGCTTAATTGGAGAATAATCAACGTTGGGGTGGGAACATAATCAGGCGATGTTGTTGATTTCCTTTAACCTCATCTGATTTATTCCTGAGGATATAAAACATATAAACCATTTGTAATATAATTATGGTATTGACCATTTTTTATTAGCACATGTCTGACTGTGAGTAATAATAATCCAGTCATGGTGTCTAAATGTAATGTTTACGTTATTAGCCCTTGCGGAAGCAGCAAGTACAAATTTCATCACAACTGCCTTCGTTTATTTTCAAAAACAAATCCCAAGAACACACCAGGGATGTGACCTGATCCCCATGGTACTGTTCACATGTGTGCAGCTAAGCACTGATCGAGTCTCTTAGGGCATTTATTCTGTGATGCCTTCCACCAGGGTTTCAACCTGAATAAATATGAATCATCTTTAGAAAATCTCTAAAGACAACCTTGTGAATTACAGCAGACATCTTGTCCCTTTTTTCCGCTCTGAAACGGAGCCGCTCTGTTGAGAGAACACTGATATTCACTTTTGCGCTTTTGTGCTACAACACGCCCTGGAATCGAAGAGAGAGAGAAACAGAGAGAGAGAGAGAGAGAGAGAGAGGGGGAAAGATAAAACACTTCTCTCTTCAGTAGAGGAAGGTTTTCTCTGCCATTCAATGAATAATGCAACACCGTCAATTATGGAGGGATTTTTTTTCTTTTTTTATCATGTGAGCCGAGAACTTGACAGCAACGAAAGCATGTGATTATTGCAGCTGGTGTTCACATTGGGATTTGAAAGCACCCGCTCCCGCCTCCCACACGGAGATGTACGTAGATCTCACCTGTCTTGCGGTGCTGTGAGCCGTTGTAATCCCTTTTCTTTTAAGAAGTTGAAAAATTAGCTCCCGGTGTCAGCCCTAATAAGTTCTCAGAGGAACCTGATCCACAATGCCTAGCATGTATGTACAGCAAGAGCGCTAGGTTAGCTTTTCCCACGTTCATCCAGGTTTTCCCCTTAGTTATGTTCTAATGCCTGGCACACTATTGTAAGTTAGCCTCATTTAACGTGACACTGAGCACTCCTGCATGCTAGCACTCTCTCCATTCCTGCAGCTGTATTGCACTTCTTCCTGGTCTTTTAGTAGAAACTCGGCTATTAATTATGAATTTTATTCTGCATCTGATAATCCTCTGAAATTAGCCTCTTCTTTCAATATTTTTATGGCAGCCATTTTTCTTTAGACTTATTTTTCCAGTTGATCCCGCAAGGGAAATTATCACCTCTGCATTTAACCCATTCAAAGTGAGCACACACACACGTAAACAGTGAACACACACACACTCAGAGCAGTGGGCTGCCACACACATTGGGGCGCCCGGAGAGCAGTTGGGGGTTCGGTGCCTTGCTCAAGGTCACTTCAGCCATGAAGGTGGAGGAAGGGAAGGTGCAGCTCATTCCCTCACCGCCACACATTTTTCCTGCTGGTTCGGGAATCGAACCAGCGACCTTTCGGTCCCAAAGCCGCTTCTTCCCCAACTATTAGGCTATGGCTGCCCATTCCCGTTATCCAATATTAAGTTCGAAATAAACAAAAGCATTCAGAGTGCGCAAACCTCCACCAACTCACAATGTATCACCATTTAAAAAATAATCCTTTATTCAGAACTGAATCCATCAACATCTGATAGACGTCATTGTTCAATGCTCCACCTCTGCTCGAAATATGAAGTTCTACACATAACTTTTTGCAAATAACAGGAAGCACACAGGAATATCCTGTGCAAGAATATCCTGGGTCCGAGTCCCAGGCTGGGGCGTTTCTGTGTGGAGTTTGCATGTTCTCCTCGCGCTTGCGTGGGTTTCCAGAGCCGGTTGAGAAAGCGGTTTGAAAATTAAAATGAAATGTTACATAAAAGACTTCGTTTTTGTTCAGGAAAGCGTGTATTTCATCACATTGTGGAGATGTTTGAGATGAAGTTGCTTTACTTCAGTTAGTGATGAATAAATGCACACCCATGTGCTCTCCTGCTTTGTTCACAGTAATTTATACATTTTATTTGCTTTGTGGATTATGTTCCAGGGATTATTTGTAGAATTTTATTTTTCCAGGAAAACATAGGTACGTAAAGTTTGTACGATGGGGTCTCATAAAATGGAGCCGCTCTCTTACACTCTATCTCTTGCTCTTTTCTCTCTTTTTCTCTCTCTTACTCTCTCTTGCTCTCTCTTTCTTTCTACTCCTCTCTCTTGCTCTTGCTCTCTCTTGCTCTCTTTCTCTCTCCACCCCACTCTTCTGCTCGCTATCTCTTGCACTCTCTCTCTCTCTCTTTTGCTCTTTCTCTCTCTTGCTCTCTCTTTCTCTCTTTCCCTCTCTCTCACTCTTTCTCTTGCTCTCTCTCTCTCTTGCTCTCTCTCTTTTTTCTCTTCACCCCTCTCTCTCTCTTGCTCTCTCTCTTCACCCCACTCTCTCCCCCCCTCTCTCACTCTCTCTCCTGCTCTCTCTTTCTCTCTCTCCACCCCTCTCCCTCTCTTGCTGTCTCTCTCTCTCTCTCTCTCTTGCTCTCTCTTTTTGTCTCTCCACCCCTGTCTCTCTCTCTCTCTCTCTCTCTCTCTCTCTCTCTCTTGCTCTATCTCTTTCTCTCTCCTTCCCACTCTCTCTTTTGTCACCCCCCTCTCTCTCTTTCTCTCTGTCTTTATTTGTTAGTGGGTTTAGTCTCATGGACATGCTGGAGCCAGGAATGGTGTAAGTTCACATTGGAAACAGGCCAGGACCTTTTCTTTTGTGTCCTATAGTAATGCGTCTCTTCTCTTTTCACTTTCGCTTGCTCTTTTCCTGCCTCCCCTCTGGTTGAGGTCTTGATTCCGCACGTCTATTGCGGCAGCACCTGGAGTGCTCAAAAATCAATGAAAGTTCCTCGATCAGCACTGAAAAAATACTTCATTAACACGTCCATCACACACAGGATTTCGACAGCTGCCCTTTTCTCATACTCACTCCGATTAAGCCCAGGATTAGCTGTTTTAATGCAGCCAGCTGTGAATGAATTCTCATTTCTCGTGCGGGACGTTTTTCCCTGATGGAGAGCGCTGAATACCAAGGCACGGTGAATCGATTGCCTCCTTTACCATTATGCATTTCATCTTCCCTATCATTTACTTGTGGTCCTTTTATTACCAGTCGTTCTGCTCCGCTCAGGGAAATCACTGCTTCTCAAAACGTCTGCTTGTTTACGGAGCTGTTTTGCATATGCTTGTTGAGGTGTCACTAATGACCGTGACACAGACGATTTTCACGTCTCCCACTATTGTTGGTGGTTTTGTTTGTTTTGTTTTGGGTTTCCCCCCCTCACAGGCCCCCTCACTTTCGCTCCTGTCGCGTCCCAAAGCAGCTTGGTGACAGGAGATAAATGTAAAATGATTTCCCCTGCCAGCTATATTGACTTGATGTCACTCAGGTCAGAGGTTAAACATAGAGGTTGCTGAATGTTTCGTGTCAGACTAGCTCTTGTAGATCCTCAGAGTGTTGGAATGTTTTTATAAAAGGTGTAGCAGGTGATCATGGGAGGATGTTTATACAGGAAGAAGGAAGTGGTAGAACGGACATAAGAAAATAAACTTGAGATTTTTTATGAGTCCTGGCAGGTTTCCAAAAACATCACAGGGATAAATGACATCTGAAGGAACCATTGATTCGAATGGAGTATTTTTAAGGTCTTTTTCCGTGTGTTCCTTTTCCTTTCCACTAGTCTTCTACCATACCGAATATTCATTCCCTAGCCGATGCATCAGGTCACTCATTTTATCTGTAGTGTCGCTTGTGAGCACGTCGTCGCTTGTGAGCATGCACTGTCCTGCATTTCTACAGTAGCAGATAAGTACATTTTTCTTCCCTTTTTCCCCAGATGAAAATGTAGCTGCGTTAATTAGACGTAGACACCAATACTGTGAGTGGGGAATTTACATATACTCCATTGGATTGGTCAGACAGATCGCTTGAGCTACGGGTAGGCGATACGACAAAAAATATCCTATTTTGAGACCACACATTTTTATGATAAATCATACACACTGTGATATGTACAGTAAGTGTGGAAACCACCCGACGTACGACGTTTCGAGGTTACGACAATCGTGCCATAAGTCATTAAGAATTGTCTTTCCGACTTTCAACATTTGCGTGGAAAATACAAATCGCGCGTGCGCTAGTTCCCAATAAGCTTGTCTCTCCTTCCACTGCAACGCCCCTTCCCGTGTGCAAATCAACAGCAGGAGTAAAAGTAAGGAATCGTTCTCTTTTTTTGGTTTGTGTCATTTTATTATTTTATATTTGTCCTAGATATGTTTTTCTTACTGCTAGTTATGCTTTCATGTGTCATAGACGTGTTTTTATATCCTAGATTATGATTTTGCATTAGCAAAAGCTACTGCATTAGCATAGTTGAGTGGTGTGATCTGATTTACGACAAAATCTGACTTACATCACGACGTTGGAATGGAACCACGTCGTAAGACGAGGACCCTCTGTATTAAAAATCGTTGGGTTGGAAAAAGGCTCAAAGCGTAACTTACTGGTTAAAATCATCCTGAACCTTGCAAGACCCGTGTTAATGTAGAGTCAACTTTTTGGTACGTCATGAAATTGCTTGTTTTTGGTTTTTGTAATTGTAATAACGATTTTTAATCTAATGAGAGGGAGAGCCTAGTCTTGGCTCCAGCTCCCCTCGTGGGGGTTGCCCCTGATGGGTAAATAGTATATATATTGGATGGTTAGATGGATATCACTGTTATTTTATGCTGATTTGAACTTTGTGTCTTTTCACATATTTTTAATTTGTGTGAAATTCCCAGAAATTCCCAGTTTAGATAAAAAGTACGTTTGTCTGTTGATTTGTTGATAACGTAAGAATTCCGTTGCGTATTTTATTTTGAACGGTAATTAAAATGCACTGTAACTACTTATTAGTTATGTACCTTAATTTGTCCAGTTTTAATAAAGCAGAAGTGGGCCGGTGGAGAAGCACAGGCTGGCATTGTTTACTCTTCAACCCTCCAACCTTCTCTAACCGTTTAAATCTCCGTTTAGCTCCATCACCATTTGTCACGAGTAAGAGGATTATGTTTGACTGATGTGGATGGCACCTGAACAGACAGCTCCATATTCCTTACAAGAAAAGTTAGTCCTCCTCAGTTCCCTCCCCCCTTAGTTTTATGAGATGCGCTTTAGCTCAAGGGTGAAGTATGATGTTTAGAAGCCGACGTGACGTTGACGCTCATGTTAATTTGAGGCTTGTCATAGTTTTGTCTTCACGATTTGTAGACTTTGATTCCAGCACTTACACGAGGATTACAGAATGAGCTCATGCACAGAGACATTCGTGATGTTTTAAAGTGCTGGAGGTTTGGTTTCATATAGAAATGTGGTTTGCTGAGGGCTGCCTCTAACCGACTAGTGGTTTTTAAATCATGTGTGGGCTCTAAGGCTCCCTGTAATTGCACATTTATTAGGTATGAATGACAGCTTACTGGCTTTCAGTTAGAGTACGATAGAGGAGGCGAGACCGAAATATATTTAAACCACTGATGTCTGTTTGTGTTGTGACATAATTCATATTGCAGGGAATATTTTATAAAGTGATCCTCTGAGGAGTAACAAAAAAAGGATCCGATGTCAGTGGATGACAATAATATTTTTAAATTAGGTACGGCATGATGCAACGTACGTCTTACTTACATTTTGTCATATGTGTAAGCTCAGTGTGAGCGATTTGTGCTAGAAGTCTGTTAACAGCTAACAGTTTTCTACCTAACAGTCGGATATGGATCTTAAATTTACCCGAAATCCTCCAAATTATTACATTAATCAGCTAATGTGTTATGACTTCATTGTTATGTGTTGCAAGCTAATGTGGAGAACTTGTAAGCTAACATTGGATATGTAGCTATTTAGCTTTCTCAGTTTTGCCCTCTGAGGAAATATGCACATTAGCATTCGTTTTCCTGCAGTGTTACGTTGTCCTGATAAAATGTTGGACAAATACCGAGGGATTAAATAATACAATACAATACACATGAATAAAGACTGCAGTACACTGTAAACCCAAACTTAACCTGTCCACTTTTGTAGCTTTCTCATTGAGGCTTTCAACGCAAAAGATTAAAACAATTAGCTAAGTACCAGATTAGTCTTAAAGACCTTTACTACCTACTACACAGCAATATGAAGAAAAGCAAACAAAATAAGATATATATATATATATATATATTTAATTTATTTATTTATTTACATATTTTGACCATTATAGAGGCAGGTCAGGTGAGCTCTGTGCCTACTCATTCATATTTTAATCCACACTACATTCATTCATTTTCTGAACCACTTAATCCTAATTAGTGTAGCCGACTTTGGGCGAGAGTGGGGTACACCCTGGACAGCTCTCCAGACCATTGTAAGGCAGAAACACGGTGACGGCAACTCAATGGCCGACACGTATGAACGTCAGCAACGGCTCTTTTACACGCCTTTTACCCCAGACAGTGAGAGACATGGCCAGCCTTTGATAACCCAGTTAGCTGGGGGGACAGCAGTGACAACCCGGTGACAGTGGGGCTTGAACCCCTGACCTTCGGATCAGTAATCCAGCACCCTACCCCCGGGGCACCACTGCCCCCATACTACATGGAAACGTAAATAAACTGAGTTCTGTAAAGGTGTGTTTTAAGGTTTTTGTGTATACTACACAAATACACAAACTAACTAGATTATTATGATGTAATTTTTCCTTTTTAAAGGGTGTTGATGATGCTGCTTGCCCCAAGTGACTGTGACATCCTGCAGGGGTGGAATTTAGCAAAACTAAGCTACTGGCCAACAGGACTAGTGAAATTATGAGACTACTATTTCATATTTACTGGTCAGGAACTCTATATCTTCTTTGCCTATTGGATTTGTCAGGTCGCCAGCAGGATGACTTGATAGCTAATTTTCAGCCTTACAGGTTTTTGACTCGCCACGGGCCAGCGGTCTAGTGTTAATTTCCACCCCTGCAACCTGTGAGTGTCCATCATTATGCTTCCGTGTCAACGATAGCCAGGGGACGGAGGCATTATGTTTTCGGGTTGTTCATTGATGTGACGCTTTCAGTGATTTTCTTTAAACTTTGCTCAGATGCAAAATATAGTATCGAATAAAATGTAATTATTTTAAGCTAGACACTTGAAACTGGCTGAATGATTTTTGAATCAGTGAAGCTGGTCTGAGGGGCAGTGCTGGTAGGGTGCTGGATTACTGATCCCAAGGTTGTGGGTTCAAGCCCCACTATCAACGGGTTGTCGGTGCTGTCCCCCCAGTGCAGCTAACTGGGTTATCAAATGCCGGCCGCGTCTCTCACTGTCTGTGGTGAGAGGCATTTAAAAGAACCATTGCTGATTTTCGTCAAGAGTAGGCTGCATAGCCGTCAGCGAGGTTCTGCCCTGCGATGGCCTGGCGAGCTGTCCAGGGTGTACTCTGCCCTCACCCATAGTGGGCTGAGATGGGCGTCAGCCTCCCCGCGACCCTAATTAGGTATAAGCGGTTCAGAAAATGAATGAATGAATGAAAATGAATGAATGAAGCTGGTCTGGTAAATCATTATTGACCGTGAAGGCGGGGCTGTGGTCTTATTTAATGCGGTTAACATGGAGCTGTCTCGTTTCCAGGATTTTTGTGGTCAGATTCGGTTGCTTCTTTCCGTATAAGTTTTGTCACCTCGGATACTTTTAGAAATGGTAGTAAAACGTTTCAGAGTTGTTTTGGTATGACAGTTGATACCTATATTGGAAACTTTAATTTAACCAAGAGAGTGGTGTTTTTTGGTGGCTCTCTTTGGTGCAATGAATCATTTTTTATTGCTGAAAAAGTTTGACAAAGCAGAAAATCTCATTTCATTCTTTGGGACTTTTGTTCTATATAAAGTGACCAAGTTCTACTGGGGGCGAAAATTAAACGTGACACCTTTTGTGTGCTTCCATCCGTCATAACAAATGGTTTGTAACTGCCTTCATTTTTCCATGTGATCATTCTCAGTGTGGCATCACTCACAAAGATCTATTCTCTTTTTAGATTTGCTGCGTTCTGCAGTCCTGAGTTTACCATGCGCTCAAAGCGAAAGCATAATGTTTCAATCAAAATGCCATTCTATTTCACTCTTTAGTGTTACAGAGACAAAATCTGTCCTGGAGGGTCAGTCTTACAAAAAAGCGAGCCAAGTTAAAGAACTTCCAGCAGTGAACGAAGTTTTCTTTGTTTTCTTTTTCTGTTTATCATTTGGAATACTTTCTGGAAAGGCATGAGCCATCAAGATTAAAATACAAAAAGATTGTGCCTCACGTAAATGCATGTTTTGTATTCAGTCATTCAGACCTGCTTAAATTAAACTCCACTCTGATTTATAGAGTGTGCTTGAGCACAGAGGTGAGATTTGATACGCCTGTTTTGGTGCCGGTATGAGAGGCACTCAACTCCATCATTGGACACTTAATCCTGGCATGTACCCCGGAGGTCACTGCAAAAAAGGAATCTCCTCTTTTAAGGCACTTGCGCTGGGCCAAGCAAGACAAGGGTGCCATGTTGAAGCAGCTTTGGGGTCAAGTGTTTTGGTCTGGGGAACAACGCCTCTATGGACCATTAACTGCAGTTAGAAAGCAGCTCAACATTCTTGAATTGTGAACAAAGGGAGGTGATCTTTGTTGGAATTGGCCTCGTATTTCAGTATTTAAGGCGAGATACTTTATGATTAAAAAAGTACGAGACCATCTGATTGCTGTATCTTGGATCCAACTCAGTCCCAAATGAAATTCCAAAAAAATTCTCCCAAGAGGTCTGGGATGATATCTCTCAGCTGGCTTGGAAATGCCTCTGCATTCATACCGGAAGAACTGGAAGAAGCAGCTACAGAAAGAGGCCTGGGTGCCTGCTCAAGCTGCTGACTCCAAAACTAATGGAGGGGTGGATGGACAGATGAACCGAGGTGGTCACATCACTGAGCGGAGCCCCATAAGCATAGAACATGACTTTGATTGTTGCCCATGCCTGAGTTGATACTCGCTCAGGATTAAAAACACACAAAACTCAGGGGGCAGACAAACTTTTGCTGAGCAAAGCAGCATCAGACATTAACCGGAACATGGAACATGAACTTGTTAAACGGATAATTAAATGAACAAGACAGGTGATACAAATAAACGTGGAAATCAACTCGTGAAAGGAGGTGAAAGAAAACTTAGTTTTAACATTACCTGCTTTCACTCTAGAAAAATTCAATTGTTCTGTAAAATTGGTTGCAAATGTTGACGAAAATTGTGACCTTTTTTTGTTAGTTATCTTTCATGCCATATTATCGCCGAAGTATCAACTCAAAGTGCAAATAGTAGATAATGCAATAAAGACTGTGCATTAAAATTTATATCCAAAGTGGAAATTCCTGTTTTTCATATTTTGTGGACTGAGAATCGCGCATCAATTTACGTTTCTGCGTGTAACCAGTGGTGTCCACGCCAGTTACATACGGAACCGACCCATTTTTCCTATGAGGGTTGAGGATCCATGTTACGACGTTCACTGTACAATTAAGTTCCTCCTGAAGTGTATTTATTTTACACGTAGCCAAGCGCTAATTAATTTATTCAACAAAAACAAATGGGACGAATCTGGTGTCCATTCGTGAATGAATTTGAATATGATTTTGGTGTTCCATACGGATTTATTCCTGTTTGTTAATAATAAAAGTGTAGCTATGTGCATGAAGTAGTTCTCTCACTGTCTTTGTAACAATAGTTCATGAATTTATGGTCAAAATAAAGGGAAATAAGCTGATTGAAATTGATTACATAGAAATCTATTGCTACCAACAATGCACCACCTTCCCACAAAGCAATTTCTAAATGTGTCGCTCTTGCAGTTTTTCAGCCGTGTGATGTCAACTGTCCTAACACTGTATGAGAAATCTGAAACCATTTATTCATTCATTCATTCATTCATTCATTTTCTGAATCGCTTAATCCTAATTAAGGTCGCGGGGAGGCTGGCGCCTATCTCGTCCGGCTGCGTCAACTCATGTGTTATACATGACAGACAGCTTTAACTAGCTTTCCTTGTGCCAGAATTGATGGATTGTAAATGTCAGTGTCTTTGTAGTGTTTAATTCTGAGAGTGCAATGTCGCAAAGTACTAGAATGTATTTTTTTATTACATTTATTAGCCTGACACAGAACTGGGTAAAACCTAAGATGTAAAACTTTAAATATTTAAATATTTAATTTAAATGATTAAAGTTTGGCTAATTTGTGAAAAATATAAGCAGTACTATCTGCTCTGAGATGCTGGGGATTGGGTTGGGTGGGTGTGGTGGGTTTATGGTGTATACGCCAAAGGCACCGAAACCTTGCACAATCGCAGGAAAGGTGCAGCCTCGTTCAACTGTCAAATACCACCATGGCCTGAAAAATGAATGCTAGAAGCTTTATTAGAGCTGTACAGCCATATGTCTTTGAGTCCCCGGAGGCAGCCAGAGGACATTGACTTACCAGAGAATCAACCTCTTTCCTCTTAGTCTGCAAAAGGATGAAATTTTCTCTCCCGTTTTTCTTCCAAATATACGAGTTAGCAATATGTATCACTGACTAATGTAACTTATTATATAATTCATGGGAATGGTGTGATCTGATTGGTCTGCTATCTCTGGAACAATTATAATTAATCCAAGTTTATAATGCTTGAATCAAAACGACTCTCCCAGTTTGTCACAGGGTCAAACAGGCATCACTCACTATCATTATCACACTTTAAAATGAAAAAATAAATGCTTTTAGATTTTTTTTAAATTGTGTTTTTTTGTAGTGCATAATAAAAGATCTTTAGGAAGCACTGCTTCTTTTTGTTTCTGAAGAAGAAGTGTGACCCAAACAGAGCAGTTATCTACACAGAGCTTCTAGTTGGCTGAAAGCACAGAGCTCACCTGACCTGCCTCAGTGTCATGATTAAATATTTGTAAATATACAAATATGTTTTAGTATGTTTTAGTTTGTTTTCTTGTGTTTCCTCTAGTATATTTTGAACAGATGCTGATAGCAACACAGAGCTATTCGTTGGTTTCTGGATGTTCCTGCCCAGAATCATCTGGGATTGGCTCCAGCTTCCCAACGATCCTAAACAGGAAAAAGCAGTATGGATAGTAAAATAATTTTTAATTTGATTTAAAATGTTTTGGAAAACTAAAAGGCAAATTTATAAAAAATAATATAAAATGATGTGTCTAATATTGAAGTCCATGGCAGTGATTATGTCGACTACTTGCGGCAGTCCTAGTAATAATAATAATAATTAGTTTTTGTTGCCGCATTGTCACTTGTGACACCCTTTTTTTGGTGACACTTGAACACTGTTTTTTAAAAGCATTTAATTGTCTACCTTTTTTGTATCTCTGAAGTATCTCCTGTGTTTTTATGAAAGTAACACAGTAGGATAGAAGCATTAAAGGAATAAAAGCCTTCAGGTGCATTTAGGAAAAATAATAAACTACAGGCTTGAATATTTGAATATTTTCCAATAAAAGCACATCCTAAAGCGTTGTACCCTGCACTTTGCTAATACTAACAATAAAAAACAGCTACAAACAGTTGTTTTTTCAGCTACCTCTTGTTCTCACTCTTCAAGTTAATAAGACAGGACAATGTCAGATGACAGCATGTCCTGCTACAGAGAAACTGCAAAGCACTTTTACGGACTTTCTCATGTCTCAAAATGTAAAGTTACAGGTTTACATCTGACTGCTGGAAATTGGTGATACTAAAAATTTCTTCCATAAATGCTAAATAAACATCTAGTCAGTCACTATAACAGTTACATCGTTTCTAAAGTCTGTTCAAGTAAAGATCAGGCCCTGTGTAAGCTGGTCCTACAGAAACCACCATGTATTAGAATGAGTGCAATAATATAAATATTTATAATAAAGATGTAGGCACCGCCTGAATGCAGAGATCCCAATAGATATTGCTATTGATAGGTGTCCGGGGCTGGTGTTAAAAGAGTAGTGCGGCTCCTTTAAGGGCTGAGTGAACTCCAACCTTGGAGGAAATAAATAAATAAATCTCCCTGCTGCTCCTTACTAAAGAAGAAAATGTTAACACTTAGTTTTCTTTTCACCTCCTTTCACCAGCGGATTTCCGAGTTCATTCGTATTACCCGTCTTGTTAGTTTAACTATCCGTTTAACAAGTTCATGTTCCATGTTCCCGTTCATGTTTGGTGTTGTTTTGCCCTCCAAAAGTCTGAGCAGTGGTGTTTGAGCCTCTATTTTTTGGGATTCAGTTTTATTATGTATAATTATAGTTATAAGTATATTATGTTTATATTGATGGCCATTGTCATACAAATCAGCGATACATAACAGCCAATCAGTATCACCTGATTATCACAGACATGGAACAACCATCTAAGTCATGTTCCATTCCTATTGGACTCTGTTTAGGAGTTCTTCTATAAAAGGCACTACTGTCATAGCTGCTGTATTACAAAAATAATTAATACCTCTTGAGCAGTCAGAATCGAGAATTTAGTGCTGTTGTGTAAGAGGTAATAAAAAAAGGCATTAAATGAGCATAGTCAAGAATTAGGCATTACACAAGTATTAATTATCTGCTACTCAAGTGTTAAGCTAAGTGACCAAGCACAAACTAGAAGTAGATTCTATGCTTCTGGATTAATGGTATATTACCAGGAAATGCTGGTAAATTGTGTCGTGATGGCCGTCAACTGGACGTTTTAAATGTCTGTTGGAAAAACATGCCTGCAGCTTTAAAATCAGCATCGACATTCATTCATTCATTCATTTTCTGAACCGCTTATTCCTAATTAGGGTCGCGGGGAGGCTGGTGCCCATCTCAGCC
>JBCNYH010000009.1:15945034-15956235 GCA_039654325.1 Tandanus tandanus
TTGACGCCAGACTCAGAGTCTGTATAGAAGAGGGGTGTGTGTGTGTGTGTGTGTGAGAGAGGAAGAGGAAAATACACACACACACACACACACACACACACGCACTGCAGCTTTTGGGCAAGGCGCAGCTTGTCAGTTCCTGCCTGAACCCTTAATATTCAGCCGTAGATCTCTGCACTGAAGTGGAATGAAGTTGGGAGAACGTACCAGGCCTGGCGTTCTCTATTTCTGTGGTCTCTTTCTGAACAGAGACTCATTAAAACCCTTCAAAATTGCAGCTGTGCATCTTGAAAAACACCACAGGACCCTCTCTATGTCTAATCTCTCCCTGTATTGTTTAGCTGGGTCTTTTTTGGGGTTCTTTTTGAAAAGTGTATTATCATAATGATCATAAAAACACACCCCAGAGATGTGGGGGTGTTACTCTCCATCCTGATCTTATACACTTAGAGAAATAATGTCACAGGCACACGTACACACACACACATATATGCATGTACGTCTTGTGGAAAATTGAAGACTGTGACTCACAATTCAGTGGTAATAATAAAAGTTTTAGCTAGCAATTATAACTATTTCTATTCAGAGAGAGACTGCTTCAGCAAATCAGCAAGAAATGAAGCACAAAAGGATGAAATGATTGCTTTGTTAAGGAAAAAATGGTTTCACAAATGTGTGATGGTGAATGTACTTCACACATGAATACAGGCTGATTAAGATGGCTGTAGGCTTAATATTGAAGCCATTTGAAATAAAGAATGTTGAATAGAAAAGTGTGTTCTTCTACCTGTGTGATTTATATTCAAACACAAGATGGATGGATGTGTGTGTGTGTGTGTGTGTGTGTGTGTGTGTGTGTGTGTGTGTGTGTGTGTGTGTGTGGCAGATGAAATTGTGTGTTGCACTTTAAGCCTGACTTAGATCTTGATGAAACCTCAGAATGTTACTTTGCAGCTGTCAGTTCTAATTTTGCATGCAGCATGGCTTTATCTGGCCTGGTGGGACATTGCCTTGGAATCAGGATGATAAGTTGTCAAATTATCCGAGTAGTGCTATTTGTCACATTCTAGCAGTGGCAGATCTTTGTCAGAGTGCAACTTCGCATGAGCAGTATTCACTCACAATGCTTTTCCAATACAGTACTTTTTATTTACAAATCCATATCGTCCTGGAAACACAGCGTCGTAGTGGTTAGCACTTCTGCTTGGGTTAGAGTCCAAGACCAGGTGATGGCGTTTCTGTCCGGAGTTTGCATGTTCTCCCCATGCTCACATGGGTTTCCTCTGGGTCCTCTGGTTTCCTGCCACAGTCCAAAGACATGTACGTTAGGCCAATTGGATATTCTCCAGCTGTGACTTTGATTGTGAATGATTGTATATGTGTATTTGCCCTGCAATGGTCTGGTGAGCTATTCAGGGTGTACCCCACCTTTGCCCAGAGTTGGCTGGGATGGGCTCCAGCCTCCTCGCAACCCTAACAAATGGATAAAGCCTTTCAGAAAATTAAATTAAATATATTATTTTGCGAAGAGACAGCAAGCCTGAATCCAGGTTGATGCACTCAGCCTTCGGCGGAAGCTTATTGGCCGAGGTCTCACAAGAGAGATGAACGGCATACCCTTACAACGATTACCAGGCATTCATGGGTGTCTGTAAGCTCATGCGTACATAGCACTTTCCTCTGAGTGTGCTTGCGCAACAATTCCTAAAGACGCGGATGGCTAGCATTATGTGTCACGGAATGGGCACGTGCTTGCTTATGCCCCTCCCTGATTGGTGCAGTGGCAATACTTGCCGGGTGGGAATTGGCCACATGAGGAAAATCAGGGTCGAAGAAGTAGTGCTACACACTTGAATGTGTTTTTTGAGTTATTATTTGAATGTAATTACTGCATTGTGTTAAAACATCAATGCTGGTGTTAGTATTGATAAACTGACCATTTATTAAACAAGAGCACTCAGTGAGCGCAAACCCCCACCAAGCCCAGCAATCCCCCTTATGAACCAAAATGTCAAAAATCGTCCTCTCTCATAGTGTTAAAGAAACCTTAAAAAAATTCCTGGATACGGAATTTGATCTGAATCGTCTTCAACATCTAATGCAGCCTTCCTTGTCTCAACCTACCTCTGGTGGAAGTGTTTTCTTTGGCAGAGGTAAAAATTGGCATTTTATGTGCTGAAAATAACACAGAATGCCATCTACAGGTTGTAATTTATCAAAAATATCAGCTCAGTCTACCTTTCCGCCTCTGTCATAGTGAATACAGGTAAATGCAGTTGATTGGCTTCTAGCACTGCTTCGTTCCTGCATTTCTTACCAACACTCAAAGCATGTTTGATTAGATTTTTACTCGACAAGTGATAGCATTTGTAAGACTTTGGGCAGTCTGAACATTATTATAGCAAAGTGGAAAACAAGCATGGCTACTATGCAACAAGTCACGCATATGTATAAAAAATGGGGCCTGCGATGGCCTGGTGAGCTGTCCAGAGTGTACTCTTCCCTCGCCCAAAGTTGGTTGAGATGGGCGCCAGCACTCCCACGACCCTAATTAGGATTAAGTGGTTCAGAAAATGAATGAATGAAAAATAATCCCACCCCCCCTCACTGTACTATTCTGGCACTGCCAAGTTCAAAGCATAAAAAGTCAGACTGATGACTCATTTCAAACCCCGAACCCATTTACTCAATGGTGCAGTGTTTGAGCTTTGCCTTTGGATTTCTTTTTCTCTATCCTTTTTTTTTTTTTTTTTTTTTTGCCTTTTAGGCTCAGGCACTTTAGGGAAGTAAGCTGTAAAAAGAAATAATTGGACTGACCATTAGCAACTTCTAAAATCACTAGATGAAATTTGAAGGATTGGGTACAGTGAGCATTTCCCAGACTTGCTACCTCTTAAACAATTTGGAAAAAAACTAATGGATTGTCCTTTAAATTTCAACATCCATCATTCTTATCATCTATCAACTTAAATACAAAATATTGCAATATTTCATTTTAACGTAATATTGTAATAAATTCAATAAATAGTCAGTTTAAAAAAATAAATTATTTGGCTTTTATTGTCTGCTACTTAAAAGCAAATGGAACAAGCTAGAATGATTAAATTGTGTAATATAACTATGGGATGATTGCATTGTTTACTCTTCCACAATTTCGAAGTAAACAATTAGCAACAGTGATCTGGTGTCATTATTCCATAGTTCATCCTCTCTATTGTGGGCTTTATCTTATTTATCTATTTATTATTATTGCATGTACTTGTATACGTATATGCAGGGTTCTGATTTGCCAAACTCATTTACAGGTAGATCACCCACTGATCATTGGACCGTTTCCTATTCTGTTGGTAAAATAATTTTGTCTGTCTTTTTCAGATTTATGTTTGATGGCTGGGTGCTTCCAGGCCCGTGTCCAAGATTGACACTCGACAGCGCACACTCTATACCAATCTCCTGAGCGAGTTCCAATTCCTGCCAGATAAAAACACCCACAAGCTCCCGCTGCACCTGCTCACTGCCCAGCCGAGCAACATACAAAACGCCCTCAGCCAATCGCTGGGGCAGGAACGCATTACCATGGACACTGAGTCCACCTACTCTGGCTACTCGTACCACTCGGGCCGGTCGAGAGGATCCCACAGACACGGGTAAGAACGTATATAAACTTAATAAATACATATGAGGGAATTTAGATTTACAGACTTTGGTCTCAGATTTTGGTGCATGTTCTCCCCCTGAGTGTGTGGGTTTCCTTTGGGTGCTTTGGTTTCCTCCCACAACGCAAAGCTAAATCTAAATTGTGCATAGGTGTGAAGGTTAGTATGAACGGTTGTTTGTATCTGTGTTAGCCCTGTGATAGATTGGTGGTCGTGGGGAGGCTGGAGCCTATCCAACTCCTGGCAAAAGTGGGGTACAACCCTGAAAAGCTCGCCAGTCCATCACAGGGCCAACACAAACACACAATCGTTCACACTCACATCCACACCTAGGGGCAATTTGGAAGAGCCAGTTAGTCTGCATGTCTTTGGACTGAGGGAGGAAACCAGAGTATTGAAGGAAACCCACACAAGCACGTGGAGAACCATGCCGTCCAATATGAAATGAATGCCTGCAATATATCCTATAAAATTGCTATTTGGTAGTTTAGACCTAGACACCTAGTTTAGACCTAGGGTAAAACGTTCCCATTAACAAATCGGTAGGAATTTGTGCGTTTTACCCTCTACAGGACACAGAATTATCAAAAGATTTAAACAACATGGTCAGATCTTGGTGGTACTGTTCAAGGTTTAGACCAATTCCTACAATAGATATCATGATATGGGTTCAGGAATACTTTGGTAAACCTGTGTCTGTCAACACCAGTCTCTGCTTCATCCACAGATATGTCTTAAGGCTTTACTTTGTGAAGCAGAAGCCATACATTAACATGTCCAGGGCACTGCAGGCTTCTCTCAATTCAGTCTGGTCTGAGGTAGACAGTAGGACAGCGGAAGCATGGCTTGCTGTCTGTTAAGTCAGTCCCCAGGTTTTTTTGGGCCAAGCAGGCAAAAGAACCCTCCAAGCTGTTTATTAGTGTAAATGGTCCAAAAGCAAGTGTCTGACCGGGTGTGGGGGAGTGTCAGTGGCTTGCACATCTGTGATGGCATTATTAACACACAGTGATACATGTCTATATTTTAGAGCAGAATATGGTGTCATCCAGACGGCGTCTTTTTCAGGAATGTTTCCGCATTTTCCTTTAAAAGACAGCATCCGGATGACACAGTATATTGCTGTGAAATGTATTAAAAAGTTTTTCTACAACCACTGATTCTCAAATCCCAGGAATTCAATAAAATGTCCCCCCAACAATAAGAAGAAATCCATGCAATGTTTTCAAGGTTAAAACAAAACACTTTATTCAAACTTTGAAAGAGTTTCATAAGATTCAGCAATTGAGTGCACATCATCATTATCATTGTTTTAGTTTCCTGTACTTCTGTTTCTGTGTAGTATATACTAAAACACTTATTCACCTCAGGCATGGTGGAAAAATTGAAGTCGACTCAGTGTTGGGAATCTCTGGAAATATTCACAAATTTACACCTCGCCTTCGGTGAATAAGCATTAATTATTACAGAAAATACTGATGTTACTCAGTGTTAAACACTCATCTGTCCCAATTTTTCAATGTTGCAATAATCAAATATGGAATTAGCATGTTGGGAGGGCATGGTGGCGTAGTGGTTAGCACGTTCCCCTCACAGCAAGAAGGTCCTGGGTTCGAGTCCTGGCGTTTCTGTGTGGCGTCTCCCTGTGCTTGCGTGGGTTTCCTTCGGGTACTCCCACAGTCCAAAGACATGCACATTAGGCAAATTGGCAAACTGCCCCTAGGTGTGAATGTGTGTGTCAGTGGTTGTGTGTGTTGGCACTGCTGTTCAGGGTGTACTCTGCTTTCGCCCAGTGTCGGCTGAGATAGGCTCCAGCCTCCTCATGACCCTAATATGATTAAGCGTTTTGTCAAATGAGTGACAAATGAGTGAGTGAGTAAGTGTGTGAGTATACAGAGTGTTTATTTGCATTTTCCAAGCTGGCCCAACTTGTTTGGAAATGAAGTTGTATAAAATTTATAGTCTTGGGTGATTTACACTATTTAAAACGTTACCACATGAGAAAGAAATATCTTCCAATGATGAAGATTAGACCCTTAGCTTATTTTTGCCCAAAAGCTTATAATACTCAGGTTTCAAAGCCTTCACTCGTGTTCTATGAATGTCTCCCTTCTTTTCTCGCCCTTCCTTTCCTCCCGCTGTTCGACAGGTGAGTTTTCTCTGCGCAATTTATCTGTCAGTGGTGAAATTGTTCTGACTGACATGTTCAGGAAGTCAGTAGTAGACCAGTTCTGAAGAAACCTGAATACTAATCCTTCCTTCCTTTCTTTCTCTATCTCTCTTCTTTTCTCTCTCCCTCTCTCTCTCGCCCTCTGGGGTCAGTATACCTCTATCTCCATGCCTTTTCTATTCTTTTTCCTGCACTAGCCCCTGCATTAGTTCGAAGGTGTTGGAAGGTTTTGTCTCGTCAGTTCCTACCTCACTCCCCAGCTCACTGGTACATTTCCTTAGAGACTTTTCCTTTTCTTCAGAGCTCGACAAGTCATGAATTTAATAACTAGGCCACCAGGCAGGTAAAAGCTCTAGAGAGCATCCTAGTCCCATGGAACATGGAATAGCTGTCAGGAAACAAATGTAATGTAATAAAATAATGGGAATTTAATAGGCTAGTTAATTGTATTAACGCAGACTTAAGGAAATTAATGCATTTATGATATTATAAGTATCTAATCACATCATCTTTGCAACATTGACAAAAAGCAAGAGCACATTATTCTCCAGCCTGTGTTGTTCTGTCCTTCACTGTAAGTTATATTACTGAAGACGTTTTTGCTAATTTGGCTATTTTCTTTCCATCTATGTTTCAGCATACCTGCATGTAGGTCAGTACAATATTTGATAAATTATCATATTGCAATATTATCATTCAGATCATCAGCCAACTGAATATCATGACTATTGTGATTTAGTTGAGTGATCAACATTCCTCCAGAAATGATCTGGAGTGCAGTGTTTTTACCTCCCATGAATACATTAATGAAGAGACTGTATAATGTTGCCTGATGGCGAGAACTAGCTTAAGAAAATAAGCTGCAAGTGTGCACATAAGCACCCCTGGCTTCTGTATCTGCATGCAGGGTTATGTTCTTTGTTTGTGAATCATTATTTGAACATTATTTTCCTAGCATAATATAAATTGTGATAATATCATTTTTATGAAAATGTCAGAAAATATCACAATATCATTTTTAGGTCATATTGCCCAGCCCTACCTGCATGTCCATTATTTTGAAAAGATCATCCATCATGCTAATGCTAATTAGTCCAGCTAGTAAAAAGCATGGCCCTGTGATGGTCTGGCAAGCAGTTCAGGGTGTACTCCGCCTTCACCCAGTGTTTGCTAAGATAGGCTAAAGCCTGCCTGCAACCTTAATAGGATTAAATGGTTTCAGGAAGTGAGTGAGTGAGAGTGAGTAGTAGAAAGTGTTTTATAGTCAGCCAGCTCTGGTAACCAAAAGTGCTTTCAAACTTGCTATGCATGTTCTATATCGGCAAATGTCGGTGGGCTATTTTTTATTATATGCCTATTTTTTTATTATATGGCAACCACAGTATGCAGGATCTGATTGGCTGTTGAGCGGTTTGTAATCTCCCATTATATAAAAATCCATAAGTTTTTCTCAGCCCATCCATTCATTCATTCATTTGCCAAACTGTCTTAGCCAACTCTGGTCGAAGGCAGGGTACACCCTGAGCAGCATGCCAGACTATAGCAGGGCAACACACACAACCATTCACATTCACACCTAGGGGCAATTTGGAACAGCCAGTTAGCCTAATGTTCATGTCTTTGGACTGTTGAAGAAAACCAGAGTACCCAGAGGAAACCCATCCGAGCAGAGTGAGAACATGCAAACTGTACACAGAAATGCCCTTGCCGATCTCAAGACTCGAGCCCAGGACCTGAATTAAATAGATTTTTTTAAAATTCCTTAATAAAGAATTAATCACATTATATTTATTGCTGGTAGCTTTTTAACATGAGTGAAGACGTGCATTCAGGCATTCAGAGAGTGAGTTCTATTATCCTGAAGAATTTGAAGGAGAAAGCGTCTCTGTTGTTTGCAGAGCTGCATCTCCCCCTCAGCGGAGATTTCAGCAACTGAACATCAAAGCCCCGGCCTGGTCTTGGTTTTTCTTGATACTGATCTCATGTTTGGTTAATAAGTGTTGTTTTTCATTCAAAATATTTCTTCGTTTCTGAAAACCATCAAATAATTCTTGGTACTTTTCTGCGAGCTGACTGATCTATCCATCACTGACACCGGATAAGTTGATTATATTTTGAATGAATAATTAAACAATTCTGCGATGGTCGGGCGAGCTGTCCAGGGTGTACCCTGCCCTCGCCCGGAGTCGGCTGAGATGGGCGCCAGCCTCCCCGCAACCCTAATTAGAATTAAGCACTTCAGAAAATGAATGAGTGAATAATTAAACAATTGGAGAATTTGGCGTCGGTATGATATGGAAAATTATCAAAGGGTGCAGATAAAGGTCAGCAGATAAAATGCTCCATGTTATTAAAGACTATATAAAACTGAATCTAATAATAATACTCATTTAATAATTAGCTAATAATAATAACAGTATCTAATAATAAGACTCTAATAATGAATAGATTTAAAAACAGGTTGTTTAACAAAGTAATTGTTATAATCACTGATGTGGGGAAGTTTTTATTATCAGACATTTCATTAACATTATTGGAAGGAGTCTTAGTATTAAATACTCTCAGTCTCAGAGAAAGAGAGAGAGAGAGAGAGAGAGAGAGAGAGAGTCTGGTGAGGGAATGACTGATTGTTATATCTTTATTGTGAGTTAGAACAGATGCTAATATTTCTCTATTCCCTCATTAAATCTAAATATAAACTGTTAAAATATCTCACGCGTCATTCACTATTAAACAAAACATTGTAATTACTGACAGACTGCTGTGGTATATTATCATACAATGATAAGGGGTGGGTGGAGTCTTTGACCTCATGCCACGTCACACCATCCACCCAGTGTGTATTATTTTTGTTTATTGCAAGGCTCATTTAAATGCTCGATTCTGATTGGTCAGTCAGGGGCATTCAACGGTTGGTTATGTCTTATAAAACACTGTTGTTGGGTATTAAATACTGTTGCTATGCAGCGCATCATTAGTGAAAGCAATAATATCACTTTACAATCTATATTTTGGGTAAAATTATTGATTTTGTTTAGTAAATAACCATGTAGCTGGTCATTTATGCGAAATAAGGATTCAAGACCCCTCCGCATATCGGAAACCAGATCACCTTGATCACTGGGTTTATTTTGCAATACTGACCGGCTCACAGTACATTAGCCCTTACATAAGATTATGATCTGTTGTGTGTTTATTTTTTACGTAGTAATTATCAGGAAGCAGTTTTAAACCATAATGCGTAATTATTCGCTAAAGGTGAGGTAGATGTTGCCGAGAAGTCTGAGACTAAACGTTGAGGGGACTATTTAATTCAGTGGCATCCACTGAGTCTGTGGTGTACAGCTGTTTAGTATATAAGGAATAGGATATATTCCTTAGGAATCAAGCACATGGAAACAAAATTGTCATGGTTTGTTACTTTCATTTTTAAAATCACGAAGAACATGAGTGATCTCCGAGAGCACACACGAGCAGGTGCAGTGATGCCGTCAGATGACATCGTTTTAACCCTTTTTCGTTTTAGTATATACTATGTGGAAACATAAATAAGACAATTAAAACAAGATTTATATGATGTATTTTTTTTTTCATATTTTAACCATTACAGATGCAGGTCAGCTGAGCTTTACATGCTTCAAGCAGACGTAGCTAAAAGTTGTGTAGCTTCAGCTTCAGCCTGCTCACTCAGAGTTTAGTAGTTACTACACAGAAACCTAAGGAAACTTTACGCTGTAAAGGAGATTTAGTATATATTACATGAAAAGACAAAAAAACAAAGTAAAACACGGTTTTATGGTTGATTTATTCATTTTAAAGCGTGGTAATGATGACGCCACCCATTTTAAGTGACTAGCCGTCATTTTGATTCATGTACTATCCACTCAGATAATTCTTTTTAACCTTTATTGTCATAAAGACAGTCATAATGCCAAAAAACCCCAAAAAACTCCAGAATACTACATATTTGTTTGGCCTCATGTTACCTCTAGCTAGCATATGTGAAACATTGAGTTTTCTGATTTGCCTAATACTAATTCTGTGCGTCCCAGAAAAAAAATTAAATATCCCAGTGTCAAAATCACTAATCCTTCAGGAGCAAAGGGGAGCTTAGAAGTTACAAAAAGCCGTCTCGCTGGATTAGGCAATATGTCCTCCAGGCTCTTCTGCGAAAAGGATGGCTCTGTTATAATTGGATAACACTTTTTAGATTATTGGGGTGTCAGCCTTACGTTTCTACATGCCTTCTTTCCTCTATCTGTACTTGGTGTAATTGTCTGACATGTTAGGCAATTCTGACAAATGGCAGTCCATCACCTGTATTAAATTCTTGCTGTCACATTTGGGGAGATTTTCAGGAGTGATGCTCCATCAGACATGCCTGATTAGTTTTTTAGCCTTTTAAATGAAGAGTTTATCATGGATTGATTAGCACTGCACTATAAAGTAGTATCCTTTGCCATGTTGTTATCCTCTTGGAAAGATTTTATCCAGTGATAATGAAATGTAATAACACTGTTATAATGAGAATTAAACTGTCACACGTTTATTATTTAGCTGTAATCTTTCACCAAGTCGAGCATGAGCAGGTAGTAAAAGAGGCAATAAGAAGCACTTAACTCTGCAGTAATTTAATTTAACACTGAGAGATGGTGAAATCAGGACAGGCTGCTCTTTCATTTCTTAGCATTAGCTTTTCTTTCCATAAGCCTCAGGAGTTGTTGGCCATTAGCTAACAGGCTAATCGCTAGATATAAGCGAGTAGTTTTCTTGCTCAGATGCTCAAGCTGGCGTGAAGAACGAACAAAGAGATTTATGAGTGTCTCTGTTTGGTCGACTGTTGGATGTTAGTTAAATTTCCTTCGGAATGTTGGCCCAAATGTGGGAAAAGCTGGCACAACCTCAAACCCCCACAGGAAGCACATCTACTCTGCACTAATACCTACAGCACTGGAAGCAACACTGGAAGTCAGATACCATTAATCACTGTCTCCTACCGAATACAAAATGAGCTTGCCCCTTTTATGCGTTCATTTATCTGCTGCTGTCACCATTACGTGATAGCTGGTGTCTAGAAAGAAAAATCAATGTAGACTAGCTGAGTACTGCTTAACATGCCCTTATCAGCCTTTTCCCTCATGTGAATCCTAGTGTCCTTCATATGGGTTCTTATTCTTACTATATTTCATTGAAGTTAAAGTTGGTCGTTGAGTCTCTGAATGGTTAAGGATTTATATATTTTATATATGTATATATATGTCCATATACTCCCATGGACCCACCACCTGTGGGAGGGGCAACAGGGGTCGGGTGCAGTGTGAGCCGGGTAGCAGCCGAAGGCGTGGGTTCTGCCGGACCGATCCTCGGCTACTGACTCT
>JBCNYH010000009.1:15981564-15995018 GCA_039654325.1 Tandanus tandanus
GAATGGATAAATGTATATACTGTATGAATGGATGGATATATGTACTGTATGTATGGATGAATGGATGGATATATATATACAGTATGGATGGATGAATAGATGGATATATGTACTGTATGGATGTATGAATGGATGGATATATGTACTGTATGGATGTATATATATATATACTGTATGTATGGATGGATGGATTTATGTACTGTATGGATGGATGAATGAATGGATAAGTGTATATTCTGTATGGATGGATGAATGGATGGATATATGTACTGTATGGATGGATGGATGAGCTCATCCTCATTTCACTGTGTTGGAAGATGTGTTACCTCAACATTTTATTTAGGGTTGAATTTTTATTTTTATTTTTTTCATTAGTTAAGTACTTAGAAAGTTAATCACATTTATATGGATGCAAAAGTAAAACACTTGTCTTGCTGTCCTTTTGAAGACTGTATACTGACATCAGAAACTAACTGTAATCAAAAACTAACTCTAATCTTAATATCCAAAAGGAAACATTTAATTAAATAAAACAAAAAAAATTTGTTTATTTGTTCATTAGAATTAAAAAAAAACATTATTGGGACAAATGTCAAAACAATCATAGATTTCGGTCGTTGTTGGTTCATTTGGTCCCCACGAGTATATAAAAACAGGTCCACACATACATACGTTACATTATTTATGTGATTCATGTGAAATCGCTCTCTCTGTAAACAAGTTAATGAGTTGTATTATTCACCTCAGAAATGCTGCCTTAGCCTGAAGCGCTAACTACTCGAGTGACTGCTATTTTCCCACCTTTTTTAAACATTGCTGTGATGATGTGACCTCAGATTTTGTTTATTTTGTACTCAGTGGGAAGGGAAAGTAAACAAAGATCAGAAATGGATATTTGTAGATAATTAAGATATAGTGCCACTTAATTACACTTATATTCTTATATTCTGATTTCTCTTTGATTTTTGTTGGGGGGTTTTTCTGTCCTTCTCGGCTATAATGAAATATTGTCCTTTCTCTTTAACTTTAAACCCATACCAAATACATACAGTATTTCTGTGATAAAATTTGTGTTGTGAATTGTGCTTTGTAAAGAGTGTTGTTGTAACATTGTATATTATCTATGCATCTGGTGTTGGGTTTTTGATTATAATGTAAACAGATCATATTTTTAACTCACTCATTTTGTCTCTAGACACTCCACTAGGATCCAATTCTGTGTTTTTAATTATAAACTATTCCTAATGCAGCTCCCAAGCAGAGCACCATCCCAGTCATGGAACATGGCTTTGATGGTTGTCTCATGTTCTGTCCGTTGTCCTCGCGTACCCACCACAAGAAAGCCAGTAAAGTTGCCTCATCACTGAGGTGATGCTGATTGGCTATTATGTATTGCTGATTTGCCTGATGACTTGCAGCAATTAAAAATAAATACATAAATAAAAACATTTATTATGAATAAAGAAACTGAAACCTAAAAAATAGAGGCTTATACACCTCCACTCAGACTCATACAGAATAAAAACACAATCTAACTCAGGTAGGCAGACAGATTTGCAGGTAAATAAATGTTCATGGAGCAAACACCGAAATCAGAAGCTTGACAGAACATGAACTTGTTAAACGGCTAACAAAACAAGTGATAGTAATGAAAATGGAAATCAGAACGGCGCTAAAAAGCAAACCCAGACTAGGACACGCATCAGGAGACATCTATCGGGAGCTTCGCTTTTAGTCTGTTCCTACATTTATATATTATATTTCCAAATAATGTCATGCCATATTAAGCAGACCACTGTACAATAAAAAAAAAGCAAATGACACAGGCCAGGGGAGGGGTTTAAGAGAGCATAATAACTAAAGAATACTTTCCACATCCTCAACTAATCGTCATCTCTATCTGTCTCTTTGCAGGATGACAACTGGGGAGAAACTACCACTGCGATCACAGGCACTTCAGAGCACTCACTGTCACAGGAGGACATTGTACGCATTAGCAAAGACCTGGACGACAGTGTGGGTCTGGACTGTAAACGCTATTTAGTCGTCTCATTCTCTATTATTTTGAGTCTGCTGGTGCTCTTGACGCCACTCGCATTCCTCATCCTACCGCGACTACTCTGGCCCGAAAGGCTGCGTGCGTGTGGCACGGCCTGTGAGGGCCTCTTCATCTCCATAGCATTCAAGCTGCTTATTTTATTGCTAGCAATGTGGGCGCTGTTTTTCCGGCCATCCATGGCCACAATGCCACGCATCTTCATTTTCCGATCACTGTTGGCCATGCTGGCATTCCTGCTCGTGCTCTCCTACTGGCTGTTCTATGGAGTGCGCATCTTGGACACACAGGTGAGGAGTCTAAATATATAATTGCCATTTTACAAACATCTTTAACACATAGTGGAAGAAGCTAAATGATTGCTAAGGTCAGGAAGATATGTGTCCCAGAAGACGAATTTCACATGATTCCATGCTACAGGTGCATCAGACACAGAAAAAGGATAGAAAGACAAAAAGGACTAATCCTGGTCTTTTATTATCACATACAAACATATGTGGAGTACAGTCCAGTTTTTTTTTTGTTAGAAAGCCAGATTCAGAGCACAGGGTTAGCCATGATACGGCACACTTGGAATAGAGAAACTTATGGATGAAGTTCAATGATTCAGCTATACTGGGTTTGTACTTCTGACCTGTTTGATCTGAAACCAGATTTTCTACATATCCGTAGATCATAAGGTTAGAAATGCGGTTGCACAATATATTAGTTGTTAATTGTTGATAACAGTATTTTTTTCAAACGCAATTTTTTCTGTAAAACGCAATATGTAAATTAAACAGTGGATTTTCTGTGGAATTAATCACTTGTTATTAGGCATGTAATAATTCACCCATTTAATGATTACATTCATTCATTATATATAGATATATATATTCATGAATTTTCTGAACCGCTTAATCCTATTTAGGGTTGCAGGGAGGCTGGCGTTTGCGCAGTGGCAGTATCATAGCCTATGAGGTTTATCCGAGGCGCAATTATTGCTAGTTACTTGATTGAACTTTGATTAAATTCATTTTATGATAAATTTTGTCACCAAAAATGCAACATTTATTATCAACCTCATTGTTTCCTTTGTTTAATAAAAAAAAGTTTTGCCTTATTTTCCTAATAAGGCCACTCTTTTTTTATTCCTTGTTTGGCAGATTTCTATTATGTAAACCCAAGACAGGAAAAAAATCATTTTAAGAAGAGGTATTTTATTTATTTATTTATTTTTAACACTACAGGGCAAGAATTCAAGAAATGGTCAAATAAAAATATTTTATTTTGTTCTTTCTTGTATTCTTAAATAATCCCAAACCAGTGCAAACATTTAATAATTTGAATACAGTAGTCTGTCCTGAGCTGATGGTGTACATGTAGTACATACTGTCACAACGTTTTCCATAATATTCAAAAAGGAGGTTGTCCAAAAAATACATTCCTCCCCTTTGACCTCACCTCCGAGGGTGGGAATAAAAGTGACTGGACCCCCAGGTAGCTTTTGATGCTGCTGCCATCAGCTCAGGATGGAGAATGCCTGTATGTAGAATAAAATCTGAAGTCTCTACTTTCAAAAAATTTAAATTAAAACAAAAAACCTGTACTGACCAGTTCTGTCACACATGTCGATAGTATCACTTCCGAGAGTCTCGAGTGCCTGACGTGTGTACGCGCACTCATTGTGTACAGGTGACACTTCCTGGGTGCGGGCGACACTTCCAATGGGCAAGTATGCATATGAAGATGTACGTGATGTAGTTACTATAGCTGCCGTGAGAGGGTGACGAAAGGACCGGCTTCGTGCAAAAAAATTTTCTGGTTTAAGTTAGGACCGGCATGAATAAAAAAATACTTTTTTCCCAGGTGTTTTTTTTTTTTAGAAATCGCAAATATTACCATTGACTGATCTGCGAAACAAGGAATGGCCTAAATAGCAATTATTGTTTTCAATTATTCGAAAGTATGGATGAAACTATAATGGCCTAATAACTAAAATATTCCTTTTAGAAAAAATTTAAAAATATAAAAAAGCCTTTTCATTTGCCATTTATGAAGGCTGCAGTCAAAACTAAACATAAAACAACTACCTCTGTTTTCTTTTACTTTTGGCAACCTGTAAAAATATAGATTTAACAAGAATCTATCCAGTGTGTGTGTGTGTGTGTGTGTGTGTGTGTGTGTGTCCGTGGAATTTGTACTGAATGCCAACACTGCCACTCAGTCTAACCTGTGACTTCCTTCAACAGTGACATCATGTGCATACCATCTGTTGTATGTTATTGTACACACTGCTGTCTGTTCAATGCGGTTACAGCCAGGAAAAACGACAAGATTATGCAGCCTAATAATAATCATGGTTAATGTCTTTATTTACACAATTCAAATCATCATAAATTCGTACCACAATGTAGTGTCGTATTATATAGCATTACATGCTTAATTGGCATTATATAAAAGAAATTTGTTGCTTGTGGTTTATGACTGGATCGATATATACTGCATACGACTGCACTCCACATTGGACTGGGATTTCTTTAGTATTAGTGTACTAGGTGTTTTACAGAGTGGTCTGCTAGTGCTTCATGTACATTTCCCCCCCACAAAGATCCCATGTTGTATTTTTAGCTTACTGTGGGCCAATAATAGCATCATTATCAAAAGTGACGAATGTTTATCAGCAGTAGAGTAGTGGGTGGGCAGTGGTAGCTCAGTGATTTAGGCTCTGGGTTACTGATCAGAAGGTTGGGGGTTTAAGTCCCAGTACGACCAAGCTGCCAGTGATGGGTTCTTGACCAAGACCTCTGACCTTTAACAGCTCAGTTGGGTCAATGAGATAAAAATGTAAGTCACTCTGGATAAGGGCGTCTGCTAAGTACCATAAATGTAAACGTGTATTTCTTGTCTTCCAACCCCTTGTTCTTACAGGATGAGGATTATCAGGGAATTGTGCAGTATGCAGTGTCCCTGGTGGACGCACTGTTATTCATCCACTATTTGGCGATAGTGCTGCTGGAGCTGAGGCACCTGCAGTCCTGTTTCTCACTCTGTGTCACGCGCTCAACAGATGGAGAGACACGACATTACAACCTGGGACAGCTCAGGTGAGTGTTTTATAGCTGGGGGGGATTCTATATCAATGATTTCTAGATCATTTTTATTATGTATCACCCCGGGCCCTCCAACCTTTGCTCTGATATCGCTTTCATCTTCTTGTTTGCGATGATCCAGGACCTGACACCCTTCTTCTGAAACATTGTCCTCAAAGCCAGAGTTACTCTTAGTTATTATTTTAATCAGTGATTAATAATTACTTACAGAAAAAAGGCACAGTTTGACCACCCTACAAATTCATGAGAGAGAATTAAGCCTCTGTACACACAGAGGAACAGTAGACAAGAGTAAGTGCAGCAGACAGCACCACAACTCAGTAGTAATTAGGCTTTGTTTGCTCATCTTGCTCCTCTTAGCAACATGAATAATTGATCCATGGAATGGAGGTTCTGTCAATCGAACATGAACTGCTTGCTTGTAACGTTTTTCTTTCAATTGTTAAGCCTGTGGGCCTGTGGTTAGCACTAGGTTTTCTGATAAATATTCAGTTCTTAAACACAGTTGGAGTCAGCTGTCCATCTTGGTCACTGCCCTCTGTATCTCTCTCTCGGGACATATGTACGTGTGGGTTTGCAAAAATAGCAAGCACATGCTCCAGGCACATGCTTTAAAAATAAGCGTCCCTTAAAGCATGACACGAGCGGCTGGGTGGGACATGTGGCTCAACGCTGAAGCCTCTCTCCAGAACACACAGATTTACAACCACGTATCAATGCAGTCTTAAATACAGCAAAAGGAAACAGATAATTCAAGAAAAATAGATGGTTTTGGTTTGTTTTGCTGTTAGTTTTAATTGGGATTCACACTCTACATACTGTGATTAATTGATCCAGACAAACCAAAAAGCACCCAAGGTGCTGAACTGCACCAAGAGGGAAAACACTCCAGGGTTCAATTCAGATGGACTGTACACTGCATATGTGAAAGCACCTTCAGTCATAACTGAATATAAAATGACATCTAACAGACCATAAATGAGGGATGCTCTCAGGATACTGTGCACGTCCACTTGCGTAGTCGAAGCCCAAGTATGCTGATAATAGGCCTTTAGTTTCCTTTCACTTCAGGGCTGCACTGTGGCATAGCGGTTAGCTCATCCGCCTCACAGCAAGAAGGTCCTAGGTTCAAGTCCCAGGCTCTTCTGTGTGGAGTTTGCATGTTCTCCCCGTGCTTGCGCGGGTTTCCTCCGTGTGCTCCTGTTTCTTCCCAGCGTCCGAAGACATGCACATTAGTCTTATTGTGTACTGTTCCAAATGTGTGTGTGAATGTGTTGGTCCCACAATGGTCTGGCAAGCTGTTCAGGGTGCACCCTGCCTTCGCCCAGTGACGGCTGAGATAGGCTTCAGCCTCCCCGTGATCCTAATGGGATTAAGCGGTTTGGCAAAGGAGTGAGTGAGAGTGAGTGTTCGGCTCAGTTGTTTAGGATTGCATAGTTATTTTCAGAACATATCTTTTTTATCTCTTATGAATATTGTATATAATAAATAGTTATCCTCACAGGAAAATCTGGACAAACTAGTTTAAGGCTATTTTCTGAAAGAAACATATTCTAGAGATGGCTTGATGTATCATTTTTTAAATATGATTTTTTTTTTTATTGAAGCTGATCCCCTGCTGGTTATTAAATATAATTGTGCTGCCTCACTGTGGTATGGCAGTGGACCTAGAAATCTGACTCTGTGCAGTATAATTGGCCATTATCATACTAAATCAGTTAAGATAAAATTTAATACAGCATGATATCTCTCCAAAGGCATTACACTGGATCTATCCCCCTTAGGTTCCTGAGCAAACTGGAAACAACCCACCTAGAAATGGAGGCATAAGTGATTGCACTGCACTGTCTGGAGCATTAGATTGCACTTCTTAAAAAGGATCACTAGGCAATAGTACATAAAATAAATGCAAAAGTTTTGAAATTAGTGGATCAGCTGGAATCCATAACACTGCCTTAAACAGAGATTGAACTAGAAAGAGCCAGAACCAGAGGCATGGCATAGACATGAACATGAATTGAGTAAAGATGACACCGGGACAGCAGCATGGTTTCACTAAAGCACTGGGACAGAAGTGTGGCTTGATTAAGCACTGGGACAGGAGCACGGTTTGAGTAAGGATGACACTGGGACAGGAGCAATGCCTGAGTATGACACTAGGACAGGAGCATGGTTTTTAGGTAGACTCTAGGACTGGGGCACAGCTTGAGTAAGACTTTACGACAGGAGAATGGCTTTTAGGTATACCCTGGGGTTGGGGCACAGCTTAAGTAAGACACTAGGACAGGAGCATGGCTTTTAGGTATACCCTGGGACTGAGGCACAGCCTGAGTAAGAGTTTAGGACAGGAGCATTGCTTTTAGATATACCCTGGTACTGGGGCACAACATGAGTAAGACACTAGGATAGAAGCATGGCTTTTAGGTATACCCTGGGACTGGGGCACAGCTTGAGTAAGACACTAGGACAGGAGCGTGGCTTTTAGATATACCCTGGGACTGGGGCACAGCGGTTCATACATTATACTGGGACAGAAGCATAGTTCAGCAATGGGGCAGCATAGCCTGAGTCTGACACTGAGCAGAAGTGTGGCTCGAAACTGACATTGGGTCAGAGACATGGCTCATGACAGGCACTGCAACTGGAGCATGGTTTCTGACCATACAAATGTGTAACTAGATCAAACTAAGCGTCCAACAGAACTCACAACCATTCTGTCATCTTCTTTACATTACAATCCTCCCCAAAGCATCAAGAGCAGTATGGACTTAAGTGTGCTCTAAGGATAACTAAAGTAAAATAAGAACTGAAATCCCTTTAGTACTACTACAAATAGAATCATGACTGCAAGACACTCGTCCATGGCCACAGCCTTCATCACGAGATGTTGAGAAACTGTTAATGAATTACTTTGCTCTGTGTAGTTTTGCATGTCTACAGTAAAAAAGAGAGTAAAGTCTTGCATACAGTTTTGCCAGTTTACCATTAATAGTTCTTTTCTCCTTGCCCTTGGCTTTACTTCTAATGTCTGAATGTTATAAATGTTCTACTGCCTCTGAATCCCAGACACAGTAACTCACTGCAAGGAAAACTTACACTCTAATTACTACAATGACCAGTTGGCATTATCCAAACGGACTCCCGCTTGTGTTTGCTCATCATTAGCCATATTAGCTTTGTTTGGGTAAACTATTCTCTTAATCTTGTTCATTAAATCAATCTAACCCTTATTTATTTTCCTTTTCTGCTTCCAGTATCCAGAGAGCAGCTGTGGCAATCATTGAGAACTACTACAGAGACTTCCCTGTACATAACCCAGCACTGCTCACAGCCGCCAAGTCACGTGCTGCCAAACACCTGGCTGGCCTTAAGGTCTACAATGTGGACGGTGAGTTAACAGCCTTTCTTGTGGCTTTAAAATTTAACCTAAAGAGGCACTTATTAAAGAAATTCTCAGGGCAAAGACATTTTTAGTGTTTAAGGTCTTTCTCATTTAAAATGATCTCCTTAACATCTGTAGGAATCTCGTTCTGTTCAATGAATGGTAGACCTCTTATTAATTGTACATGTTATTTAAGCAATTCGTGTCCTTTGAGCTGATTGTTAGATTCCTTAAAGTTGTATGTCACTAGGCTTGTGAACAGTTGGCCTCTGGATATTCGCAACATTCGCCATTCATTCTGCAAAAATTCTCTCCATGTACTTACCGTGTTCACCATCCGTTCACCGATCTCACTTTAGTTCGCCAAGAACTTTTGAACAAGTTCAACATTTTTAGGAATTTTTTGGCAAACATCTTTCTTCCAAATGGTCTTCAAATACTTACAACAGTCACCAGCTGTTCTTAGAACAGTCTGCAAACACTCTTGAATGTTCTGAATTGTTAAGGAATGCTTGGAGGATACTTGGTGGAAAGTTCACAAACTCTGCGCATAGCTGGTGATCGTCATGTGACACTGACGCTATATGAAGGCAACCCAGCGAGCGTTTGGCAAACAGTCGCAACATTCGCCAAGATGTTGCTGACTGTTCACGGGGAATTAACAAAGTGTTTGTGAACTGCTCATCAGATACTAACCAAAAAATCACCAAAAAGTCCTCAACAAATTTCATATTTCACTGATGAATAGTCCAAAATCATCAAAAAAGTGGTAAACCGCTAGTCACCGCTGTTGCTCAGTGACATACTCACTCTAATAGATATGCTACCGTGTAGATGTAGATAAAAGTCTTGTTTATGTTGTATATGTTCAGAATAGAACAGCACATGGGCGTTAAAAAGGCTTAATTGTATGCTAGTCACTTGCTTTCTCTATTACTTTTGGCAGGTACTCAAGTATTGGTACCCCAATCTTGTTCATTAAGGTCTCTTTCCCGCAGAAATGAGCTCTTACTCATATCCTGATGTGCTAGATTTAGGATTGGAAGCAGATGTTTGGGAATTTGATCCATATTGTATATGTAATGCTACTTCCAGTACACAGTCCGTCAGTGCTGCTACTCACACTGCTTACGTACTATTTTCTGGTTTGCTGTGGCCCTGCCTCAAAAGAGAGCTTTAAAACTAAGCTGAAAATGTACCTACTGGATAGTAAGTGAAACTTTAAATAATGTTGACACATTTATGACCACCAAACACGTTGCTCGTTTTGGTCCTGATAGGACTGACACCTCCAACACACCGCACAAATGCATGATCATTTCAAGGTGTTTTCTCGCTTTCAAATTTCCGTTATTAAAGCATGATTTACCAGGAAGGACTGGCTAGATTTCCCAAAATCTACTGTAATACAAACATGGTATGCCTAGCTATTGATGGGAGAGTCAGTTCTCTCATAACTTTAAGTGTAATTGGGATAAACATACAGTAATGTTCATTTTTGGGAAACCTGAGCAACGTGATCTGTGGAAGATCATACCCCCTGCTTGCTTTTTGCAGGATGTTCGCTGTCCTGATACGTTCACACTTTGCATGAATCATAAATTGAATGTCTGGGAAAAGGAAAAGGCATGAACATGTCTCTTATGCTCAGTTTCTGTCGAAAGAATAGAGTTCAGGTTCTCACGCTTGCTGTACTCATTGAGCGTGGAACCAGATTTTCTTATTACACTTGGCCATTTTAAATATTTAGTCATGAGCTATGTTAGTTGTGATTTTATTTTAACCTCCGCCCAGGAGGTTCTATTTTACCGTGGTCTGTGTGTGTTTGTTGTTAGCAGGATTACGCAAAAAGTTATGTCCATATTTTTAATTACGTTTTTTCCAGACATGGTTCATTGGACAAGAACGATTCCACTGTATCTCGGAGATGATCTGGATCAAATTGGGAATATGGGAATTTTTTTAAAGGATTTTTAATATTGTGAGACATGTACCCCCTTTTTTGTATTTGTCAAATTACAACAAGCCCAGCAGGAATACTTTGTACTTTCCTTTTTTGCAAAAAGTTATGTGCAGATTTTTAGGTGGGGCTTTGGACAAGAAAGACTCTATTCAATTTTGGACATGATCCAGATCAAATTCTATAAGGATTGCCTAACATTCTTACAGTTATTATTGCTTAATATTCACGTTTTGGAAGTGCGGTATTACACTAAGGCCCTGTGGGAATGGGGGGGTGTTGATGGGGTGTTGTGTACTTTGTTATCTGCAAAAAGTTATGTGTAGATTTTCATATTTCTACCAGAGGTGGGGATTTGGACAAGTAAGACATCATTAGATTTTGGAGATTTTTTTATTGAAAGAGGGGGATTTTTGACATTTTGTTTCATATGGGGGATTGCTGGGTTTTGTGTTTGCGTGCTCCGAATGCTCTGATTTTTTAGTTTTCTTCTTCTACTTTAATAGATTATTGTAGAATCGCCTTATAATAATTAATCGCAAACCTGCATTTATGTTATCTGAGATTTAAATAAATAAAAAGTAAAATCTTGTAGGCACCCTGCTGCATCGTAGACATAATATGAATACGTTTGTGTTAGGGCTGTGCAAGGCAGTCAGAATTAAATATTTGCACTACATAATTTAGCATTCAAGTACTACATGGGTTTCACTGGCTCGAGCTGTGATCTGTAAAGAGATCATATTGCTTCTCAATCTGTTTAAACACCTCCCTGGAGGAATTCCTTCTCTATAAACATTTCAAAACCCTTCAATTTTTGCTGCTTTTTTTTCACTTTAAACAAGTCATTAACCTTATGCATAGGATTTTCTAGCTTATAAAATGGCCCAGTGAGGAAAAATAAACATAAGTAATTCCTGAGAGCTTTTGGAACTAAAGTAGAATGCCAAGTTGGACGGCAGAATTGGTTTTCATTAGGTCTTTGATGCCCCACCTGATGGTTTTTATCTGTCTTTCATTCCGTTTCTTCAGCTTTCTGAATCTTTCTTTCTCTCTCTCTCTCTCTCTCTCTCTCTCTCTCGCGCTCCCTCTCTCTCTCCCCACCTACCGTGTGTGCGTGCGTGTGTGTGTGTGTGAGAGAGAGAGAGAGTGTGTGTGTGAGTGTGTGTGTGCGTGCGTGCGTGCGTGTGTGAGAGAGAGAGAGAGAGAGTGTGGGTGTGTGTGAGAGAGAGAGCGTGTGTGTGTGTGTGTGTGTGTGTGTGTGCGTGCTCGTATGTGTGTAAAGGCGTGCGTACGTGCCTGCTGTGTGTGTGTGTGTGTGTAACCCAAATATGGAGCACTTGGCCAGCCCCGTTAGCTTAGCTTAGGCTAGGCTGATTCATACCATTAAAAAAACCCCAGAGGGTGGAATAAAAGTTTTGGCACCCTTTGAGAACACACAAGAAGCAAAACTTTTAAATGAAGACCTTCCAGAATTGTCTCACAGGATAGAACAGACACTAATCCACAGCCTTACTCTAAATGAAGTCTTTCTTTTCTGTCCTGCTGCTGTTGGTTGGAGATAGAGTACAGGAGAAGGAGAGATCGAGGAGGAGTTCAAAACAGAGACGTGGACTGGGTGCAGTTTATGTCGGCGCTCATAGATTTAGAGCCTTTATAGGCCCTATTGTTCTTGCTGATTAGTCACTCCTAAAGTCAAACCAAGGTTTTGGGTATGCGATGGCAAAGGGAGGGCAATCGCTCCCTAAAGGGGTGGCACTATCTAATTATACAGAAGAAAAATTTGCATGTACAGAATCGCTCATTTGTATCTTGTTCAAAAAATGACATTATGACATTGGCTTTGTTCATTTGCCGCAATTACAATTTGAATCAATAATTCATTAATTTATTCATTTTCTAAGCCGTTTAATTCTAATTAAAGCCTCGCAGGGAGGCTGGTGCCGATCCCAGCTGACTCTGGGCGAGGGCGGGGTACACCCTGAACAGCTCGCTAGGCTATCGCAGGGCCAACATACATACAACCACTCACACTCACACACGTAGGGGCGATTTGGAACAGCCAATTAGCCTACTGTGCATGTTTTTCCACTGTGGGAGGCAACCGGAGTACCCGGAGGAAACCCACGCAAGCACGGGGAGAGAATGCAAACCCTACACAGAAACTCGCCAGCCTGGGAATTGAACCCAGGCCTTCTTGCTGTGAGGCAGACGTACTAACCACTGTGCCACCGTGCCGCATTGAATCAATAATTGGCTATGATTAATTTTGTCTGCATTCGCTGCATGAATAAAAGGCATTTTTAGATTCCAAGATTTCAAGGGCAGCAGTAGTTACACCCCTGGCTGAAGGTCTAGTATCATGTCTACATCACTGTAAACAACCTGGGGCGGCACAGTGGTGTAGTGTTTAGCACATTGGCCTTGCAGCATGAGGGTCCTGGGCTCAGGCGTTTTTGTGTGAAGTTTGCATGTTCCCCCCTCTGCTTGTGTGGGTTTCCTCCAGGTACTCTGGTTTTCTTCCACAGTCCAGACATGCTCCAGCCCTCCCGAGACCCTAAGAGTAGGATTAAGCAGTTTGGCAAATGAGTGAGTGTAAACAACCTTAGAAAAGTTTCTGCTGATTAATGATGTTTAACTTGCTGAAATATTATGTACTTTACACACTTTCCATCATTTCTTTTTCAAGTTGTTATAAAGATTACGCAGTCAAAGCTGTCCACTTGTGATGAGTTCCACTTTAAAACCACCTCATTGGCACTTATAAAGATTTTATTAAGGACATGATTATGTTGAAGCAAAAATCTCTTAAAATTACTTAAATAAAAAGCCAAAAAGTGTGTGTGTGTGTGTGTGTGTGTGTGTGTGTGTGTGTGTGTGTGTGTGTGTGTGGGGGGGGGGGGGGGGGGGTAGGGGGGGAACAGTGTGGCCCCACCCACCCCCCCAACATCCACTTTTTCTTCC
>JBCNYH010000009.1:16012347-16023831 GCA_039654325.1 Tandanus tandanus
GGGAACTTGGTGGAATCCTGGTGATCTTGAGGAAACTTGGTGGAATCGTGATGATCTTGAGGGAACTTGGTGGAATCTTGAGGGCATTTGGTGGATTGACTGTCAAAAATTTTGTTGCGGTCATTACAATGTATTACGATTTGACTCTAAGTGATAGAGGCCTTAACAGACCTCGATGCACCATCGTAGGGGATCTAAATGAACTTGGAAGCACGATTCTTTCATCTCTCGGATGCACCCTGCCTCCTTTTTATACCCCAAGCATGCTCATAAATCGTGGAGCTCCATGGTTTTTTTAATCGCGGAGATCATGGACATTGTGCCCCATGTAAACCCAGAGTAAACTGCTTCATGCTGTGAGATCTGGGAGCTATTTATTTAATAATGTTTAGCATTATTATTATTATTGATATGGTGAAGCTTGGGGTAAGGAGATGTTTATAGGAGGAGTCTCAGCTGTTTTCCATTAGTTTCTTGATATCATGTGTGCTGTAATAATCTTGTCATGTTTTATTTCGTATGGAATCCACAAGAAATTATTTTGCCTGAAAATATAAGATAAAGCTGTATTTTATAGCAATATACTAATAATATTATCGCGTTAGCCTTAGCATGGGCTCTATAATTCCCAAAGTTATCAAATATGATGGCAGTTGATGAGTCACATCAACCTCTATGCAATATATTAGAGATGGGAAGATTTGTATGAGGACGTAATGATGAATAAACCTTAATAATCTTGTATAAATAATACTCATCCATTTTATTCAGTCATAGTTTAAGGCTACTACAGCAGTGGTGATTGAGGATGTACTTCCCACTACAAAGACCAGCTTTCTGCTCACAGCTTTAATATTATTTTAACAGGAAGCTTTTTAGAGGACGAATTGTGTGAAACATCTAATCACTAGCAGATACCTAATTATGCCTGAAAGCCCTATAGAAAGAAACCAAGCCACCCACACACACACACACACACACACACACACACACTTTGCATTAGACTAAGCTGTTTATTGCCTTACGAAGGCTTTATATTTCTAGAAAAGGGTAGAGACTTTTTGTTAATAATAAGTAGAAGACAAAGGGCAGCACAGTGGTGTAGTGGTTAGCACAACCTCACAGCAAGAAGGTCCTGGGTTTGAGTCCCAGGCTTAGGTGTTTCTGTGTGGAGTTTGCATGTTTTCCCATGCTTATGTGGGTTTCCTCCTGGTACTTTGGTTTCCTCTCAAACACTTGCACATTAGTATACCTGGCTGTTTCAAATCCCCCCTAGGTGTGAGTGTTAGAGTGAATAGTTGTGTGTGTGTTGCCCTGCGATAGTGTGGTGAGCTGCTCCCTGCCTTCACCCAGAGTTGCCCACTGACCCTAATAGGATTGAGGTAAATCTGTTGGGCATTTTACACCCTAGCCTAGTGGCTCATCCGAACCAGAGCTTATCCTGACTTCTATAACGTGAAGCAACTCCTCCTCAATGGGGTGCTAGTTCATCGCAGGTTACCTTCCCAGTGTTATTACTGGGACCCATTTATACTGCTGGGTCGACAGGGGATAACAGAAATTCGAACCCATGCCCTCTAGGTCATAAGCCCAGCACCCATCACTGGCCAGGATTAAGCGCTTTAGGAAATAAATGGATGGATAATAATAATAATTATAATAATAATTAAAAAATCTTATTTGAACAATAAAATGGCTTTATTTTTGCTTGCTGGGTTTAATGTTAGCTTTAGATTTAGGCACAGCATTAATAATGTATTAATAAATATTGCAGTAAACTTTTTCACAAGGATACAAATCAGTCTTCACCACATAGTCGTGTTTGATTACTGATTATTTGAAGCATTTTGGAAGATGTAGTCGAGTTGGAACATCTTGATGATTAGGATCTAAATAAAGAGCTTCATACGGAAATATGTGCAGTTCTACTGAAAGATACTACATACATGTATCTATTAACATGTTTACGAACGTATTACTTATAGACCAGTAAACCAACACATGTAATGATTTACACTTCATTAATCATCTCCCATCAGCACCAGGGGAACTGTATTATTATTATTATGATGATTATTATTATTATTATTATTATTGCCTTTTTTTCTACTTAGTTTCAATAAATACTGCAACAGATGTATAAAACGTACAAAGTTACACTAATCATAAGTGCCATACTGCATCTGAAATCAGACGATCAATCCTTCAATCAATCATCATCATCATTATCATCATCACTGTGGTCATCATTATCATCGTCGTCATCGCCATCCCTTTCGTTATCGTCATCATCGTCATCATCATCATCATCATCATCATTGTCATCCAAATCATCCTCATCAAGGTCATCATCTTCTGTGCTGACCTTCCCAGAGAGGACATCCTCAATCCAGTCCTCCAGCTCCTCAGCGGTGGGCAGAGCCTCGTCATTAGGTATGGTCAGCCACACACTGTCTGCCTGTTAAACATCACACGCATCACACAATCATTTCCTTGTAGTGAGAAAAGAAAGAGAAATCTGTTTACTCGAAGAATGGAAGTCTAAGGGTGGTTGTTGGAGAGTCTGTAGAAATTGTCTGGAACAAAACTTGGTTAAATCTGGATTTTATTTTATTCCATTTTTTAAAATGCTTTATCCTTTATTAGGGTCGTGTGGAAGGCTGAAGCCCATCCCAACCAACTTTGGGCGAATGCAGGGTACACCCTGAACAACTCGCCATCACACGGCCAACACACACACACACACACACACACACACACACACACACACACACACACACACACAAAACCATTCACACTCACACCAAGGGACAATCAAGAATATCCAATTAGCCTAATGTGCATGTCTTTGGACTGTGAAAGGAAACCAGAGTACCTGGAGAAAACCCATGCAAGCACAGGAAAAACATGCAAACACCACACAGAAACACCCTTCATGGGGCTTGAACTCAGGACCTTCTTGCTGTGAGGCGCAAGTGTAAATCACTACCCCACCGTGCTGCCAGATCTGAATATATACAGTATAATGTAGTTTTTCGGGGTTGTGTATCAGTAACCCGATGATTGATTGGCTTTGATGACCTGCGAATTCTATCAAACTTTTCTTTAAAGAAATTTTCTGTGTTAGAAATCTGGATAACATGGAACATCATCCCTCATCATTCTGAATTTGTCATTCACATGATTTTAAATTATAACCGACCAATAAATTTTTTTGCAAACAGGTTTTCCAATCTTTTCTCCCCTGATCGATAGTCTTTATTGTCCTCAAGGGGCAATTTCCTTTACAAACAGTCATCCATACTACCAATACACATTGTAAAATGATCATAAATCATCAGTAAATCAGTATCAGTAATCAGATCAGTAAATATCACCATAATGAAACTTGAAGTGGGCTTCAAGAGCCCTTCCGTGTGGGGTTCGCATGTTCTCCCTGAACTTCCTCTAAACACATCAGCTTCCTCCCACAGTCATGGGAGACATGCACGTTTAGACAACTGGCTACTCTAAATTAAATTGCCCTAAAAAGTGAATGGTTGTTTGTGTCTGTGTCAGTCCTGAGTGTATCCCACCTCTCACCCAACATCAGCTGGAGCTGCCTCCAGCGTCTCCTCGCCCTTTAGAGAAAAGCAGAACAGATCATGGATGGATGGATGGATGAATATTAAGCACTAATCTCTCAGTCCTTTTATAAAAACATGTGTGGAATAGTAACTCGGCGTACAGCTTGTTTAGGATCTCAACATCTGAGGGATTTATCCCTTCGAAGGAAAGAGTACTGCATCCCCAATAGCAAAGGTCAAAACTCTGCATGAAGGGGATCTTCTGCATTTACATTTACGACATTTGGCAGACACCCTTATCCAGAACGACTTATAACTTTTTTTATCTCATTTATGCAACTGTGCAGTTAAGCGTTAAGGGCCTTTCTCAAGGGCCCAACAGTGGCAGATTGGTGGTACTGGGAGTTGAACCCTTAACCTTCTGTAACCCAGAGCCTTAACCACTGAGCTACCACTGCTCAGTGGTTTCCCTTCTGAGAGTCCACCAGGATGGTCTTTGACATGACCAAGCTCATTCAGGTTGGTACCAATGGTCCTTTGACAAGATTAACAATCTTTCCCAGCATATTTTTGTTAACTATGAGGTAACCAAACCAGTAAAGAATTACAAAATGTAAAACTGACTCTGTAAGCAATTTATCAACATTAAAACCCACCAGCTTTCTCGAGAAAAACAGTATAGCATAGGGACACATACTGAAATTCTAAGTTGTGGTAATCACACATTCATTCATTTACTCATTTTCTGAACCGCTTAATCCTAATTAAGGTTGCGGGGGGGGCTGGTGCCCACCTCAGCCGACTCTGGGCAAGGGCACCCTGGACAGCTCGCCAGGCCATCGCAAGACAGTAATCACACATATGCTAGAGAATAGAGTTAGGTGGGAAAATGTTGGTGTATACCTATAAGATCAGCTTCAAGGAGTTCTCTGTTAATCCCCTTTCACAAACAACCTGTAAATGTTTTTTTGTATGAATTTAGCAGAGCTATGACAGAAGGGACTAATGCAGGTTTGTGTCAGGTGGGTCACATGTAAACAATGTGTTGTTTGGGCTCCTGAGTGGCACATCTTCAGGATGCGCGACTATCAACCAGATTCGAATATAGATTGATGCTGCAGCCATTTGCGACCGCGACTATGGGAGTCAATGGGAGTCTCTTTTACAGCAGTGAGGGATGGCATACATTCACCTCCCTGTCACTCACAGCAATCACCAGCCAATCATGGGTGTCTCTGGGCTCATTCATACAAAAGGTGCTAGGATAGCGCTTTCCCTCTAAGTGTGTTAGGGTGCTTCCAAAATGCGCAAGCACAGCAGTTCATAAAGCATGTGCCCCTCCCTGGTCGTATGTGATAGGGAGGCAAAATTTGATGGGTGGGAATTGGATATAGCTGAATTAGGTGAGATACATTGGTTTAAAAAAGGGGGAGGGTTGTACATCTTGTATTTTGGTGAAATACAAGATAGAAATACAAATAGAATGACAGTCCTGTGACACTCGGTTGAAGTACAACCGCTGTATGGCTCAACCTAACACTGTTTAAAGTAGTAGCAATGACTACTGTAAGAAAACCTGTGTGCAATACATGACCCCAAGTGTATGAAATTTGTTTGTCTATCATAACACTGCTGTAGGACGTCGTAGGGCCTCGCACAACAGATCTAGGAAATGAACCTGATGTCGAGAATTACCTACAAGACAGGGATAAAATTGAAAACTCCATGACAAAGGTCTTTGATGGCCTTTTCCGTCACGCAACAGGCGAGTTTCGTATGACACACCCACAACCATCCTAAGAATTTACCCAATCAGCAACATGGTTCAAGGCTTTATTCAACAATATTAGAAGACTGTAACATGGTTAAGAGAGAAAATATGTTTTGGGGTCTGTAGAGATGTCGACAAGACCTATAAGATTAGATATTTGGAAGGATGGTAGCCATGAGTTCCAGGTGATTTTAAAGAACCAGCCTGTGGAAAAACTCCTTCATCTTGAAGACCATTAGTCATTTGTAATCAGTCCAATGCTTTTTTTATTATAAATATTTTCATTATAAATACTCTTTTTGTATCATGATGGGTGAGCAGTGCTGAAGCAACTCACATCTGTCACATTGACCACGCCGATCTGAGGTCTGAACAGGTCCACCTTAAAGGTCTTTTCCCAGTAGGCACTCAGCTGTATGGAGAAGGGACGCAGTCAGACTCTGGCACATGAGTACTAATTTCAAAACATGGACTCTTACTGGATCTGATAAATGCCAACAGTTTTAGACATCTCACCAAGGGGAAGTCATCAGGGTCAATCCACACGATACTCAGATCTGGGTTCTTGGTGTTGTCTCTGGCCACCTCCTTCAATATCTCCAAGAATTCATACCCGTCTAAAATAAAGAAATATACATGCTAAGTTTCTTACAGGCAGGGCGGTGGTGAAGTTACTAGCACATTCGTCTCAGAGCGAGAAGGTCCTGGGTTCAAGCCCCATGGCCAGCGAGGGTGTTTCTGTGTGGAGAATGCACTGGGGGTTCCAAATTGCTCCTAGGTGTGAATATGTGTGAATGGTTGTGTGTGTATTGACCATAGTCTGGTGAGCTGTTGAGGGTGTACCCCACCTTTGCCCAAAGTCGGCTGAGATAGGCATGGTCCTAGCAACCACGGCAAGCCTGTTGGGCTTTTTACACCTGGCCGGAGATTATCTCTGGTTTCTGTAGCATGAAGCGACTAAGAGTTTGACGCCTCCTGGAGGGGACACTAGTCCATCACAGGTTACCTTCCCAGTATTTTGCTGGGTGGACAGAGGCACACTTGTGGTTAAGACCTTGCCCAGGGATCTTAGCATGGTGGGGGTCTAACAGGGATTCAAACCCACAACCTCTTGATCATGACCTGACACCCTAACCACTACACCACCGGCCCCACAACAATAATAAAGAATAAAACGGTTGAAAATAACACAATATGCTGAGTTATTACTAGGTAAAGGAACTAAATTGGCTACTCTTTAAACCTAAATGGACTACTACTGTGTTTTAATACAGCTTAAGCAAATTATTTCACTTTATTGCAGTTTAAGCACTAAATATGGTACAGAATGGAAATTGATATGTTTAATTAACTGTCCACTTTTCCATCCTACAGAGAATCTAATGCAGTGCTCTAATAAATACAGATGAAGACGGAAGATATATATATGTATATACAGTACTGTACAAAAGTCTTAGGCACCTTTTTATAATTTTTTTTTAGTATAAACTTTGCTATAGATTTTTATTTTATAACTTGTATATTAGCAAGTTAGTACAAAAACACTTTAGATTTTCAAACATTTGTTCTCCTGTACAAAATGAAATGTTACATAAAAAATTTTTAGTACAGTATGTCAATAAAGAAAGCAGCATATTACGTATAAGAGACCACTTTTCAGACAAAAATATAACGAAGCCTGCTGCGAATTACATGCAAATAAAGAATCAAGTGTGACAGTCAACATTTCCAGGAGAACTGTGGCTGGTTCTGTAAGATACCTGGTAGATACTGTACTTGCAAAACTGCACAAACTCTACCTGATGCTATTCTATTTTTAAATCAAAAAGTCATCACACCTAATATTAAATTAGTTTCATTTATTACTGTTTCCTGTGTTTATAGAATTTTAATGTAGAGATCTTTAATTTAATGTCATTATTTTATGTAAATATAAGGCATCTTTGTTCGACACCATTTATTTGCGTGTGCATTAAAATGAGTGAATATATATATGTATATATATTCATTCATTCATTTTCTGAACCGCTTAATCCTAATTAGGGTCACGGGGAGGCTGGCACCCGGCACCCTGGACAGCTCGCCAGGCCATCGCAGGGCAGAAACACGCAGACGGCTATGCAGCCTACTCCTGACGAAAATTAGCAAAGGTTCTTTTACATGCCTCTCACCATAGACAGTGAGAGACATGGCCGGCCTTTGATAACCCAGTTAGCTGCACTGGGGGGACAGCAATGACAACTCAGTGATAGTGGGGCTTGAAATCCCGACCTTGGGATCAGTAATCCAGCACCCTACCACCGGGCCACCACTGTCTCTACTAATAATATATTAGCTACTAATATATTATTATTATTTATATAAAAATTTTATAAATCTCGTTTTAGTTTGCTTTTCATTGTTTCATACCTCTTTAAGAGGGTTAAAGAGATGCCTGCTCATGTGTGCGATCAAGCTCACCTGCGTCCATCAGAATTTAAATAAATGTAAAAATGTAAATTAAATAAATAAAAATAAAATAAAATAATTTTAGTGTGCTCCTTCTCTGTGTTTAGAAATACTGTAAGATTTATTCAAGACAAAAACAGAACTAGAAACCTGGGTCCTCTTCCTCAGCAAAAGCCACAATGTGGATCCCATCCATGTCATCCTCCTGTAAAACAGCCCAGTAGAAATCCACCCAACACAAAGTTCCATTAACTTTCAGTAATTTTAAAGGTTATATGAATTCCGGGTGCCACAATAATACTCAATGCTCTACTCACCCAGGTTTCAAACATGTCCTCCGCACGTAGTTTCCTTAGAGTTGGTCTGAGTCAGAAAATAATGAAATTACTAACACATTAATTATTAATACATGAATGAAAAATGTTTAAAAAGATTCTCACCTCCGGTGTTGATTGACGAAATTCACGATCTCATTTTCCGAGTTGGGTTTGCCTGGTATGGTAACTGGCTCATCCATAAACGGCTCGTAGAAATCCACTTCATTCATCTTAAGAGTCAGCTGCTTGGCTACCTGTAGCAGAGCACCATCAGTCAGCACTTCCACTCCCACACACACAGTGGCCTTTATCATTAATGAAGTGCTCTCAGTGAGCTTGGAGTCAATTCTCTTCCAATCCAGACCACTCAATTGGATTCTGAAGATGAGCTCACCTCAGTAGTTGTATGAGGTTGATTTTTGAACACAAAAAAAGACTCTATTTGAGATCTTGCCTTGTAGAAAATGAATATCCATTTGTTACATTGGAGCTTTAGAAGGAAGTAGCGCTCACCCCTTTGTCGAACGTGGCGAAAAACTTCACGTAGGGCTGAAATCGTTCTGCAGCCCCCTGAAAAGCTTTGTAGTCTGAAAGAGAGTGGAAGTTTAGGATGTAAGGCAGGAAAACAGTGAAAGTCAGAGAACAAGAGAGGCCAATGCACCCTCATTTTCCAATCCATCAGAAAGTGATAATGTGGAAAATTGTGAGCAGTAAAATACCGCCACGAGCCCACATGCGTAAGGCTGCCATAACAATACAGCTGAAGGTCACAGCGGAGGCCTCTTCAATCTCCTTCTCTTGAAATGGGATTTTTAATAAAGGCAGGGAAGCAGTCTTATACGAGAAGATTACTTTTCTCCTCACGCCTTACAGCGGGAAAGCCCTGTAATTGCTCCTAAACTATATGGTGAAGTGCAAGGGAGACAGATAGACAGACAGACGGTGTGGATATAAAAAAAAAAGTCTACACATCCATGTTAACATTGCTGTGGAAAAAAAATCATACCAGATCTTTTTCCACCTTTAATGTGAAACAGCAACTAAACCAGTTCAGTAAGAATACACCCACTCACTTTGCCAAACTGCATCCTGTTAGGGTCGTGGGGGGGCTGGAGCCTATCTCAGCTGAAATTGGGCGAGGGCGGGGTTCACTCTGAACAGCTCGCCAGACCATCGCAGAGCCAGCACGCATATAACCATTAGGACTCACATCCATACCTAGGAGGAATCTGGAACAGCCTGTTGGCCTAATGTGCTTGTCTTTGGACTGTAGGAGGAAGCCGGAGTACCCAGCAGAAACCCACGCAAGCATGGGAGCAATATGCAAACTCCACATAGAAACACCTGGGCCCAGGAGTGGAAACTTGCTGTGAGGTGGACGTGCTAACCACTATGCCACTGTGCCGTCCATAATGAGAATACAATTTTTAAAAAATAAATTAGAATTTGAAGGTTCGAAAGCTTAAAACTGCAGGTTTTTAACTTGGTATTGTTTTAATGAAATGTCTCCCCCTAGTGGCTGTCTGCCGAACAGTTTGCAAAACGATAGGCATTTTTGGGGAATTTTTCGGGGAACAGTTTGCAACATGATCCCATGCACAGATCACCTCCAAAATTCAATGGTTTGTTACTTGTACCATACCCAACACTAGAAACAAATATCATCAAAATCTGTGCATGACTTCTTGAGTTATGTTGCACACAAACAAACAGACAGACAGACAAACAAAGGTGAAAACATAACCTACAGGCAGAAGTAAAAAATACTTCGATGATCTGATTGCATGAGTGTGTACAGCCTTTTACATCTGGCCATTCGACTGTGCCTAGAATGAACTAATCACATTCAAGCATTTGTTCAAACGTCATTATATCCTGTCAGTGATGCAGTGATTCAGATGAAACCCAAATAAAGACCAGCTGTCTGTCTGTAAATATATTTATTTACAGTCATGTGAAGAAAAAAAAATATCCCAGAGAAATTGTTGAATTTTTGACATATTAGAACAAGCAAAAACCCTCTTCAATTCAGTGCTTACAGATTGTGCCGTGCAAAACAATAGACAAAAATACTTGAAAAGAAAGTAAGCATACCCTTGGTCTCAGAAGCTAGTAGTGCCCCCTTTAACAGAAATAACTTCGTGTAGTTGTTTTGTATAATTGTCCACCAGTCTCTCACATCAGTCTGCTGAAATTTTTTGAGCACTCCTCCTTCAGTTGTGAGGTGTTTGGGGGTGTCGTTACAACATTTCAGTAGGGAATAAGTGTGACTAGAACATTTCATTACTCAATTTCTTCTTTTCAGACCACACCTTAGCGGACGTTCTAGTGTGCTCAGCATCATTATCCTGCTGAAAGGTCAACCTCAACTTAATTTTTCAGACATGTGGCCTCATATTATCTTCAAGTGCTCTTTGAAGAAGCATGTTCATTTCCACCATCACGCTTCACAGCTGGAGTTTGCATGCTCTCCCCGGGTATCCTCCAGGTACTCCGGTTTCCTCCCACAGTCCAAAGACGCACACATTAGGCTAATAGGCTGTTCCCAATTGCCCCTTAGTATGAATATGACTATGAATGTGTGTGTGTGTGTGTGTGTGTGTGTGTGTGTGTGTGTGTGTGTGTGTGTGTGTGTGTCCATGGCTGTGTGTGTTGCCCTGCGATGGACTGGCAAGCTGTTCAGGATGTACCTGGCAAACTGTAGTCCTGCTCTAATGTTCTAAGGTATGCAGGGCAAATTTGTCCAATCTCATCCTGATTGTAGATGTATGCACTTTCACAACAACAGTTGTAAGAGTACCTGCTGAGGCTGTGATAAAATTTGGGGATGCTTGGAGACTTTCAAGCAATCTACACAATTTCCTCCGGGATCAATAAAGTATTCTGATTCTGACTCTGATTCTGAATCCCCTCTCGGACTGAATTTGCTGGAACAGCCTGGACAAATTGTCATTTAAAGTTGATGCCACTTGTAGATGATGTTTCCTTACAGTTGAATAACTTCTTTCAAATAATTAAGAGATCTTTTAAGGGGTTGAGGAATTAATGTGCAAATCACCTGATAACTATAATTAATTATTAGTAGTTAAATATTAATATATCTAGATAAACAGTGATATCTACACATCACCAAGAGTTATGAATAATGGTTTAATGGATTTTTATTGTAACAGTGGAACCTTTGTCATCGTGTTTCTTATAAAATGGAGTTCCAAACGTATCAGCATTTTGTTAATCCTTTTGTTATGGCAAATCTAGCTACTCGTTTTGGTTGGAAAGGGTTTAGATTCAAAATGAGTGACAGAGAACTATCTATCTATCTATCTATCTATCTATCTATCTATCTATCTATCTATCTATCTATCTATCTATCTATCTATCT
>JBCNYH010000009.1:16058592-16074002 GCA_039654325.1 Tandanus tandanus
TATATATAATTTAATATCTATACATGTAGTATTTAATTTATATTAAACTGGGTTCAAATCAGTGGAGGTGTAATGGTTAGCACGTCCGCCTCCCAGCAAGAAGGTCCTGGGTTCGATTCGCGGGCTGTTCGGAGTTTGCATGTTCTCCTCGTGCTTGCGTGGGTTACCTCTGGGTGCTCCGGTTTCCTCCTACAGTCCAAAAACATGCACAGTAGGTTGATTGGCGGCTACAAATCACCCCTAGGTGTGTGAGAGTGAGTGTGAATAATTGTGTGTGTGTGTTGGCCCCGTGACGGTCTTGCGATCTGTCCAGGGTGTACCCTGCCTTCGCCCATGGAGGGCTGAGATGGGAGCCAGCCTCCCTGAAAACCCTAATAAGGATTAAGCGGCTTAGAAAATGAACAAATGGATGAATAAAGCAGTGGAATAACATCAGACAAGTTGGATTTTGCCCAAGTTCCTGATTTGTTGGCACCCTCATCACAAATTTGACTACAGAAAGTTTTTCAGTGTGCGTGGAAATATATTGTCTATGTGCAACATGTATCACATTTTATATATATATATATATATATGCGTGAGACGTAACATAAACCACGCCCAATGACGCGAAAACCTCCACGTCACTGAACACTTCTGTGACCTACCGTACACCCCCCATGACGCTCCTGTGACGCTGTTGTCCCTACGTCAATCATTTCTAAGAACGTCTACGTGTAAGATATCTACAAAGGGTGTATACATCCCATAATATTATTATTATTATTATTTTTAATTATAACATGTATATATTTTTTTATATACATGTTATAATTAAAAATATATACATGTTATAATTAAAAATATATACATGTTATAATTAAAAATAATAATATGTATATATTTTTAATTATAACATGTATATATTTTTAATTATAACATGTATATAAAAAAATATATACATGTTATAATTAAAAATAATAATAATAATAATATTTATATATTTTTTTATATATTTAGGAATTACAAAATAACCGTGTTGTGAGATGAATAATATTATTATTATTATAGATCCTGCCCATTATTACGCCCCCCATACGTCATAAAAGTCGCCCTGGTACGCATGCGCAGTCCTGCCTGTCGCTCCGTGCGGGATGGTGAAGCCAGTATTCCTTGCCAGGGTTCCTCAATGAATGGTACGATGGCCGCTTCATCTAATAGGATCATGCTCGGGCCTCTTGTAGCCGCGATCGACCAGGGCACGAGTTCCACTCGGTTCTTGGTAAGTCGCAGTCTTGTTCTCCAAAGGCTTGTTGGACATTAGCTCTGCTTTCTGTTTAAACTGAGAGTCCTGGGTGTCCTTCAGCACACTGACTGTGATGTGTGGGTAAGAGAGAGAGAGAGAGAGAGAGAGAGTCCAGCTCAGGAGATTAATACTCTATATTATTAATTTCTCATGATCACGTGATCACTCAGGCTTGTATACACTCCAGCTCTGTCTCAAACCACTTACTAGTGTACTTGTGCTTACTACAACACCGAAAAGGTCTATTTCTATTTAGCAAATGGCTTTGTACTCTCTCTCACTCACTCTCTCACTCTTTGCCAAGCCAATTAATCCTACTAGGGTCGCAGGAAGGCTGGAGCCTATCGCAGCCAACACTGGGCAAAGGTGGAGTACATCCTGTACAACTCGCCACTCTCACCCAAGGTCAATTTGGAACAGCCGTTTTTAGTCCAGTGTGCCTGTCGTTGGATTGTGCGAGGAATCCGGAGTACCCAGAGGAAACCCACACAAGCTCGGGGAGAACATGCAAACTCCATGCCAGAGCCTGGGAATCGAACCCAGGACCTTCTTGCTGTGAGGCAGACGTGCTAACCACTACACGACTGTGCCTCCGCCGCTCCATTCTCCTCATTTGTTCATTCAGGGTTTTTTTTTTTTTTACTGGTTAATTCATGGACACTCATGAGTCCACATTGGGTGTTTTAGGATGAAGCCTTTTTTCCCCCCAGACGGTACCGAACCCCCTTTTCACCCCCTTATACACAACAAATCTTTGTTTTTCCGTCTCTGAGCTGCTGATGTGCATTTATGGGAATATATTCAGGCACGTAGTAACACATGGGCATTATGATATGCTATGTCAGTGAAGGCATTCATGCTGAACACACTACTCACTTCTATCTCCTCCTCCTCCTCCCGAGCACTTTTAGCATCTCACACTGCCAAGTTTAAAAGTCCTCACCTTGTCAGCAGCTTTAGGATCTGAAAACTTTCCAGACTGTCCTGTGCTGTGAATAGCGTTAATAGTTAATAGCGTACAAGGGGAGTTAAGGTTTGGGTAGTGTGATGGACAGGGCCATGAAAGTTTTTATTTGCCTGATTTGTTTATTCGCACACATTTATGGAACAGAAGCCTATATTCATTACAGAAATAAATACCCAGGGAAAAAAAAACTTAGTTATTTAGTTATTTTTAATAATAAATTATTATCATTAACATGAAATACTCATTCATTCATTTTCTAAGCCGTTTAATCCTAATTAAGGTCTGCCGACTCTGTGCGAGGGTGGGGTACACCCTGGACAGCTCGCCAGGCCATCACAGACCATGAAATACCAATTCTATATTTAGTTGCTTTTTTTAAAAGTATATTTTGTATTTTTGCTTTCAAGTTGAGTACGTATGTTTTTTGTTTTTCGTGGTATACAAGTTGATATCCTAGTTGTGGAGTAGCCAATCAGAACATGCCGTTGCTCATATCCAGTGGTTGTGGATATAATAATGTCTGTTAGCCTGAGATAGCAAGCCAATCAGATCGTGCCATTTCTGAGTGGTGTATACTAATAAGTTTTATATGAACATCTTTAGCATTAATTATACTGAATATCTGTTTAAATCCTGTTCATGTGTCAGGCTTCTCTCTTTATCCTTGAAACAAGCTATGAGCGGAAATGAATAAGGTGTGTGTGTGTGTGTGTGTGTGAGAGAGAGAGAGATAAGAAGAAGCAACTATGTTATCGTGAGTGTTGCTAAAGTCTCAAAGTTAAAGGCTTGGCAGACGGTATTTTTTAAACAGTTTTTGCTTGTAGTTTTTGGAGTTTTCTCATTACGTCCCAGTAGCAAATTAAAAATCAAATGTTGACGAGTGCACTGAGTAACCCGGAAAATCTGCCTAAAGCCGCATTCACACAAGAAGCGACGAGCCTACTTCACATAGCCTATGGAAGCAAATAGGAAAAGGTTTTGGCGGCATATGTACACACTGATAAGAGTAGCGTTCTTGAGGTACAAAGTCTCAGATTCTGTTTCTACATCACAGCATTTATAAAGCACTCAGTGAGCTATTAAGTGAAAAGTGTTTTTATAACAGTGGGTGTGGCACATTGTAAAGCGAATCTGCAGCAGATTTTAAAATGAATGCCATTTGGTAATGAGTGAAAGTCAGCTTGTGCTTGGACAAACTGAGAAATTCAACAAAATCCACGACTATGATTCAGCCTTCCGGCTCCGTATCATTTAATGATTCATCATCGTTTAATGAAGGACAGAGGCACACCTGTGGTTAAGACCTTGGAACCCATGACTTCTTGGTCATGAGCCGATTCAATTGTGTATCGCAATTCTTTTGTGTGGTGACTCATGTATTGGCACACTGGCTCCAAAATCAGTCTCTAAGCTATTCACACATAGGCAGGCACAATAGTATCCAAAGAATTGTTTGGAAACTGTATGTCGGAATAACAATTAACAAACTTTATTTTACATGGTTCATGTTTTTTACATAGTAACAAAAAGTGAAAAAATTGTAAAATCGAATTGAGATATTAAAAAAAAATCACGATACTTACAGAACGGCACATATCAAATCGATACCCAGGTATCATGAAAATATTGTATCGGGTGGTCCCTGGTTTGTCTCATCCTTGTTGTAAATATAAGTTTTGTAGTCCTAGTGGTAATTTCCCTGAATTTTTGGAACTAATTATGTAGTTAACAAACAAAAAAATGTAACCAATTTTGTACTTTAACATAATTTAGTTTATTAAAAGTTTCATTTTTAATAATGCACAGTTATACTGTAGTATATTATACCAAGGTTTATTAGATCTCAATCTCTTAAGACCTGCATTCCCCTCCTTGATTTACCACATATATTTTTCACGCAGGTTTTCAATGCCAAAACTGCAGAGCTGCTTAGTCACCATCAAGTCGAGATTCAGCAAAGTTTTCCTAGAGAAGGGTGAGTACTCGCACACCGAAACTCACTGCAAGTAGGGTCACAGCTGCTGGAAAAAAACACAGAAGTAAATATTCTGTTTCAAAGCTGTTACAGGGATTCATCACTTAAAGAAGCCAGTAATGTACTAACCGTGCCGTAATGTCTCTATGCTGATAAAATCATGCCCACGCATGCATCCTCCTCCTACAGTTTTTTTTTTTTTTTTTTTGCTAAACAAAAATATATTTTGAAATTAAGTTATCCGATACTTCCTGAATGAAATTGCATCTTAAAGTGAAACGAAAGGCAAGCCTTCTAAACTCTCCTGTTCCACATGAACATATGGATATTTTCATCATCTGGTGGTTTATACTTACAGTTTTGAAGTTGCACTCTGCTAAAATCCATTTGATAGTTTGCACTACAGTGTAATTTTGGAAAAAACAAAAATACTTTTTTACATTCAAACATGTTCATTAAAATTTTGATGCTTTTTTTTGTAACAGGTCTAGAATGAAAAGCTGGTTGCGTTAATGATAAATAGTGACTGTTTTTTTTTCTTTTTTCCCCTAATGATGGTATATGGGGTGATATCCTAGTAGTAGATTAGCCAATCACAATGCACCATTGCTCATATCTAGTGGGTTGGAATAGAATAATTGTTTAATCGTACATGTGTTCATTTCCACTATACAGCTGGGTGGAAGAAGACCCAAAAGAGATTCTGCAGTCCGTGTATGAGTGCATGGACAGAACATGTGAGAAATTGACACTGCTCAACATAGACATCTCCAACATCAAAGGTACTGCTATTGTTCTTGTTATTTGTTTAAAACTTTGAGCACTTGTCTGACTACAGGTGTGTTTATGGTGCCAGTTATTCAGTATTTGGGTATGTATTCATAAGAAAATTTGAACATTGTTAGCGTTAAGTTGTAAGTTATTATACTGTAAGTTGTAAGTTGAATATTATACTATTTTTATAGTCTTGCAAAGAAAAACATACTAAAAGCTCAAATAAAAAGCATCCTAATTAGTTATTTACAAAATACACTATGTGCACTTCGATGTTACTTTACAGTATCTGTAGCTGTTAATGTTTTTTAACCGTATATCTTAGGCCCTTCATTTGGGATTCTTTTCATGATCCGGCCCCCTTCCATTATTATTGAGAATAGCCCTGTCCTAATGTATCAGGATTGACCAAGTGTAGCATAAATTTGTGGTTGTGTTTGTTGATTTACTCTTTTTCATCCCAAAGTTGAGCTTCTTTGTATATAATATGCTCTGTGATAATAATATGAGGCACATACTAAAGATAAACATAAAGAGATCTTTATTGTCAACTGTTTGATGAACAATGAAAATCAGTTTAGCAGCTCTCGGCTTAGCAGCAATTATAAAAAAAAAAAAGTGCACAAAAGACAACTAATGTAACTACATTAAGCTATATATGCATATACCTGTGTACACATATAGACACATACGTACATATATCCTATATATGCAAACACATATACATCTATCCACATATTTACACATGTACAGACTTATACATTTATCCACATATACACACATTTAGAGACATACACAGAAGGGTGCATAATATGTCAAAGGTGCATGGTATACACAGGGTGAGAGGTAGAGCTTTTTAATCATAAGATGCATGATGCTAAAATGGTTTATGATGTTCGAGACCTGCACTCAAACATGAGTGTTGCACTCAAACATGAGTATTGCACTTAAAGAGTAATATTGCACTGTCCAGGAAGTTGGTCTGAATGATGGTTATTCAGTTTAACAGGTTTAACAGCTTGTGGGTAAAAGCTGTTCTTGAGTCTGTTAGTTTTTGTTTTTAGTGTCCTGTACCTTTTTCCGGAGGGGAGAGGGGAGAAAAGGGGGTGTCCAGGGTGTGTGGGGTCCCTGATAATTCCACTTGCTCTTCTCCGAAGTCTGCCAGTGTAAATGTCACTGGGGTGAGTGTAGTTCCAATTACCTGCTCTGCTGTCCTCACCCCCCGCTGCAGAGCCTTCCTGTCCTCTGCAGAGCAGCTGCTGAACCACACTGTACAGCAGAAGGTCAGGAGGCTCTCGATGGCGGAGCGGTAAAAGTTTGCCAGTAGGGGTCGGGGTAGGCGGGCTTGTCGGAGCTTTCTGAGGAAGTACGTGCTTTGTTGTGCCTTCCCCTCCATGTGAAGTCAGCAGAGATGTGGAATCCAAGAAACTTGAAGCACTCCACCCTCTCTACCACTATACTATGCATTATACAGAGTAAAGCAGTATTACTGCTTCAAGTACCATACATTTAAATCCATTAACTTGTAATTATTAAACTGGTTTTGTTTTGTTTTTAAGACATGGTACCTTTGATGCATTTATTATTATTATTTTTTAACTTGCATAAAGTACTGTACACTTACAAGAAAAGGATCACATATGTTTTTCCAATCTAGCTGTACAGTTTTGATGTGTTATACCCCCCTTAAGGGTCAAGGTGCATGTTGTATATTTAGAGATGCTTTTCTGCTCACCAGGACTGTAAAGAGTGGTGATTTTCAGTCACTGTAGCCTTTTTGTAAGCTCGCACCAATCTAGTGACCCTCTTTGCAGGATGCTGTTTCCTCACACATTACATACACTGATGCCCCCTGGATGTTTTTGGTCTTTGCATTATTCTGTGTAAACTGATGCGACCGTTGTTCAGCAGTCTCAGAAATAGTCTTACCGGTTGTACTGTGTGCTACCAACAACCATACCATGGCCAAAGGTGCTGAGAGCCACTCCTTCATTCAGATCTTTATGTAAATATTAACTAAAGCTCTTGACCTGTTTTTACATGATGTTATTTACAGTTCTGCTCCCATGTTTGACTGTTTGAATAATTGCATGAATTAGCAGGTCGGAAGGTGCTCCTTATAAAGTGGTTGGTATATGGTACATACTTTATATAATTTGCATCAAGGCATCGAATCCAATCCTGCTTTCAGTTCACACTGAAGGTGCTACAAGTCAATCCTGAAAAGTTGATTCTTTGATTCCAGGCTCAACCCCAAAGCTTTGGAATCGATTCCACACAGCAAAAATTATTTGATTCTTCAAAAAAAACAAAACACTGGTCCATTGGTCACATTGTCATAGAGTGTTAAAATCTAAAAATACCCCATCCTTGTGTTGGCTTGAATGCCTGATTAAAAAAATGTGGTTAAATGTATGTATCTGATGAGATGCTCATGCCATGTCTGATAAATGTCAGTCAGAATAATAATTTGTTGGCATATACAGGTATATTTGCTATATAACATATATTTTATTTTTATAAGGGGATTTATATTTTTATTTATTAAAAAAAAAAAAAAAAAACAGATAAATGAAAAAGAACAAAGTACACAGTGTACCCTATTAGGACTGCTGTAATACCACACTTCCAAACTATTTCACTGTGTATTTTAAAAAAATCTTTAAAAAATTCCTGGATCCAGGATTTGATCCATATCATTCCCAATTTCTAATGGAGTGTCACTAGGACCATACTTCACCCCTCCAAAAAAATTCATCAAAATCTGTTTAACTTTTTGCATAAAGTTGCTAACAACGAAACAAACATACCAACGCTGACAAAAGCATTAACCACCTTGGTTGAGATAATAAATGACCACTTGTAATTTCCCTTTAGCTATTGGTGTGACCAATCAGCGAGAAACGACTCTGGTCTGGGACAAAGAAACAGGCGAGCCACTGTACAATGCAGTTAGTAAGTATATTTGGGTAATGAGATCAAATTCATCAAATAACAACAACAATAATAATGGCTGTCATTGGTTTGATTTGGTTCTATGCTGTGGATACTGATTAAGGTACTAACGTTGATTTGTGCAGTGTGGCTGGACCTGCGCACACAGTCCACAGTGGAGCGACTCATCAACAACACGCCAGGCAGAAATAAAAATCACCTGAAGGTAAGAACACCTTGAGAGTGACGGACGTGTTAGTATGCCGCTTGATTCTCTGGATCCTCCTCAATTTTATTTGAGCATAGAAAAGACGACAGGCCTGAGGACTAACGTGCTGCTGCATTAGTCTCTTATAGGTAGAGATGAACCTATAATGTAACTAGTACTTTATCAGCCGGTAGTCGAATGGCATCATGGGTATTGTAGGAAATGTCCATCAGGGTTGGATGGACTATGTTGTATACAACTTATCTGTCTGGGATGCAGCGGAATCTGGAACAGGTGATCTATGCTCAGAAACTGTAGAGCTGATGGTCAGTGCGACCTTATAGGAATGTCAGCTAACTTTCCCTCATCAAAACAAAATCATTTTGATGGTTTTTATGGTTACGGTTTGTCACATAAATCTGACTCCTGATTCCGTAGCAGCCCGTCCGATGTACTAAAAATAAAATGAAACGTAGACAGAGCCGCAATGTTTGTTTGGAATGTATGGCATCATGGAATGTGTGGAAGTGGTGTGGTTTATTTACGTAGCCTTTTTAAGGTGTACCATCTTGGAAGGAATGATCCGGGTGATCTTAAAATGTTTTAAAAGCCAACAAGAGGTTCAAACTCACTCACTTACAGAAATGAAAATACACTGTGTAAATAAACGCAATTGTGTCAAACATTTCCAGTGAAGGGGGGCGAAAAAGTAGTATTTTCACCACGAGCGTTGTTAGGAGGCGGGGTTTTCTATTTTTAGCAAATATGTGACCAGTCAAGCTGGAAGAAACACGCCTTGAAGCGTGAACATGAAGCGCAGTGGTGTAAAGGTTTGACCTGTTTGTCATCCAACAACCAACTGGTTTATTTAGTTTGTAACAAGTGCTGTACAAATACAATTGATTTGAATTGAGTTTTTACCGCAGTATACAGTGCTGTGCAAAATTCTTAGGCAGTCTGTAGTCTTACTGTAGTTTTATTTTAGGGCTTCATCAAATCGATGCAAAAAATTAGATTTCCAAATATTAGTTTTCCAGCACAAGATGAAATGTTAGAGAAGAAAGTTTGTGTAGTCAAGGAAACACCACATTTCTTACTTACAGTGCATATATGAGTCCACCTTTCAGATTTAAAAATAAATAAATAAAACGCAGAATGAAGGCTGCTAGGAGGATACCAGTGTACCCGGGGGAAATTTCAGTATGGGGCCTTTTTATATTTTCACATTTAATATTTATGGAAGGAATATCCATCAAACTCAGATTAAGATTGCACTGCATCTTTAAACTTTTGATGAACGCAGTGGGGGCGTGGTCAAAATGGTCAAAAATCATGTGATCGCCATGCCAGATATTCTCACTGTATCTAAAACGGTCCCACTAATTTCTTAATACGTGCACGATCACACATTCACCATGTCCAATGCATTCGTACTGCAACCTGTCAGATTGCACCTGGTCCAAGTTTACTTGTATCCTCGTCAACGGTCAACAATCCCCGCTACGCTTATACTGCCTCAGGGAAGTACCTACTAGGTTTAATTACATCGATTACAGTTATTACTACGTGCTTGTTAAATTCTTGCTGCGTGATTTGACCACATCCTCGCTACCAAAACCACCACGATCTCCATGTCCATGGAGACCATACCGTATCCCTATAGGTTTCTGCTGCATTGTACAAGTTCCTACTGTGTCCAACCAGTTTTCTAAGGACGTAGTGGGAATGTGGCCGAGGGTGATGGGGTGTGGACTTCTTTTATTATGCGGTCATTAAAAAACAATTTGGAGTTTGTAATATTGTTTTTCCCAACCACGAGTGAAATGTGACATACAAAATGTTTGTATGTCTTTAAAAAAAACTTAACATAATTACATAATGGACCAATTTTCATTCCAAAAAAATCAGGAATGGTTCTTTTACATGCCTCTCACCACAGACAGCGAGAGACATGGCCGGCCTTTGATAACCCAGTGAGCTGCACTGGGGGCGGGTTGTTCTGCTGTTTCGAAATTTTTAACGAATTATTTTGAATTTTGCTTTACGTTGTTTCTTTGTACATGCCTTAGACTTTTGCACCCTGTCATGAGGCAAAACTACACAAAAATAATATCACTCTTCTGCAGCACAAGACGGGTCTTCCCCTCAGCACATACTTCAGTGCAGTGAAGTTGCGCTGGTTAATGGACAACGTAGAGGATGTGCGCAAGGCTGTGCATTCACATACAGCCATGTTCGGGACCATCGACTCCTGGCTCATATGGGTAAGTCATGTTAAACAGTTATTTCACGAGCTTGAATTGGATATGAACTGATCGCTTGAGAGTTGTGAAGGGTACTTCTGGGATCGGCAGACTGGTTACAATAAAGGTGTGTTTGCTGGGAGAAAAAAAGAATTGTTGAAAATTTAAATAATTCATTCTTATTATCAAACAATTTCTTTCCAGATGTTTCTTTTCGTGGAGTGAAGTTTAGAATGAACAGTTAGCTTAGCATAAGTTGTGACCGCTTCCATTTTCTAATTATTATTATTATTATTATTATTTATTTATTTATTTTTTGGGATGTATACTAATGGTATATGGGGTGATATCTTAGTAGTAGAGAAGCCAATGAAATACACTGCTCATATTCAGCAGGTACAGATAGAATAATAGAATAAATACAGTGATGAGTAGATTACGGGGGAAAAAAGCATTTTGCTAAGAAATTATGGTTACTAAATAATTTTATACACTACATTTATATCAAATATTTGCATGCTTAATTGCATTAACTGTGCTTTAACTATTTAAAGGCCCGATCTCACTGAGTTATTTTTATTTTTATATATATTTTTTGAGCTGGCGACTCTTTCAGACCAACCAGAACTGTGTATTTGATGTCCTAAATGACTCAAATAAAATAATGCTCAGCTGAAAATCTCTGATGGTCGGCAGCTAGGTCTAAGACTGTCTGCAACCAAGTCCCCAACTACCTGCGACTATCTGTGATCGACCACGATGGTTTCAGACTGTCCGCAATATAATCGTGGGTAGTTGGCGACAGTCACCGTTTAGTAGATTATCGTGCGTAATCGTCCAACATTTGGAAACAGGTTTCAACAAATTGTCCACAACGGGTGGATTCCTCGCTGACAGTCAGCGATACACTCATTCTCGCTCCCGACCTAAAAACTGACCGAATCATAGCCATTATTGGGCGCTAAGTTTTTCACCACAGCTAAAATGTAAATTATTATTATTATTAGCATTTTTCTTTTTTTCACTCTTATAATACATCAACAGCAAACAGCATCGTAGAGCCCCAAACCATTGCTGGTCCAAATCTGTGGGCTGAAATGTTTGTTAGATGTCCCTCGTTCGGTCAGTTCCTTGCTCACTAGCTGTCCGTCATACGCTCACGATTTTTCAGTGCCTAACTGGTGGAAAGAAGGGAGGTGTCCATGTTACAGATGTAACCAATGCAAGCAGGACCATGCTCTTCAACATACACACTTTGGACTGGGATCCTGACCTCTGCAAGTAAGATACACACACACATAAACACTGAACACCATATTTGTGTCTAGATGCAAACAAAAAAAAAAAACCCTGTGAAGTATTTTAACAGCTGAAATATTTGTTTTGTTGCAGATATTTCGACATACCCATGGAGATTCTGCCAAAAGTGAGGAGTTCTTCAGAGATCTACGGTTTAATGGTAAGCCCAGTGGAATTACTTGATGATCTTTGTTTATGTTGTGCTTAAGTATTCACCCCCTTTTGAACTCCCTTATATTTTGTGTTAATGTAAAGATTCAGGCACTGCCTAAAAGTGGAGCTCTGAAAAAATGAACTTCTGACACAAGGCTTCGTTTTGATGGCGCCATTGATGACGTAATGTCATGTAACCATGACGTTATGACCGCCCCTCTCTTCAAAGTTTTGATATTGTCTGAAAGTGTTACGCTCTTGAGATGAGATTTCGTTAATGGGAACCCAATATCACCACGGGGTAGCGAGACGCCAGTCCACTGAATAGGTTTATGCTTGTAAGCACGTTATACGTGCCAGAAACATCTTGTGCTTCCTCAGTGTGATTGGGTTAAAAGCCTTACTATTCAAATGAGTACTGCATTCCATGACAGTGATAGTTTATTTTGCCAGCTAAAAAAATTAAGATACCTACTGCATACAGCACATAGAATTCTGTTTATGTTGTTAGAAAGTGTATTTCATTTTACTAAAAAGTGTATTTTATTTTATGGCTTGAAACAAGTAGCAGTTTGGAGGATAAGATGAAGTAGAAGTAGTTACCATCACTTAGATGTTTATTCTCATTACGATGGTTCTATACCGATATGCGAACCATCACCACAGGGATCCCACGAGTACACGGACGGACGGTTTGTGACACAAAAAATCAGATCGATTCTGTAGCGGTTTCTCTTATGTATGGTGCTCCGCTTTAATCTGGAACTTTATATGAGACTCCAATGGAATAACGTCATGAACCTACACAAACATATCTATAATATTAAAGCAGGATGAAAATCAGCATAGTTTTCCAAATTATTTAGCATTTAGTTGTAGTTCGAAGGGGTGAATACTTATGCAAGCAACTGTATAAAACTACTTTGAACCCTTTCATAATTAAAAAAAAAACTACTATTATCATTAATAATAACAATAATATTTGACACCAGTGATTGAAAGGAAAAAAAAAACAGACTAAAGGAAATTCCATTGTTTAATTTTAAAATACAATTTCAATGTCCCTGATTGGATTTGCAGTTATTTCCAGTGTGGAAAAACCATTACTTTTTTATTTTTTTATTTTTATTTTATTTTATTTAAATCACAATCAAACCTTTGTCTCTTACCATCTCTTTGGACTTCTAATAGAAAATCAGTTCTAGTCTGGTGAGTAGGTCTTGACTAATATTATTGCCGTTGTCATTTCTGGGGGAAAACGAGTGTCTTTTCCCTTCCCCTGGTTGGCTTTGGTGTCTCTTTTACCCCCATTTCATCTAGCAGTGCATTTCCAACATGAAAGCTACACCGACTTGATTATAATCAGAGAAACGCTCAGCAGTAGTCAGGTCCAGAAGTCTGAGTGAGCTACAAACAATACTTTCATTATCCCATTATTTATACTGGTACAGTTCTAGTCAAAATGAATGCCACCTTGCTATGCTATCTTGGGGAAAATTACCTAGGTGTACGTACATATACATGTTTATTATGTTGCCACAAAATAGCACAGTCTCAAATAATAATTCGCTAGAAAATGTGTCTTAAAATGATGTAATACAGGTTTTATGGACTGTAGATCCTTATAGCGGCCAGTTTAATCGTGTGGATTCACAAAGAAGTGCTTCGAGCCACTCATATTACTGAATACAGAGTAAATACACTTCAGAAATCACTCAAGAATTCTTTTTTTTTCTGCAGTAAATTTGTTTCAAAACAACATTTTGTTCATGATATTTTCAGTTTATTATTCCGACACCCAAAACAAAAATTGCATTAGCCCTTATCTGTTTCTCCTTCATTTTTTTACTTCTACACTCAACAATTTCCAGGTGCTATCTCAACAAACTTTGCTTTTACATACTCCTTTCAGACCATGTCCAGAAGCCTATCGCTTTTTTCAGAGCACTATATTCAGCTTGTCAATAAGCCGCTGTGGCAGGTGCTACACCCCCGTGTTGATTGACTGAACTATGTAATTTTTAAACTTGGGATGGTGGAGGTGACACACTCGACTTTGCCTCAGCAACATGCGCGCTTTCAATACTCAAACAATTCAAAAAGCGGTGTGCTTTCCAAAAAACTAATATTAATAAATATAATAAGCCTGGTATTCTTCCTGTTTTCAGCTATTTGTTCAGTTGAACATCTGGTATTTATGCTCTTCTTCCAATTCTAAAAACAGTACAATCTCGTGCGTTTAATGCGACAGCGCCTCCTAGAGGAGATGCTTACATTATGGGCAGATTTTTAAAAATAAGTCGTCATGCGTAAGCATCTGCATTATACCTAAGTTGTAGATGCTGCACAACAATGTATACTCACTGCCAGTGAAAACGCAACACAATTTTAATTATGATTTTTGGGATCATCCTATCTGAGCATGAGTAGTAGTATTTTTATGACTCCAATCCCATCTTGGACTCATTTGGTGAGTTTTCTCTGAGCGTCACGCTTCACTGCATATGAGTTCTGAATGGAGACTCAATTTCAGCTCCTTGTTTGTTTTGAAGTGTCAAGAACACAAAATGTGTGCATTTAGGAAGTGGTCAGATTCCCTATATAAAGAACAACCAGAATGCATGGCAATAGCTAGTGGAATCTTGACCATGCCGTGATTAACACGTGACCAGCGAAGCTATGCCTTAGGCCTTTTGGAGGCCAGAATCTCTGCTCAGCAGGTGGCGCACAGAATGGGGTGCAATACTACCACAATTGTTTGTTTGCATCATCGAAACTAGATCAGGGGCCGATAGACCGCGTCCTGGTCGAGCACGTGTTAATGCTCCAAATCAAAACCGGTACATCATGCTCCCTGCGACCGGTTCCGCACGGCCACCCAGACAGCTCAGGAGACACCAGGCAGACGTCAGCCACGCGTAACCGTCAGGAGGCGTCTCCGTTGAAAGGACCTACGAACCAGACGACCCTATCGCGGGATGATCCTGACGGCGGAACGTCAGAGAAATCGGCTCCAGTGGATGTCCAGTTTGACATCCTGCCCTGGCCTGCTTATTCGCCTGATTTGTCCCCGATTGAACACCTGTAGGACCAGCTTAGACGGCGCGTCAGTGCCCGAGTACCATCACCGCAGAACAGGCAGGAACTGATTGCGGCTCTGTTGGAGGAGTGGCAAAACATCCCTCAGGATAACATCAGGTGGCTCGTCAGGTCCATGCGAAGATGAATTACTGCCTGTATGAACTCCAGTGGAGGCCACATTGAGTATTGAACCTTCTTTTTGTTGTGATTTTTTTAAAGTAGAGGGGCTTCACTTTTGTTTCATGTTTCCATTTTGGTACACACAGATTTTCGATTGATGCTCATTGATATTGTTAAAGAGAAATTAATTAGAAATCTTTGATGGACCATTTCCGGAGTAGTATTTTTGAGTGTTGCGTTTTCATTGGCAGTGAGTATAGATCAGGCTTTGCAATTGTTCTTTTTTGAGATTTCCTAGTTACTGTGAAATTGCTCACCTTTAGGAAGTTTCTTGTAAGTGCATATTATCAATCTTGGTTTTTTTATATATA
>JBCNYH010000009.1:16074760-16086861 GCA_039654325.1 Tandanus tandanus
TATATTTGGGCACTCATTGAATTGTGCAGAACCTCCCAGGATAGAATATAAAAGGAAGAAAAAATTGCTCAATCTGCAAATCCACACACTTTTTAAATTCATGTGTAACAAATTGGGAATAGTGGCTGCAACCTGTCAAGTATACGAATTCTTCTTAAAAAACACATGATGCTTCTTGGGCCAAAAGAAAAAAGGTTTGAAGCTCGTCTATTTGTTGTGTAACTTTGATTCTGACCGAATGATCAGGATTTTTTCGATATTATACAATATACAGGGTGACCCAGTAAAACCTCCCATATTTCAAATGTAAATGAAAATTTATGAAATTATTATTTACACACATGAAACTTCATTCAATACAGTTTTTATACTTTGGCTGTCATTGTCTATACACTCCTGTAAGTGATTTCTGAAGGGTACTGTGGCTCAAGTGGTCATGTCGGGTGGAACAGCGGTGATCTGCTGAATTGCAGCCTTAAGGGCTTCAAGAGTTTGAGGTCAATGAGGATACACTCGTGATTTAAGGTAGCCCCACAGAAAAAAAATCACAAGGGGCAAGGTCAGGGTAACGGGCCGGCCACCCAACATCAGCATGCAACAAGATCACCTGATCCGGAAACATTTCCCTCAGCACTTCCAATGATCTTCAAGCTGTGTGTTCCGTAGCTCCATCTTACTGAAACCACACAGTTCTTCAATCTCAAGGTGTTCAAGCTGTAGTTGGGCTATCAACAAACCTTAACACCGCCTCTCCTTCCTCGCTAAGTTTCATGAATGTAAATAATGAGGTATAAAAACTGTATTGAATGGAGTTTCATGCGTGCAATTAATAATTTGATTACTTTAATTTAATTTTTTACATTTATTTTTTTTAATTTGCCTTTAAAATGTGGCAGGTTTTTTGGACCACCCTGTATTTGTCGGTAATCTTGACCAGAACTGTAAATAATACCAGTACAGCCCTTCATTGCTCACAGGCTCAGGCTTTTATTCCCTTCTGTACACTGGATGTTTCTATTTTGTCTGGTTGTTGGAAATGTACTGGGTGATTTTTATTTATCACATGTTGCACTGGCTGGATGTCCTGAGACATCTTCACCTGCTGTTAGCCACTAGATCCAATGCTGTTTTTCCAAACAGCACTTGAGGATTTTGTTGCTTCTTCAAGAGCACATTCTGACCCGGTGGCCGTACTGTGGATCTCTCCTTCATGTCTCTGCATGCTCACCTCTTTAAAAAAAATATATATATTTTGGTTAGCCATATGAATAGGAGGCTGGTTTATCTGGCATGCTTTAATCACCGGGTAATCATGTAGTAGTTTCACGTATTCAAGGCTTTTTGGTTTATTTTTGTGCACATTTACTGAAGAAAACTGGGATGAATTGAAAACATACTAACGTTATTTGACAGTGGTGTCACCTTGACATAAGCAGGAACGTTTACTGTGCAGTTATCTTATTCATTTTCATTTTTATATTTTTGCTTCCACAGAAATCTGGACCCCTCACGGGTGTGCCCATATCAGGGGTAAATCACACATTCATATTTCTAATTGTACACACAAGATTTTACTTTATTTTTATTGTAGCGTTGAATTTTTTTATGGGTCTTTCTCATAGAAATGAATATTTTATATCCCACTCCTTATATACCCAATTATTTAAATTTTTAAAAATTGCCGTCTTTTTTTCATTTTGTATAAATCACATGGTATAATCACACCCAAATGTATGTTTAAAAAAAGCAACTCCTATCTTAACTGTAATGTGCACAAATGCTGAATTAATAATAATAAAAATGTGCTGTGTCCCCAATACCGTTGTCACTACTTTAGCATCAGTTCTCCAGTTATTAAAATCGATTTGCCCAGATCTGTTTAGATATAATGGTACCTTCATGTGTTGACAATTTAAGCTGTATATTTACAAAGACAGAAAAATAATAAATTTTGGGGCATTTCAAGCATATGAAGTTATGTCCTCAAGAACTTTGTAAACTCTATTATAATCCTTTATTAATATTGCTGTAATTTGTGATTCAAAAAAGCTGGAGCTTCAAAGCTTTCCTGAAATATACTCTGTACCATAGTGTTTATTTGTAGATATTAGAAATTATACACTTTCATGAGAATGACCCTTATATCAGTCTGACGTCCCTCTGTTCTCTCACTGAAGTGTCTAGGAGATCAGTCTGCTGCTCTTGTGGGACAGATGTGTTTCCAGGAAGGCATGGCCAAAAACACGTAAGGCTCATTTTTATTTGTCTAGAACACACTGATACTTGACAAAATAAAGCTTATTTGTCAAGCTTGTTGTCAAGGTTATATTATAGCGGAGCTCCCGCACGGCGCAGAGCGGAGCACCATTGATAAGGAAAAAGCATCTAACCATCGAGTTGCTTTTGGAATGTCAAGAAAAACCTGTAGTGTACATCCGTCCGTCCCTCCAGTGTATGCGTACGCATGGGAACCCTGTGTTATTCTTTGAAAATGTTATATCTACAGTAAGAATTTTTCAGGGAGAGAGTAATATAGAGAACAAGAGGTGTATAATACTCGGGTCAGGTGATGTAATGTCATCATTAATGACGTAAAATAAATAACTAATGATATTCTCAAGTTATTGAAATGTTCTCTAAAGCCACAGTTTCTTAATGGTGTAGTCTACATGTCGAGACTTAATTTGTGTGTTCGGTTCCCTCATTTATATTCCCTTTTATAAACAAGTTTTAAAAGGAATTAATTTTGATTATACGTAGGATATGTGAATGGTGTTTAAGAATTCCCACCAAAAACTTGTCAAGTAAGAGTCTTACTGTAAGACCCCTTTCTCACCGAACCAACTTTCACACGTGTACCCGCGGTACCTCGAGGAGGAAACCCTGCAGTGTAGATCCGGAACAGTTTTTTTATCTCTGTGAGCATCATATGGTAACAATTGGTGCTTGTCAATGTTCACACGTTTGTTCATGGTGGTCATACGATGCTGGCGGCGGTGTCACGTTGTTACGCGGAAATGACACATTTTCGGTCTTTCCGCAAAAATGCGGCGGAAAAATCAAATGTTCGAATTTACCGCGAGTAGCTGCAGAAGGCTGCGGTGCTGACAGTTTTCTGTGGTACACGCGACGATAATCACACGTTGCTCTGCTGTGTTCTGCGGAAGCATGTCCACGAGCCTCGTTGGGTCAAGTTGTGTCGGTGAGAAAGAGGCATAAGGGAAATCATCTAGGAGCTCCACTTTTAGGCAGTGCCTAAATCTATATATCAACATGCTTATACACTGTCATAAACGAAAGAAATACAAATTCACTTTTTGTTCATGTTTGTTTCATTAAAGACTTTCTTTTCAGAGAACTGAAAGAGGGTATTTAGTGTTTTGACCTTTATAACAGCTCATTCTCATCACATCATTTGCTGAACCGCTTACTCTTACTATTATGGTTGCGGGGAGGCTGGAGCCTATCTCAGCTGACACTGAGCAAAGATGGGGTGCACCCTGAACAGGTCCGCCAGACCATCGCAGGTTAACATGCACACAATCACTCACACTGACACTCATAACTAGGGGCAACTGGGAGGACACCGGTATTCCCGGAGAAAACCCACGCAAGCACGGGGAGATCATGCAAACTCCATAGAAACATGCGAGCCCAGGACTCGAACCCAGGACCTTCTTGCTGTGAGCCGGACATGCTAACCACTACAACACTGTGCCGCCTGCCTTTACAACAGCAAACATTCTTGCTAAAGTTTTTTTTTTTTTTTTTTTTACATTTTCCAGTTTCCAGAACTGCTTGTTTGTCTTTAGAGGAAACCTTCGTGCCACCAATTTGTGAATCATTTTATTGCATATTCGTTCAAGTGGGTTCAGTCAGAAATCTTGCCCAGTCCATCCTTTCCAATGTTCTGGATTGCTGTTTCTTGTACAAATCATCTCTGCACAGTTTAGATGAATGTTGGAGATCTTTCCCTTAATGATATATGAATCCACAGCCAGATAGGATTTACATTTCTCTCACTTTGATAGGTGTTCTAATAAATATTAATAAGCACTGTATATTACCAGGTGGCATGGTAGTTGGCACATCTGCCTCACAAAATGAAGCTCCTGGAATCCAGTCCCGGGCTCGGCAAGGGGTTTGTCTGTGTGGAGTTTGCATGTTCTCTCTGTGCTTGCATGGGTTTCCTCCGGGTACACATTAGGTTAACTGGCTGTTCCAAATTTCCCTTAGGTGTGAGTGTGAATGGTTCTGTGTGATGGTCCTGCAATGGGCCTGTTCAGGGTGTACCCAGCCTCCTTACCTAGACCTGAGTTAGGATAAAGGGGTTTGGCAAATGGATGAATGAATTAATGTAACCAGAAGCACTGTTTATGAAGTGGAATGAAATGATTTTTTAAGAGCAGCTAACAGAATCATGAATGAGGTTTTTTTTATTTTGGGTTTTTTTTTTTTCAAAATGATGGTATAAATAAATATGAAGGGCTATTTAATAATTATAAAATTGTATACTCAAAATTGGTCGTATGTGACCCAACGGCCATCAAGGCGTATAGCACTGAGTTGGTTATCATTCATTGGAATAATTGTTTTATTATATACACATCCACTGGGCTGTGATTTTCATTCATTCATTTTCTGAAGCGCTTAATCCTAATTAGGGTCTCGGGGAGGCTGGCGCCCATCTCAGCCGACTCTGGGCGAGGGCAGAGTTACACCCTGGACAGCTCACCAGGCCATCGCAGAGCAGAAACACGCTGAAGGCTATGCAGCCTACTCTTGACGAAAGTCAGCAATGGTTGACACCATAGACAGTGAGAGACATGGCCGGCATTTGATAACCCAGTTAGCTGCACTGGGGGGGACAGTAGTGAGAACCCGTTGATAGTGGGGCTTGAACCCCCGACCTTGGGATCAGTAATCCAGCACCCTACCACCAGGACACCACTACCCCGGCTGTGATTTTTTTTATTTCAAATGTTTAATTGTTAATTATTATTTCCACTTTGCGGTCGGTGTGCCTCAACAGCTTAAACTCAAACAGTCTTGTACTGACAGCAACAGAAAACTGGTTTTTTGGTAAAAAAAAATTTAATGATTATTGTAAAAAAAAAAAACTATGTTCTTTCCATCAAATGCTTTAATTCCAAATTGATTTATTAGGGGTTTTTTTTTTTTTTTTTTTTTTTTTTTTTTTTTTTTTTTTTTTTTTTTTTACATTTTTTTGGAGATTTGTTTTCGAGTAGGTTCACCAAATTGCACCACCATTTTTGTTTTTCTGCACTAATGTTCTACCAGTAAGGAACCCAATCAGAATCATGTCCGGTGGGTGTGGTTATAATAAAGCAAATTAATGAGAGGTTTATTCCAACAGTGACAGAGTGTGTGTGTGTGTGTGTGTGAGAGAGAGAGAGAGAGAGAGAGAGATCCCCCACAGCTGACTTGTATGTCTCTTTTTTTCAGTTATGGAACTGGCTGTTTCCTGCTAAGAAACACAGGGACAAAGGTATTTCTCATTTCTCATTCAGTGCCACTTGTGGAAGTATGCATATGTGTGTACTCTATATATCTGTTTGTTTCTGTCTAAGCTCTCTGTCTTACTTTGTCCTGTAGCCAGTAATGTCAGATCATGGCCTCCTGACGACAATAGCATATAAACTGGGTCGAGACAAGCCGGCTTGCTATGCATTAGAGGTAATGCTCTTGATGCTGCCCTTAAAGCATATCTCTTATTACATCTTTACTACATCCTTACTTAAAAAAACCCTTTGAATGGCTGAATGAAAGAGTATCTTTCATTACGCAATAGATGACATCTTGTACTTCTTCTTTAGGGCTCAGTTGCCATAGCTGGTGCATTGGTGTGCTGGTTGAAAGATAACCTCGGGATTATCCAAAGTTCCACCGAGCTCGGTGAGTTCCTCAGCGGATAAAAGAAAAATAGATAGAAAATGCCCACACTACGTTTATGTTAATCGCATGTGGCAGATACCCTTATCCAGAGTGGCGTCCAATTTTATCTCATTTATATAACTGAGCAGTTGAGGGTTCAGGGACTCAGAGTAATTGTACTGGGGCTTGAACTGCGGGACCTTCTGATCAGTAACCCAGAGCGTCAACCACGGAGCCACCACTGCCATAATTACACCACTATAGTACTGGTAGTACAGCATAATAATAAACACAATATACACGTTAGCATAGCTTTGTGAGCTCAGGCGGTACACAATTAGTCTTGCTGCCCATGATGACATAGTGTTCATTTTTTCCACAGAGAAACTGGCTGCTAATGTTGGAACGTCATACGGCTGTTACTTTGTTCCTGCATTTTCAGGTCTCTACGCCCCCTACTGGGAACCAAGTGCCAGAGGGCAAGTTAGAATTTTTATTTTAACACTGAATCACATGATAAAAGTAGGGCTGGGCGACATATCAATAAATTATTGTTATCGTGATATGACCATTTGTACACATATAGACACATTTACATACACATATATCCTATATATGCAAACACATATACATATAACTACATATTCACACACATATATACAAAAGGGTGCATTATATGTCAAAGGTGCATGATATGTACAGGTTAAGAGGTAGAGCTTTAACCATAAGGTACATGATGCTATAATGTTATATAATGTTAGAGACCTGCTCTAAATTTAGCAGAAATATTAACCATCCTTCAGAAATTACCAGGATTTGACCCCCATGAACATATCGATGAAGGGTCTGTATAAGGTAGCATGATCTGTAGAATTAGCTTAATGGATATCAGGCCTATTATATGATGTAATGTATGATAAGTGAGCAGTAGCGGGAGGTGGAGGAGCAAAGGTGGTTCATGGGTGTAAAAAAAACAGGGTGCAGGCACAGCAATGGAGCTCAGGTGTGCAGAAGAGCATGAAAACTTATACGTATACTTACCAACAGTCTGCATGTCCTGTCATGTTCTTTTATCTCTGAAAATAATTTTCATATCATTATAAGACAGGGGTGTCAAACACATTTTCACTGAGGGCCACATAACTAAATTTCGAGGTCATTGAGTGCCCAATATTCACTCCACGTCTACTCAAAAAGGGCAATCATGAAATCTGCATGGCCATCTTATTTGTTTCGAGTTTCAAGTGTTATTGTCATATACAGGTAACAATGGAACATCACAACCGGCAACCAAATTCTTGGACTCCGAGCCTCCTCAATATTACACATAAAAAACAAATAATGCACATAAAGAAACAAGTATTGCATATAAAAGAAACATTTAGATAAAATATTCATTCATTCATTTTCTGAACTGCTTAATCCTAGTTAGGGTTGCGGGGAGGCTGTCGCCCATCTCAGCCGACTCCGGGCGAGGGCAGTGTAAACCCTGGACAGCTCGCCAGGCCATCACAGTAGATAAAATATAAAGTAAAAAAATGTAAACTATAGAAATACAAGAAATTAAATATGTAAGCTAAAAGAAGTTGAAAATATTATCCAGTGGAATAAATACAGAATACTTGAAAGAAATACTGTGGTGGCTGTAGTGCAGAGGTAACGGTGTGTGTATGTACAGTGTGTACATATATCAGCAGTTCAGTAGCCTGATGGCTTGTGGGTAGAAACTGTCCCGGAATCTGCTGGTGCGAGTCCGGATGCTCCTGTAGCGTCTGCCTGATGGCAGGAGCGTGAAGAGTGTTTTGCTGGGGTGGCTGGGATCAGAGAGGATCCGCTGGGCCTTCCTCCTACAGTGCTGTGTGTAGGTAGAGGTCCTGGCAGAGATGGCTGGCAGTTCAGACCTGGTGGTGCGTTGTGCAGATCTGACCACCCTCTGTAGAGCTTTGCGGTCCAGAGCATTACAGCTGCCGTACCAGGTCGTGATGCAGCCAGACAGAATATTCTCGATGGTGCATCGGAAGAAGTCGAACACGAAGTTTACGCGTTTGTCGTCTTTTCCTTTATTCTCTTTCCTTTTCTAACAATTCTTGACATTGACAAGTTAGCTTGTGATATTTCTTGAGTCATGAATAGCTAGCTGTTTACTTGGAATAGGTTGGCTCCACCTAGTGGATGGATGATGAATTACTTTTTATGGTAATTGATGCAAATAATGTACGATAATAAACTGCCGGATTTGGCCTTGAGTTTGACACCTGTGTTATAAGATGGAATGATAGATACCGTCATCGTAAAAATATCATGATACCATTTTACCATATCGCCCAGCCTTAGATAAAATTATTTTTAAAATAGTACTTTAATTTGTTTAAAATTGCACTGTAAACCTATCAGGATCGAGTATTTAAATGAGCCGGATAGTAAATGAACGTAAATGTTGAATTATGCATTTTACTTTTCTTTCTCCGAACAGAATAATTTGTGGATTGACTCAGTTCACAAACAGGAATCACTTGGCCTTCGCTGCGCTTGAGGCAGTCTGCTTTCAGACGCGAGAGGTATCGTCTATGCGTATTAAAAAAAGTCCAGTCTTGTTTCCTTGTTTCACATGCACCATTCACTTATGAACAGTACGGATAATATGAAGAAACCCTGTGCTAAGATTCTGTTGAGTGACTCATGGTTCATATGTGTGGTTCAGATCCTGGATGCGATGAATCAGGATAGTGGGATTCCTCTGACTCAGCTGCAGGTAGATGGAGGCATGACTTTGAACAGACTCCTCATGCAGCTCCAGGCTGATATTCTCTGCATTCCAGTAGGTAGGTCATCTACCTGAAACCACCATGTGAGGTTCTGATTCATCGTCGTTGAAATGGAGTGAAATATTGTGTGTCGGGATGAATTCCAGATAATAATATCTAAATAAATAGCCTAAACCCACCTTATAGTCAGAGATGAGCTAACTCTTTTACACTGATTACATTAGAAATGATTCTAGCATAGCATAAACCATTGACTGGAATTTCCCCCTGGGAGGATTTGATTCATATTATTTCATTTAATGAGTTTGTGGAATGTGGGAAGTCTTCAATGGTTCTCTGCCACATAGTACCCTTAACGTTTGAGAAAAATTGGTGTAACCTCGTAGTCTTTATTTGCATGGTACATTTGTTAAATTCTGAAATGAGGAAAAAGTACATTTAACATAAACACCCAATCAAATATTCTAAATTGTCTAAAGACTTCTGTAGATAAGTATTATAGAGAGAGTCCCGAAGAGAAAACAACAAACTGTGCGTTGGGCCTTTTGAATTTCTATCTGAACATACAACAATCAGTCCTTCTTAAATTACTCTGCAACTCGATAACTTGCTCAACCCGACCACTGATAACTCGAGCAAGCTGCACATTGCCTATTCCCAACACTACTGTACACCACCACAGTAGATTTTTTTTGACGAAGCAGTCAAAATGTGACTGAAGTGTAGACTGCTGCAATTTAAGTAGTTTAACAAAAGTATTGCATTATCTTTTTAGGAATTACAGCCATTTTTACATAGTCCCCCATTTATTTTTAGAAGTAGGGACAGCTGTGGCCTAATGGTTAGAGAAGCGGGTTTGGGACCTGAAGGTTGCAGTTTCGATTCCCGAACCAGCAGGAAAAATGGGGGGCACCAGGGGGAGTGAGCTGCACCTTTCCTCCCTCCACCTTCATGGCTGAAGTACCCTTGAGCAAGGCACCTAACCTCCAACTGCTCTCCGGGCGCCAAAGTGTGTGGCAGCCCACTGCTCAGTTACTGTTTGTGTGTGTGTGGGTGTGCTCGCTATGGATGGTTTAAATGCAGAGCCAAAAAATTCCCTTGCAGAATTAATATAGCATATCCAAAAATAAATAAATAAATAAAAATAAATTGGACAATTAAATGACAGGCAGTGCCATTGCCAAATTAATCAGGTAAAAGTTCTTTGCGTTGAATGTGAATATGAAGTGTTGAATTTGCATTTGGTAGCTGTTCACTGGAACTCTTAATATACACTTTGTTATATAAAGTGTATAGAGTTATACTTTTTGCTCAGATTCAGTCAAATGCTACAAAACTAATATGAAGGCATTTCACAGTACAAATTGATAATGACACAAAACATATAGCAAAAGCAACCCAAGAGCTTCTTAAGGCAGAGAAATTGTATGTTTTTAAATGGCTGATTAAGTCAGCTCACCTGAGCATGCTTGTCACATACTGAACAAAAAAGACAGCAGAACAAGCCACAAACAAGCAGCAACTCATGGTGACTACGTTAAAGACTTGACCGAGCATCAGGGAACTAACTATTTGGTAATGTGCATGGGTTCCTGGCTTCAGGTGGTTTTTGACCACAAAGGATTTGCATCTAAGTATTAAAAATTATACTTATATTTATAATTGTAAGTTTGTCCAATTAATTTTGACCCTTGGAAAGCCGATGAAACCACTAAATGGTTACTACAATGTTTTAAACTCTTTGAATTAAAGATGAAACTCACATCTTGACTGTTTTATTTCAGATCCATTGCGGTGGTGTACACAGACGGTTACAAAAAAAAAAAAAAAAGTGACACTGTCCAAATACACACGAGCCTAACTGCATCCATGTTTTTCCTCTGCTGTCTTCAGTCTTCAAACCGTACTCAGTTTATTTACATTTTTTAATACATGCACAGTGAAGCCGTCCATGCCGGAGACGACGGCTCTAGGAGCAGCCATGGCAGCAGGAGCAGCAGAGGGTGTCAGCATGTGGAGTTTGAATCCTGAGGACCTCACTGAAGTCACCTCCGAAAAATTCGAACCCCAGATCAACCCTGAGGGTAAGACTGCTTTATCCATGTCAACAGCACTAAGACTGTTTCATCATTCGATCTGTATAAAAGCTTATAATATTTAGGTTAATAAAGAAAAAGCAGTTTTTCCTGGACATTTTCAAGTGTTTTGTCTTCTTTCGCTTTGGCCGGCACAAACGAATCAACTTTCTGTTTTCTAGATCAATCCTGTGATCATTCCTACAGTTAGTTTAATTTGTTTATTAACAACCGTTTTAGTCTTTTCCTGTTGTTGGTGTCTTACACTGTGAATTAAAAAAAGTACAGAAATTTACTTTTTAATTTGTTCCCAAATAGAAAGTGAGTATCGTTATGCTCGCTGGAAGAAGGCCGTCCAGAAATCCATGAACTGGGAGACTACAGAGCCAGTCCTCAACGGAAACGGTTTGTCTCCACTTTTTTCTCCGTGTTATTAAAAATCCAGCAAATCAGAGAGGAAATAGTAGGATGTTTCTAATGTCTAAAACAGGAAATGCTTTATAACGAACACACCGTTTAGATAACCTGCATGGGGAGTTGCAGTACTTATAAAGTCCTGTGTCTCTCATGTTGTCATGATTATTCAATCTTATAACCAAGTAAATTAAATGTTTGTGTCTGGTAAGTCGTATCTACACTGAATAGAGTTATAAATGCAACACCTTAAAATTGGAGGAATATCCTTTTCCATTATTCTTTTTAATATAAGATTGCATTTCATTGTTATTTTTGTATAGATATTCATTGATTGTTGGACTGAAATGAATAAATGAATGTAAATTTGCTCAGTAATGCGTACAAGATAATCCACCCAGCTGAACCTGTATCCTGAGGAGAATCATTAGTATACAAACACACCATATGTTGGGGACAATAAAAGGCCTACCCAAATTCTGCATGCTATGCTGTGGATGTCACAAGTCAACAGGGAGAGGGCAGCTAGCATGTTACAGGATCACATGTCCATTTGCCATATTGCTACAGCTGTAAAAGTTTGTTTGTGTCTGTAGCTAGTAGCTTTGTGTTGGATTGTTGTGTGGAGCTGGTAGCTTTGTGTTGAATTGTTGTGTGTAGCTGGGAGCTTTGTGTTGGTTTGGTGTCTGTAGCTGGGAGCTTTGTGTTGGTTTGGTGTCTGTAGCTGGGAGCTTTGTGTTGGATTGGTGTCTGGAGCTGGGAGCTTTGTGTTGGATTGTGTCTGGAGCTGGGAGCTTTGTGTTGGTTTGGTGTCTGGAGCTGGGAGCTTTGTGTTGGTTTGGTGTCTGGAGCTGGTAGCTTTGTGTTGGATTGTGTCTGGAGCTGGTAGCCTTGTGTTGGATTGTGTCTGGAGCTGGTAGCCTTGTGTTGGATTGTGTCTGGAGCTGGTAGC
>JBCNYH010000009.1:16120067-16133514 GCA_039654325.1 Tandanus tandanus
TGTTTGTTTTCTGCTCCCCCCGGGCGGGGTCTGTGTGGGGTGTTGTTTTTCCTCACGAAGGGCCTTTAACCTGTGTTGGTTCCGAACCCAAAAAAAAAAAAAAAAAAAAAAAAAAAAAAAAAAACGACTAGATTGCACATTAGGGTTTCAAATTTGAAGCCAGGTGGCAGTCATCTTGGTGAGACCACCCTGCTTTATGATCTCGAAATAGAGACACTGAAAGCCAGCACTGCTCAAAAACCCTGAAAATTTTACTGCTGACAGTCAGAATACCTTAAATTCATATAACACTGCCAATACTCTCACTGATATTTGTAATTATTTGGGGGGAAAAAAGCTATGCATATCTGAAATTTGCAAAAAAAAAAATTTTAATTTTTTAAATGAAATGTACATATCGGATGTAATTATTTCCATTTTCCCCATCATTTCATGCCACAAGCATTAAAATTGGAACACTAATGTGCAATCTAGTCTTTTTTTTGCTGAGTGATTTAAACAGGTGGAAGGTGTGGCTACTGCTTGGTTGAAGAGAAAACCTGGACCCCCCCCCCTACTGGCCCTTTGCCTAAGATTGGACACCCCTGGACTGGGGTTTCCATAGAAATGTTCCTCAGACCACACTTCAAAACAAAAAATTTTCCTCAAGAAACAAAGTGTAGGTATGTCAACCCCCTGACAATAAGGTCTAATAAAGTATAATATATTAGATATCCATGAGTTAGATGAAAAATAAACATCAAGACTATGGACTGTGGATTATAGCCTAGCATCTACAGCAACATTCCCTGAATCTAGACCTAAAGAGTGCAGTACTGTTGGTGGAATCCCTACGTAGAGAGCTGTTTCCGATCAGTGTAATCAAACTGTGCCCTAGAGATGACATTCTTCACCCCAGATCTACAGTATGTCTGCTCAGCCCTGCCACTGACAATCATCTGACTTGCAGAATTCAGTGATCCATTTAATGAAGGCATTGGGTGTGTTTAAATTAAACTCTGCAAAGTCATGAGATGGCTACGGATTGGGTTCTGCCCTCTAGTTCTTATTAGCCTCGGAAATACTCACTTTCCTTTGGCTGACTGCTTTGCTGTGATCTTGTCGGTCTCTTTGCGACCCATCTGCAGGTCATGGCGGCCGGCGATGGAACCGGTCTGGGTTGCTGCCTGAGGATTCCAGAATGTGATCTCACCATCCAGGGAGGCCACAGCCACCTCCTGACCATCCGGACGATACGCCACTGCTAGACCTGGGCAGAAGGGAATTCATTCCACTCGATATTAATTATCATTCATTTGCCAAACCGCTTAATCCAACTATGGTCGTGGGGAGGCTGGAACCTATCGCAGCTGACTCTGTTCGAAGGCAGGGTATACCCTGAAGAGCTCGCCCGTCCAACACTTACACCTAGGGGCAATTTGGAATCAACTTTAAGAGTTACTGTGTAATTAGACATGTTTTCTGAAGTGTAAACCGCACAATATGACTTTACTGTGATCAAACACATCAATGCTTCAGTTAATATTGAATTTCTTACATGAAACTGGCATTTGATTGGTGAAAAATGCATCATCTACTGGTTAAAATCACCCTGAATTTTTGCAAGGCTCATATTGATGTAGAGTCAACCATTTGGGTCTTATCTACATTATAAAACTAATGTTTAAAAAAATAATATTAATGCTCTAATCAAAGGTAGGTCGCACACCTTTCCTACCCCGGACCCTTGAGTGGGAGTCTGTGAAACCACATAACTAGCTCTACAGACAGTTTTAGTTTAGGTAAGGTAATATTCCCCATTACTGTAGCTTACCATCTGAGGTGAGGCGAAGGATTTCTCTGGTTTGCCAGCTGTCCCTCATATCCCACAACCGGACCGTTTTGTCCCAAGACACGCTGGCCAATACAGACTGTATGGGACTAAAGCACAAGCTGCTCACTGGCCCCTCATGACCACTCAGCACCTGTCTCACACAAATACACATTTCATTGCTACTACATTTAACACGCTACACTACAGTTCACTTGCATTCAATTATATGTTATAATTATACATTTTAATTTTATGGTAACATTCATTAAGTGCTAACTAGCTGACACAGGCTATTAGTCATTATTAATCAGTACATAAACTAGCTCAGGCTGACCTCCAGAAGTCGTCCAGTCTGCATGGACCACAAGAAGATTTCAAACGAGTCCTGAGCTCCAGCACACACAAGCTCCCCACTCACATCCACCGCCAGTGAGGAGAACTGCTTCGGCCGTGGAGACGTTAACGTTCTGAAGTTACGGTACCTAAAAAAAGATAAACATTGGACTGTCTGTCCGGCATAGCAAAGTGAAGTTCACACTAGACCATCACAGTAAATTGGTCAATGTTAAAAAAAAAAGTGTATGGTAATGAAAGACCTTTATTATTTGGGTTGCCCATGGGAAAATTGGCAGAAATCATCAAAAATTAGTGCTGAATTATGACCTAGTCCCAGAATGACGTGTAGTGATATCAACATTGACAATCTGGCCTTTGGATCTTGCATGAAAATCAATTACCTATGCAGATCGAAAGCTCGGACGGTGCCGTCCAGAGAGGCGCTAACCACCACGAAGCCACTGGTAGTAAAGGTGACGTTGGTTATACTGCTTGTGTGTTCTGTGAATGTGACGAAACACAGGCCGCTTGTGGTGTTCCACACTTTTACCTGAAAAACACACAAGAAAAAAAATTTTTATACATCGAACACAGGATTCACCCACTTGACACTTACAATTTTGGAAAATAAACTTGCCTTGCCATCATCTCCTCCAGTAACCAGATACTGTCCATCAGGAGAGTATGCCAGAGAGGACATGTTGTTGAAGTGGCCTTGCTGCTTGAACACGTAGGATTCACTCTGCCACTCCCAAACCAGCAGCTGTCCAAGACCTTTAAAACCACGAAGCAACTTGGTAAAGCTTTCCGTCCACTGCAAACTATTTCACTGCTATTTTCCTAATGTGGCACTAGTATCATTCTACATTACACTAGGTGGATCAGTTCTATCACAGGAGATTCAGTAATGTAATCTGGAAGGGACTCGACCGGCTATATCTCTGTAAATCTACTCTGAATGATAAATCCCTGCCCATATACACAATAGCAGCACACTGAAAACTTTAAACTAAAAACATTAAACCTCACCTTATTTGCAATTCGGACAGGACCAACTTTGAGGGATGGAGGTATTTAGCAATTAATTTCTTCCCATATCTCATAAAGAAAAGATGAGTCCTCATGATATATGTGATAGATCACTTTAAAAAAATAATAATAATAAAATCCATGCACACACAACTCATCAGTAACTGATTACTGCTCCCAGCATTTGTCATACGGTTTGTGGCCATGAAAGGTTGATCATACTTGCTTGTTCATTAATAGGCCACATACCCATGACATGAATGCACATGTGCTAGGAATTCAATATTTTCCTAAAACCCCAGGAAGGGTCACTTTTGAATGTTGTCTATATTTTATGGGTCTTTGCTTTAAACCATGGCAAATTTTTTGGCTTCCGTTTCAGCAGCCTGTAGCTTGCAATTCCAAAACAAATACCAGCACAATCTTAAAGGGTACCTGTGGTGAATTAGTGTTACTAGCTAGTTAAAACGATCATGTATAACATCAGCGATTCCTTCCGGCAACATCAGTCCTTGCCCGTCTTCCAAGTGCGCGTGAGTGTTACCACTCTAGGCATGCTCAGAGACCTGTTGCCTTCCTCATTGGCTGTTCCAGCCTGGTAGTGACGCAAACTCGTTGGATTGGCTGGGCTGCGTCACTGACCCCTTTATCATAGTACATTATCTGCCAGTGCTGAGCTGCACAATAAACAAGCACAGAAATCGCATTCTGGGAAACATTTCTTTTTGTTCCTAAACCAACTGTCAACTGTAAAGCAAAACGTTGGCTGCATAAGCCATTTTGGATTCAAAATGTTGTTCATTTTTTTTTTTTTGGTTCCAACAAGTTCACGTCATTTCTGGAGAAAACAGCCTGCTCCCCATCGGTTCAGAATTCGCTAGTAATCCACGGGATAAAATCACCCAGTTTTGTGCCTTTTATGGTAATTTATGATAAAATAAGTGTCTGCAATGCTAAAAGGTATTACATACAAACAAAGTATGCTGTAAGGATGACCAATACTGGTACTCTTTAAAATGGAAATTGGTATTCAGTTAAAAAATTAGAAGAAAAATTTCATACAGTACAAATAAAACAGGCAGGTTATAGAAGGAGGACATACATGTTGACCAAGAAATCTCAATTGCCAGATCATCAGGATAGAAATCTCAAAGCAATATGCCTTGAAAACAGAAACCGCACATAGAAACCATTTAAAAACAAAGAAATGGAAACGGGAGTCAGTTTTTGCGATAGAACTGTAAGAAGATGAAAGTGATATTCAGTGATGAGTCATGAATCTGCTTTGGTCAAAGAGATGAAGCTGGAACTTTCTCTGGTGCCATTCTAATAAAACATGTAAAGCCTGAGAAAACAATCACATTTCCCAACATACTTACGATACAGGGTTGCATGTGAGGTAAGGGACCAAGGGAGATCATCGCCTCAAAACGTCAGGGCAGAGATGTACATTGAAATTTTGTACGATTTTCACATTCATTCAGTAAAAAACAGGTTTGGTGATGGTCCCTTTTCAAGATGATGTGTGTTACTAGGCTTGCGGGGAGGCTGGAGCCTATCTCAGCCGACAATGGCCGAATGCAGGGTACACCCTGAACAGTTCACCAGACCATCACAGGGCAACACACATGCAATCATTCACACTCACACCTAGGGGCAATTTGGAACAGCCAGTGAGCTTAATGTGCATGTCTTTGGACTGTTGGAGGAAAGCAGAGTGCCCAGAGGAAACCCACACAAGCATGGGGAGAGCATGCAAACTCCACACAGAAACACCCGAGGAAATTCCCAGGACCATCTTGCTTTGTCACGAACATGCTAACCACTATGAACATTTTTTTTTCCATTATTGACGTCTATGACTCAAAGGATTCAGGCCCGAGGTGCTGCTAAATGTGTACTACAGAGTACTAATGGTGATTTATTTTTATTTTTTTAGCTAATAGCAGGGACTTATCACACAGGGACTGATTTGTCACTGAACAACAGCAATCTTAGGCTACAATGGACATCGACTCGTCCACACTGGACAGCTGTCATTTGAAATAATATTACCTGGACTGAAGGCGGCCCAGTCGTGTAGGGGTTAGCATGTCTAGCTCACAGCAATAAGGCCCTGGGTTCATGTCCCAGGCTCCACGAGGGCATTTCTGTGTGGAGCTTGCATGTTGTCCCTGTGCTTGTGTGGGTTTCCTCCAGGTGCCCTGGTTTCCTCCCACAATCCAAAGACATGCACATTAAGCTTACTGGCTAATCAAAACTTTCCATTACTGTGAATGTGAGAGCTAATGGAAGTTTGTCCTAGGGAATAGGTTCTGAGGAAGGTATACAACCCACTGATGTAAAAACATACATCGCAACGGAAATCATGGAAGTGGCCCAATGCATCACAGGATGCAGAATGGGGGGCGACGCTGATCTGAACTTGATAGATTTGGAAAGGACTAAAATTCCAAACAGAATGTGATAATTCTCTGTATGTAGAGTCAGTACCTGAACATCCAAGGCCAATCCAATCTCCAGTGGGGCTCATGGCTATAGCTGAAATCCTCTGATCTGAAATACTGGTGATTTACACCATAAGAAAAAATATATAACAACCAATAAATTGCACCTCAATATACAAATAGAATTGTAATTTCAAGAATATGTAATGAGTACTTATAATGGTATACACACACACACACACACACACGGGTTGCAGAGGTTATGAATTCTGGCATCATGGTGTGTTTGTCCGAACCTGAGTGAGTGAATGAGGTCGAAGTTAGGCAGCTCATGAAGGTAGAATGCGCCGGAGGCAAAACCCGTCACCAGAATGTGTGTGTCCTTGTGGAAAGCTGCTGCTGTCAGCTTGCTGTAATCACCATCTTTGTTGAAAAGGTGTCTGTGGTTGGAGAGAACAATGTATTCATAAAAGACATCTGGCCAGACAAAGCCTTAACACGACTTTAACATGTTACAATTCAGTACAATATAAATCGGGGTTAAATAATCTAATAAAATATTCTAGAAAGCAAAAACAGCTACAGACAGCACTATAATGTAGCACATACTTGCTTTTTTGCTTGTAACGGACATTTTTGATGCCTTCCACCTCTTTGGGTGCATCCACACTCCCCTTTATCACCTCTCCCCTCGGCTGCCCGTCTTCTCCCATCAGTTCCTCAATCTGATCGTCATCATCCTCTTTGGATTCCTCCTCCTCCTCCCTTCTCTTCTTCTCCTCTTCCATCTTCTTCCGCTCGGAGTATTTGGGTCCTTTGCGTAAGCCATCCAATTCAGTGTTGCTCTCCCATACACACAGAGTGTTGTCCTGACTTACGGTGTACAACTGCATATCAAGAAATATTCACTGTCAAATAACACTGCCAAATTATTTAGCAGTGCACCACTGAAGGTTTAATATTAAATAATTAACTCACAAAATATCTTTGCAAAATGACAATCTGTCCTCAGAATAGTCCATGTTTACCTCTGCCAAGAAGGTTATGGTTTTGATGCAGATGGTTTGCTTCTGTGCCTGTAAGCTGGATTGCGCAAAACCTACCGTCTCGGTTCCAATGAAATTTGGTGGAAAGGTGCAGCATGGGCCAAAGAATAACTCATTCACTTATAGAGCATCCAAGTCACTGGATAATTTAATTTCACTTTCATTAACAGTAGCCTTAGGATAAGCCACTTGGCCTTGGTGCAAGTCTGCTCTGAACAATCCAGTAGATGGCAGGAAAGTTCAGTAGTGACAAAACATAATTGTTGAAATAAGATAACTTCATTTGAAATACAGATACAGATGTACTATAAAGTGATACTAGTTGCAGGTTTGCATATCATAGAAGAGTACATTATGTCCTTTGGCAGAGGTTTGTGCTCTCTGTGTACCCTTGTAGCAGAGCTGGGCGATAAATCGACTAAATTTTTACACAGAGACCGCAAAGCTGCCAAAATATTTTAAATATGCCTACGATTTTTTTTTTTTTACTTCAGATGGTCTGCCCAGCCTAGGGTTCTTTCTCGCCTCACACTCTTTGTTCCAGGAGGGAGCCCAATAGCCACCACCCAATACAAATAAGCTGTATAGAAAACAGAAGTGGTATTGCATTAGACACACGGGAGGAGCTGGAAGGGTAAACAAGAATGGAGAAAATCCGTCAAGAACTCGATCGGTACGACAGAGGAACGACGTCTCAATGCATACAAAGCTGCACATGAATGAAGCTAACGTTCTACATTAGCAAGTTCTGATCACCGTTGTGAAAGATGTTTGAGATGCTACCGCTCGAGAGCCGGACTACTAGCTCACGAACGTGCATGCCGCTGAGTAGACACTCACCAGCCAGTCAACATCGAAACCGATGGACTGTCTCCGGCTGGACGGATGGATAGAAAATGGATGGATGAATGGAAAGGCTTCAGAACTCCCCGACTGCGCTCTCTCCTCCCGCCTACTGAATACAAACACACTGTAGCAAGATGGCAGCTCATGTGTCAACAAGTGAAGAGCTCATCTTGAAAACTGGCAGCATCTCCTTAGTAATTTGGAAATGGTTTGTTCATGCAAAGTATGACACATCACAAACCACTGTCTGCTGTAAAGTTTATCGAAACTAAAGGGAGCGGCACAACAAACTTATTTCAGTAGTACAGACAGACGAACGTAATCGAGAAAGGGGAAGTGTATAGCGCCACAAGACAGCAGCAGCCACAGAATGCCTGCCAAAAAAGTCTTTCTTCAAATTAAAAGTCTTTCTTTAGGATTTTTTTTCTAAAATGCACTATTTAAAATTGTATTTATTTATTTAAAATTTGTATATTTGGGTTATATTTCATTCACCCTCAGGAAGAAAGTGCATCGTTAAAAAAAAAAAAAAAAATCTGACGTAGGTTGAAACAAATTGGAGATTTTATTTTTAGGCCCCATTGCCCCGTCCTAGTTAGTCTGTTGGGATGTTACACCCGAGCCTAGTGGCTCATCAGGTCAGAGCTTATCCCCAGTTTCCGTAGCGTGAAGCATCTAGGAGTTCAACTCATCCTGGATGGGACGCTAGTCCATCGTAGGTTATCTTCTCTGTATTTTTTACTGGTACCCAATTATACTGCTTTGTGGACAGAGGCACACTTGTGGTTAAGATATTCTTAGCAAGGGTCTTAGCATGGTGGAGTCTAATGGGGTATCGAACCCACGAGCTCCTGATCATGAGAACAGCACCCTAACCACTACGCCTCCGGCCCCACATTGGCCCGCCCTACCTTGCAGCTATTTTTTGTCTTTGTCTTTTATGGTCTTTGACCCACATCTGCTGAAACATCAACAAACACAGCTGAAAGCTTGTCCGGTTTGACAACAACATGCTTTTAGTTCTTAACAATACATACGGGATGAAGCTATTTTACTTTTCAATATGTTCACCAAAATCATGTCAGCAGACATAAGACACTAACAACTTACATCCAGACTGTCCTTCTCAAAGAAGCATCCCACAATGACGTCCTTATGGCCTCCTATAGAGTAGTAGATCAGATTCATCCATCGCTCTGCTCCAAATACCCAGGTGGTCATGTCTTTGCTTCCCACTGCAAAACACCTGCGACAACAAAAACCAGATTAAAAACTCACCACATAAAAGTGACTGGTGCAGCATGTGCCAAATGGTAATCACACTGTGACAGGAAACGCAGCACAAATAATAGATAAATTGTGGGTTTCCATTGTGTACTGAATTTTCCACAGCATTTGTCTTTACAATGTAAAGCGGGAGGAGCTGATCTTGGCCTAGACTTTACTCTCTTCAGTCCCAGTAAATATTCATAGGATTTATATGGAATTACATTTTCTCTGTAACCAGCACAATCTGATTATCAAGAGGAAATGCATCTTGAGTAGTTTTTACTCAATACCTTCCTTCCTGTTTGAAGTGTATTATATTACACACCGCCCGACCAAACAAAAAAATTTCACACACGAATATGTCGTTGTTTCGCCTTTAGCCGTGCTTACAGCACGTAGTCGTCATGCCATCGATTCAACAAACTTAAGCAACATAACATTTATTTCCATCCAGTGTCGGATTCATTTCTCACCGATGTCTTGAAATGATGAGGGAAAAACTGAACCACTCCATAAAGTCTTCTCCAGCACATCCCGAAAACCATCAATAGGGTTAAGGTCAGGACTCTGGGGTGCCAATACATATGTGAAAATGATCCCTCATGCTCCCTGAACCACTCTTTCATTATCTGAGTCTCCATTTTATATCCGTGCCATCAGGAAAGAAAAAGTTCATTGATGTGATAACCTGCTCATTCAGTACATTCAGCTCATCAGCTGATTTCATTTTATTGCCACATTAATGTTGCTGAGCCTGGACCTGACCAACTGAAGCAACAATGCCATGGAGATTACATGCTGTGATCAAGGATAAATGCACTCCATGAAAATATTACAGTGTGCAACCTTTTTATTGCAGGGCAGTGTATGTATATATGTAGCCAACATATGGCGCCATATTCCATTCCGCCAAATAGCTCTCTCCTATCATACGACACCTACCAACTGAGAAGGATGAGGGTTAACTCATGTGCCTACTGGCAAAGACATGAATTAAGCCAACCTATTTTTTTTACTGTGTCACAGGGCAGCATAAAACACATGGAGGAATTCTCTACATGTCGGCTTCAGCAAGAATACGCTCAATGACACACAATGGTACAATTGGCTGGGGTCACTATGATTGACATAAAATAGTCCAAAATGTAAATTGTGTCTCGCTTTGTAAAAGTGGTTTGCACTTCCCAGCCTCCATAATTCTCATGCAAGGTGCAAGTACTCACTACCTGAAAACAAACTAGAAAATTCTTTGTTTTTAGGAAATATTTAAATTTTTAAAAATAAACCCTAATTCATCCTGTTCTAGCATAAATACAGTAAGTGCTAGTAAGAGGAGTGAAGTGGTTAGTTGCAGTGCTGTACTTGGAGTCATCAGTCCAGTCAATGCAGGTCGTCTCATCGAAGGGTCCATAGTAACTCTTATCCAGAAAGAACGCGTTAAAGGCCCGGTTCTTTCCAGGAGCGTGGTACATCAGAGCGACGTTTTCTTTAATAACCACAAACTTCCTAGTAAAAGTAAACACATGAGATTTACATAAATAAGTACACTACAAAAACAGGTTTAATTAAATGATACACGGCTGCCACATGTCTGCTTGTGAGTGTTCGTAAAGACTTACTTGCCATCAGGAGAGAAACGGATGCTGTTGACTGGCTTGTGAAAGTGATGATGGTGAAGTACAGCTCGAGTCAACAAACTGACCAATACTGCTGCTCCATCTGCAATGTAAGATTTATTATCAGTATTAATCCAAATCACCCCCTCCTCACAGGTATCAGAAAGCGACAAATAAGAAGCACAGATACCTTCATCAACAAGTATGGCTGTATTTCCATCAGGTGAGAGCCCCACACAGGTAATATTCTTATTGGTGCTCACTGGTAATGTCTCAGATGTATTACTAAAATAACAGGGACAGTGTTAGTGTTCATTATCATGATGCTGCGCTTAATAAGACAAGCAGGAAAGTGCACATCGCGGGCATCAAGCTAGACACGCCTGTGTCCAAAAATCCTACATGAACAATAATTTTTCAGATTTTAGTTTTTAATATTTTGACCGACGTTATGCCCATGTTTCTGGCTCAGAAAAACCATATTAAGTATTAAGTGTCACTAATAGACTTTGTGTCTGCTTCGCAGTTTGATTTGTATATTTGTGGTTATATTCCACAACATTTTAACCCCCCCCCCCAATTCTAGTCGTATCCAATTCCCTCCTGTCAACTGTTGCCAACCAGGGAAGGGCATAAGCATGCACAAGCCCCCTCCATGACATGCGATGCTGCCACCTGCCTCTTTACGAACTGCTGCGCATGCGCAGTTGGAGGCGGCCTAACAAAATCGGAGGTTAATGTGCTATCCACCCCTTTAAGCTCCCATGGGTCGCGGATGTCTGCGGCAATAAACCTGGATTCGAACTTGCTATCTCCAGATTGATAGTCACGCACCTTGTCGATGCCCCACTCGGGAACCCTTATTCCACAACATTAACTGAGAACATAAACACTTAAAATGCGTGACATGTTCAGTATTTACAGACTGATGCAAAGCACTAACACCGGAGATTCCTTCTTTAACTACGTTTATAGCTGACCAATCAGATTGCAGAATTCAAGCTTTGTTTGTCAGTTTTACGCTGCACATAAAAACTAAACTGTGTTTCAGACACACACCAGTCAGTAATTCAGTGCAGAAAAAGTAATATATAAAGAGCGCTAAGAAATAAACTTAGATTATACTAAAACAGAAACCAGAACCTCAGTGACGAAGTGCTTCTCCGATAAAATTATGCAATTTTCAGCAAGTGCAGATATTTGACTGAATATTTAGAAGAAAAAGAATCACAGATTTTTAATATTCGTACTGTACTGAATTAGATGAATGTATTTATTAGAGCAAACATGATAGGTAAATTTCTATAAACATTTTTAATTCTGCAAATAAAGAAACGGGGAAATGTGTGTTAATGGAATCTGTGGGAACAGAAGTGACCATGGGGCTGAGCACTATTTTTTTTTTTTTCCTGTATTAATTCGGCAACGGAAATTTAGCTTCTGCATTTTACCCATCCAAAGTGAGCGCACACACACTCAGAGCAGTTGGGGGACAGATGCCTTGCTCAATGGAACTTCAGCCATGACTCTGGAGGAAAGAAAGGTGCTACTCACTCCCCCCATCGCCACACATTTTTCCTGCTGGGTCGAAAATCAAACCAGCGACCTTTAGGTCCCAAACCTGCTTCTCTAACCATGAGGCCACGGCTGCCCCAATGACCCACCTAGCTCGATCAGATGAAGCAAACAGAATTCAAATCAGTCAAGAAACAACGGAGCAGTAGTAGTTTTGGTGATTTTGAAAAGGTTGCATGGTTAGTGAATTTCCAAATTCTGCGTAGAATTGTAAAAGGCCAAACCAAGCCCTATCAGGTGAAACAAACAAACTCTAAATTGGTCAACAAATAAAAAAAAAGCAGTAGCATTGTGCAAACTGTGGCCAGACCGCGGATGGACGGACCCCGCATCGCCAAGTTTACAATAAAAATATATACGTTTTACAGCAATAGCCTCTTATTCATAGTTCATGTTCTCTGGTTATCTAATTACTGTGTGAAAGAAGCTGTTTAACAGTCGAGTAGTCCTTAATCTGATGCCTCTCTATCTTTTCCCGGACTAAATGAGTGAGAACCTGCCACGACAGGCATGACTGGGCTCCTTTAAGATGGTGTTTAAGTGGTGTTTGGGTAGAAACCGTTTTTCGTCCTTGTTTTCCTACTTTTTGGACCAGTTGTGTTGGTTGGATGAGAACACTTACTGTATGAACTGAACTGGGTCTCACTTACTTCTTCAAGTCAAACACAGAGATGCGGTTTCCGACTGGACTGATGACCGAATTGCCATCTTTAGAAAACGTCAGATTCCCATGGCGATAAACAGCTCCCAGTAAGTTGGAAAACTGCAAACAGGATATAAATAACCAGGTCATTACTGTTCAACTGAACCAAATACCAAAAAGATCATCAAGCTGGATATTAAAGGGTTTCTTGTAAAGCATTTGCAGCTTTTATACACAAAAAAAACCCAACTTACATTCACGGAAATTGGGTGAATTCAGAAAACCCTGTGCATTCTACCCTTACTTCAATAATATAACCCAGAATTACAGAGTACTGCTGTTGAGACAACAATACTTCACACAATTTAACTGATTTATACTGAAATAGTCTCTGCTTGCTTGTATAAATTAAACTGTCATCGCTTTTTATCCCCAACAACCTTGTAACATATTGTGTGTGTATTTGCCTTTCAGGGAGGCATGGTGGTGTAGTGGTTAACACGTCCGCCTCAAAGCAAGAAGGTCCTGGGTTCTGTGTGAAGTTTATAGGTTCTCCCAGTGCTTGTGTGGGTTTCCTCTGGGTATTCCAGTTTCCTCCTAAAGTCATGCACATTAGGCTGTTCCACCCTAGGTGTGTGTGTGTGAGTGAGAGAGTGAGTGAGAGAGTGAGTGAGTGAGCATGACTGTGTGTGTGTGTGTGAGTGAGTGAGCATGACTGTGTGTGTGTGTGTGAGTGAGTGAGCATGACTGTGTGTGTGAGCATGACTGTGTGTGTGTGTGAGTGAGTGAGCATGATTGTGTGTGTGTGTGTGTGTGTGAGTGAGTGA